>KK112635.1:128148-266170 GCA_000611955.2 Stegodyphus mimosarum | reverse complement strand
TCCGTTCCGTGCAGGTATGGCCGGAATATCGCGCGAAGCGCGATCTGTCCGGCTCATGAAAATAAAGCCCAGAGGGCACATGACTTTGAAGCTGTGACAGGTAAAGGAAGGTCTTCGGTGAAAACGGGGGGCGAACAGGACGCACAAAGCCAGAGAGGCAGACAGCAGAAGAGCGGAATGCGCAAGACACAGGAGCCGTGAGGATAGCAGCATAACAAATAACGAGTATACACAAGTTGAAAAACAGCGACAACAGGGGTCAGTGTGAAACAGGAAAAACGTAAGCTGTAGAGGATTTAGTCGTCGAATTAGTGTAGGTAGAAAGTACAATCTAAAGTAAAGGGGTAAGAAAGACTTAAGCAAACATTAAAGTGAGAAAAAGCGAAAAACACTAGCAATCTGTGTAACTAAGACAGTTAGGTTGGGAAGTTTAAGTCCCTTGTGAGGTGGGCCGCATAAGGTCTAATCAGTGAGTCCTCTTCCAGTATCATGTAATTCAAAACATTTAAGTCTGACATAGAGAGCGAGCGCCTGTCCGTCCAGTGTTTTTATACACTGCGGCGCACGTGGTGGCCCACGATTACGATTACAGCGGCGATGACGATACACTGCGGCGCACGTGGTGGCCCACGATTACGATTACAGTGGCGATGACGATACACTGCGCGCAGTGAGAATTCCATATTCTCATAATACTAATAAAAAATGCCAAACATTTCTTAATACTCATTTTAGTTACCTGAAGGCAGCGCATTGAGAATCATTTTATTATAAACACCTTCGACATAAAAAGATCATATATGAGAACTAGCCTGATAAATAAAATGCTTTTTCTTGAAAAACACCACAGAACGTTCTTATAATGTAAGGCGGTTTCAAACTGAAGTCACTAGGAAATACAGTTTTTCGATAATTATGTTAATATTCAAGTTTGCTTTAAAGGGATAATTTCTCAATTACTATGCAAAGAAATATAGTCCAATGCGAATATTTCGAAACTCTTTTATCAGAAATGCAATTAGTTTTATACTATTATTATTTTGATAGCATAGATCATTGAAATACATTTTCTGCTGCATCATTATTATTCTGCAGCAAAAATGTTAAATGAAAGACATTAATTAATTTGAAAACTATGAATCTGGGAATTGAAAAAAATACAGCAAAAAAATATTATTATTGTTATTTGCAAGAAAAACTTATTTAAAAATATTTCCTTGATAATGAGGTTTATTGTTAAGCAACGATCAGAATAAATAAATTAAACTGTCCACATGCAGAAGATTTAAAAACGAAATTATTTAACCTTTATAAATAAGAGATTAGCTTAATGCAAAACACACAACAAGGAACACAATAACGTTATTTTTAAAAGAAATTAGTTTTAAATGTTGGAATGATAAATTTGCAATGCTCGAGCGTATTTTAATTACACAATGATCAAATAACAAAATAATTGTTCTTTAAAATGTTTCATTCCAGCGAACTTGCAACAATGCAATCGCATTTTTACCCCACCCTCTGTTCCGCCACGTGATATTTTATGCAAGAGCAGCAAAACAAGAAAAGTAAAATTATCGTCGGGGATTTTTTCTTCTCACTTTCTGTCGTCCGGTTTAATTGGCGGCGGTGATAAAATAGCTTTGGTTGAGATTTACTGAAGCGCACAAAATCGTGTTATATTTGTACGTGCGTGAAATACATATCCAATAAAAATTTATGGCGTTGAAAATTATGAAAGTTGCTTTTGCTGTTTACTGGTGTTTCCAACTGTTGTTACTGCAATGAAAAATTGCTTTCTTTAATTTGCCAGAACTT
Source organism: Stegodyphus mimosarum (assembly GCA_000611955.2). Taxonomy (NCBI): domain Eukaryota; kingdom Metazoa; phylum Arthropoda; class Arachnida; order Araneae; family Eresidae; genus Stegodyphus; species Stegodyphus mimosarum. The sequence continues at coordinate 264,352 of KK112635.1, read as the reverse complement.
ATTCATCCTTTTAATTCTGCACAAAACGGTGGGGGAGTACGTCCCCAAAACTGTTTGTTCCTATTCATATGTCTTCAGCATGTGATTTTTAAAATTTCTTCATCGTAATTTTTTCAGATTATATTTTACGTACGTATTTACACGCATTTTAGCTTCTGAATCTGTAATCGTTACGTAATAATCAATTTGTCGCAGAAAATGCATACAAATTGTTTGAGTGAAACTGTTAAATTAGTTTAAGAGTATAATTAACGATGCCTGCCCAGTTTTCTATGTCAGCGTTATTTTTATGAATGGCACATGTCAGTAATATTAACTGGATTAATTAAATACTATAAAATAATGAATAATGGAAAAACAACTGTATCTTTTAAGTCGTTCCTGCGTAAAAGTGTTTTACGTTCTCTTGAAACATATAATAAAGGAAACGTCAGTTGACATTTTTAATATGTATTTTAGTTAAGTAAACAATAATTCAAGAAATTTTGCCACAAAAAGATATATATAAACAAATTTCAGACAGTTTTTTTTCAAACTTATAGAAGGATTTATGATAATTAGCTTATCCAAGCAAAGGTAACCATAGACTAATATATGAATGTAGATTTGTAAGTAATTTTAATTGTTTAACTCATGAATGTGGTATGTCGTATACCACATTAATACTTCAATGAAAATAAGTGTAGCGTATCAGAAAACGTGCAGTTTTATCTTTCCAGTCCGTTCAGAAATAAGCAAAAATTTTATTGCAATATATTTTTTCTCTCATTTTATTAATACACACATGTAGTATACTATAAATAATATAATACGATTTGAAGTTTTTGGAATTATTAAAATTTTGTTTCATACACGAAATTTAATATGGAATTAGTGCGTGTGTACATTAACAAGCTACTCTGTTACATGGTGTATTGTATTGCGAAAATGATTCCCAGATATTAAATCAGCCGCATGTGAGTGTACTAATACCACAATTTACTTTGAATAAATGAATTGATTTCGCTATATACAAATCTGTAAAAGAGATGGGGAATGTTAAATAATTACACTAAATCAACAGAACTTTCATAATTGTGAATTACTGATATTTAAACCGAGAACGAGATGTACCATTTAAAATTCAGTTTTATTATATATAAGGCAGTGCTACAGCATATATTCTGGCAATTTTGCAATAACACATATATCTTCCACATTCTTCCCAAATTTTTGTTCGTACTCCTGTAATTTTCTTTTTCTTTTCTCATCGCAGATATCACCGCGATTGCCTTATTAGCTGACATCAACGAATGACATTTCTCACACACGACTGCCTTATTGGCTGACATTTACGATTCTGATTATTTCGTAAGGAACGATCACAAAGAATAGTATTAATAATAGGCTACACATTACTTGAGAGATAACGAAATATTAAATTATACGCATTTTGAATTTCATTTAAACTTATTGTAATTAAATATACGTCGTCGCCAGCGCATAAACCACAATACAATAAATGCACTCCTTAAAATTCACTATATTTGTTTACCATAGCGACACTCTGCCGCTAGGTTCACTTAACAGCGTTACATCTCATTCATTTTATAATTCAGAATGCACAAAAATTATGTATATAATTTGAAGAATTATCTAATCGTTTCCACATATTCTGTTAAAATATTATAAATTTAAAACGATGTATAAATAAAGGTAAACAAATAAACAAAAGAAACAGTTTTTCACAGACGATCCAGTATTTCTCATTCAATTAATTCAGTTCTCACTTCGCGACAAGGCAAAAATACGTAAAAACTCAAAATATCTATATTAAAAATTACGAAGTAAATCTTAAACAATCGAACGAAAACAATTACGAAGTAAATCTTAAATCTTAAGCTTTCCTCGAATAAATTCCAGAATTGATTAAGCATGATTTAATTCTCAATAATAAAAGAAGGCGTTATCTTTGTTGTTACGAAGCTTAGTTTTTCTAGATTGGCAACCAATCCACTATTCTGCTAAGTTTTCAAATGCAAACAAATATGGCTGATAATTAGAAAATCAAGAGCTCATTAATTTCTAATAATGTACTGAAATTCTTAAAACGTTCATGTTAATATAAGGCAATCAAACTGTAAAGCCGAATGCGGTCCGCAAAGCAATTTTATGCTGCCCGCTAATACATTTGCCATAAATTAATTAGTGTTATTATGAGAAGAAGCTGAAGTAACATTTTAAGATTTGAATGTTTGCAGTCCAATTCTACATCGTTCGTATTACCTAAAACTGAACGTGCGTAACTCTCCAAAAATCTAGAAATGAAGTGAATTACACTGGAATATAAATATTATTCAAAGATTTGAAGACACAAATTTGATTCATTTTTATTAGTACTTGTGAAAAGATAAATACCCTAAGAGTTACGAATTTTTGAAATAAGAATAATCGCTTTGTTCGGGAATACATTTACATAAGAACAGTTTTTGTTTTCGTAGTTTAATGTTAACAAGTTTACAAATAGGACTAGATTTCCGATGAGTACTTACAATTTATGACGAGCATGCTTTCTAGCAATTTTCCTCGAAGATCACACGAATTTAATGAAAATGAAAACGCCATGAGGGATTGTAGCTGAAAGGTGAAATAAAGAAAAAAAAGAAGTTTACAACTATTTATATACAAATACTATTATTCCTATATGTTTCATTGAAAAATGTAATAAACAAGAGAAAGAGAATAGCTTGTCATTATTTATTCTTGTTCTTCTGAGGACCATTTCTTATATTTCTTTTCAGTTTATGTTAACTATTTACTTCAATAAATCACAATTAGTTTTTAATAAATATGCTAGTCGGAAAATTTTACTATCTAGTGTCAGTGCATTTGAATTATAAATTGTGAGAAACAGAAATTTCTTTCAGAATTCGACTTTTAGATTTTAGGCAAAAAATAAGTACACATTTAAATTTTTTTCTGTGCTTTATTTTTATGTGTAAATTTTGACAAATACGTAGTAAAAACGTTGAACTAATATATACCGTTTTGTTAACAATAAAAGTTTCTTTTCTAACGTAGTGATCTCTCCTATTCTTTTTGATTCTTGTTTTAAAATTGCAGCCCTTCAGCTATTTTCAGGTCTTGCATTTAGCAATTTAAGTGATCTCACGCTCAAACTGCACGCGGCGCATCAAATCCACTGAACAGCATACACGCATAACATGGAAATGTCGAATAATTCGTCAACAACTTTATTGCGCCATTTCTCTGAATTACTAATTGTAACAATTACAGTTTCAATTTTCAGGAAATTTATATTACTAGATTTTCTATTTTTTTTTAATTTAGTTCTTTTTCAGTATAAAAGAACTTTCAAGAAAACGTATGTACTCTCATTGCACATATATTTTTATGTTTATGAAGCGGCCATAATTGATAGAATCCGTGAAAATGAGAAAGGAAAAAGCTAATCGTAATTTAACAATATAATTGCATCATGGCCACACGAACTGTACTAAATGTCACGGAATGAATTTTGCTAAATGCCTAAACAACGTTATGCCGGGAGCCAGCATCAGACGGGAAGGAACGTTTTCACCAGAATGAGACGAATTTGTTAAAACACTAGTATTATGCTACCATCCTATCTGGCATGAAACATTTTAGTGCCAACATAATATTGCCGTTAAAACTACTTGCATACATATGGATTCCATCTGAATGACGTCCATTAGTGACCTCTCCTATTGAATTCAGTCCAGTGTTGCAGTTTTCAATAAAAGTAAATTAAATAAGCTCGTTAGACAGATGACTGTCGAATAGTTATGATGGACATCGAATTTAGGTTTCATGAGATTTATTGTTCTTTACTACAAAACTAGAAAAATCTCTGTCCACAATCCGTTTCTGTAATTTTATTTTCCTAACACTTGTCTGCAAACTGTAAGACCAAACATCCTTCAGCCACTCCATGACTCCACACTTGAGTGCTTTATAACTATACATTTGTAATTTTGGTTTTCGAATTTACTGCATTTTCAAATTTAGGAGTGCCTAAATTCTATTTTTTACATATTTCTTAAATAAGCTTGCAACATATTCTAATAAAGGTAATTTGCAATTTACAACGTTATTCTACTTAAGTTTCTTCGCAAACACTTTCGTGTTTCCTGTACATATACAACATAGCTTTCCGTCATCAAGAATAACTGACGCACTAAAGTTTCTTTCAATGCATTATAAGCCGAAAGAGTACCATTGAGTCTACATTCGGATATGTTTTTTAATTACTTTTGATTTTTATCCTGCATGTCTTTTTGTGCATTTTGATACATGGAAATTATGTTATATGACGCAGTTTCCTTTCACGATTTCCCTGATTAATTTTTTTTCGAGAGAGGGGAACCTTATCGCATATGCCTCGTACTACAAAAAAGCCTTATTTCTTTCTAGTTATGTTGCAAAATTCATTTTAACACATTGCGATTACAAGGTTATATAGGACACACGTTACTTTAAAAATAAATTATGATATATCATTTCTCTATCTCTCGTTTTTCTTGTGAATATAACAAAATACAGCTTGCAACATTAATTAATTTTCTTTTTTCAGCGAGTATTACAGTTGCTAAACTTAACTTCGCAAATTTATTGAACAGCATTTGAGTAGTTTATACAAATATTGGGTAAGAGGGGTAAAAGTGAAGCAGAAGAACGCTTAATTAAATTATACGTTGAATTAATCAATGGATTCAAATGTTGTAAAACATTGGCATTTAAATATGTATAAGAATACAATAATAACACTTTACTAAAGTGCAATCATCAATCACATTTAGATTCATTATTTATTATCTCAAAACCGTTGTTTCTAAATGAGAACACTAGACATTTGAATTTAAATGTTTTTCTAGGTTAAAATGTTTATTTTCTAAAATTTAAGATACTATATGGTGTTTTTAGTACCACTCAATGCATTCTTAAACTTACCGTGAATGGAAAAATGTAGTCCGAACTCAGTTACTACTCCAGCTTGCTTAGATAGCTGTAAATGAAACCTACAATGTCGAGGAAGGAAATAAAAAAAATGTGAAATAAATAATCATCAGTATAATTTTTTGGTTGAATTAAGAACGTAAAAAATAAAGTAATTTAATAATATTAAATATCAAAGAATACTCGAGATTAAGATATACGTTTGTTTTTTCTTATGTCGATTGAAGCAAATTAAGAATAGCATTAGCAACGAAAAAATTGTCATTAGCATCGGTTGTCAATTGGTTGCAGTGACTGAAAACTATGCTTGCATTTTCGTCTATCAAATGATTCTGTGTACAGCCTGTTGAAAAAAGCAAATTACTCAATAAAAAAGTCATTCTGATGGATAATTAAGTAAATACGTCTCTTTTGTAGGAACAAGATTAATTTTAATTAGTCTCCTTCGTGCTAGGTAGTAATATAGGATGCCAGTTTAGCTTAAATTTATGTTTCCCTGCTGAGTTTTAATAACATACTCAATTTATTATTTTTGAAATTAGTGACAGATTAGCAAAAAATGCTTAAAAAGGTGTGGAAGCATTTTTTACTTCTGCTGTTTTTTAGATTTAAGCTTGCCTTATGGAGCGTAAAGATTTTTCTCGCTACTTATGCAAATGTGCTGACTTACTGTCCACGTCACTTGCTCTCTGGAAAAGAGAAAATAAAAAAATATGCAAAAAAAATATTCGTTATCTTTTTTTAATAAATTTTAGACAGCAATGTCTGAGAATTCTTTCTAAGTGAATCTTCAAATTTAAGAAAGTCTTTATTCTTGGTATTTCTTATAAAATAAAATTCTTTGTTTACGCTTTTCTGTGAAAGCACGTCACATGAAGCCGCGTAAATGTGATTTAAATTTCTTTGAAGAAAATAATTAAATATTTCGAAAGTAAGAACTTTAATTTCATATCTTTCTATGGCGTCAGCAAATTCAAAAAAGAAAAATGTGCAGGATCCTCAACATTACACCTATGTTTTTGTATGTCGTCTTCATTATAAATTTCGAATTTCTTAAAATATTCTAGAAAATACTTACTTAGCTGAATTAATGGGGAATTAAATATAGATTTCATTGATTGATAATACAGAGATATTTACGTGCGATTACCAAGTAGTGTTTTATCTCCATGCCCAAACCATATATCAGGTGGTGTAATACATTTAAACATTTCCACTATGAGAAAATAAATTGAAAATATTTATTAACCGTTAAGTACAGACGTCGATGTTCTGTTACGTAAACACTGAGGAGGGGTCTCTCAGACCGCGCTCTATTTCATACATTTTAAAAATATAAAATCCTAAAATAATGTATTGTTATTATATAAGCATTAAGAAACTTTGCTTATTATATTGAAGTAATTATTTCTTTTTAGAACTCTAAAATTAATGCATTAAAATAAATTTTTGAAATCGCATAGGAAAAAATACGGAACACTTAATCAAATAAATAATATAAACACTACTAACTTGCAAATGCGTACAAATTAAACTATTTAATAAATTTTCCAACTGAAGAATCTGGGTTATATAAAAGAATACAAAAAAAAAGATAATATATAAAGAATATCAAAAAAACTGCAGCAGATTATTTTAAGCATTTTCAACACAATTTTTGCAAATTCTCTTGGCACATTCATTATATATCGGATTCTTGCAGGTGAAACACAGATATGCAGTCTTTCTTCTTACACTAAGGAGACAAAGAGAGCAAGTTTTACATTTTTTAAGGGTATCACTTATATCTATCTGGGTTAGAACAGATTCCGGTGGAAACTCCTAGCACTCCCTGGATGCACATTTTTATTTCTCGGTTCACAGTTGGCTTTTGAAGCCTTCATTCCATATATGGTTTCACTAAATCTGATTCCATCAAAAAATCAGTTTTTACCAATTTGGCACTATCTCTTATCAGGCCTCAAGACTCAAGGAGTAATAAAGTCATCGCCCCTTCATTGGAGAAAAAATAACGTAAACCCAGAGATGAGGACTATATGACCGAGGCCCAATTTTATAAAATTATTAAAAAAAAACTAATAGATAGAGTTTAATAAAAAGTTTGGAATAATTACATTTTATGTCAACTTGAATGTTCTGAAAAATAGAAGAATGACTGTTTAACTTATAAGCTGTTTCGCAGTTTTAGAATATTGGCGCAGGACGTCCCATTGTTGGAGAATTACTTTTTTAAGAACTTTTCATTGCACAATATTCAGAACATTCATGTAGTGAGATGTACGTCTGATTTTCCAATTAAACTGCATTTCCAAACTTTTGATGATACTACAGTTTTTCCTGCGAACGTAAAATCACCGTTTGCTGAAGTTTTCTGTATCGGCTGCACTTGAATCCTTGAGCAGGAAGCTTCTAGAATTCCACCATTCTGATTTCAAAGTAAAAGTGCTCCTAGCACAGAACTATGTTCAACAGAAATGCTCTCTTTCCGGTGGAAGGTTTTCCCCCAAAATAAAGAGCCTTGCTGTGTGTGGTATATACTCTTCGTATAAAGTGGTATATAAACTCGTTTAACATATACGTATATTACGTGGGATGTGCAATTATACGTATGCTTAATTTGAGCTTTTGGACACAATATGTGGCTATATATTTTAGATAGAAGCAGTTTAAAAGTTACACTCTACCACTCTCAACCGTCACACTTGTTTCAAAATTTGGTAAAGAATTACATTAGATAATGTTACATTTATTAGAAATGTACAGCTTAATTACCATCATCATAAACAAATACTGTTATTTTGCACATTCCTAAATCGGAGAATTTATTTATGCTCAACTCCTGTCATTTTGTCAAAAGAATTTAGTATCCAAAAATTGTTGCCGTTTCTCTGTTGTTTCAAAACAGTTTTGCCATTAGCTTCTTACTAGTCTAAATATCGCATATCATAAGTTTCCCCTTTGCTTTCAACATATAAGACGACTACTGTTATTCGATGGGAACTGGCAAAATCCCTTTTCAGTGCTGTCTCATGCAACTTTAAATTTTATATTCTGCAGATCGTTTAAAATCAAAGTAAATGAAAATATTTGTGATAATTGTTACAAATTAAGAGGAACACAATTCTACTAGAAAAAAACTAAGAATTAATTTATTTTATGAGAATTCAACCTACAAAGTAGACGATAACTGAAACTACTAGAATAATAATAGAATACAAGTAACCATTACATCGTCAGAATTTCTACCATCGCTCCCAATTTTAAAAAGACGATATTTTACTTATTGTACTCACATTGCAGAGACATTATGATATTTCGAAGCCGAAGAGATAAAACGCGAGCAATGCCCTCCCCGGAACTCGAACCACGGACCTCTCGAATACGCGCTGAGCATGTTGACCATTACACCACGAAGGCATCCTAAGAAGGCAGGAGAAATAGCTTATGAAGTAAATAATATAACGATCTCCAACATTCCACGTTAAAATATCTTAGAATAAACAAGTAACTATACAATTTCTAACCAGTAAGACAAACATATGCAATACTATCATCGTATTTGATAAACAGTTAATAAAATAACGATTACACAAAACAATAATTTCTCACTGGATAGGCAGTATACAAATTAATGAAAAGCAAACAACGGGTTTTCGATAGTGAATGCGATGACAGGTTCGTCACAATATTTCAGCTTGTAGGGTTTAGATTTATTTTAGCTAACATTTATTTTAAGTTAATTTTCCTTTCCTGTTTAGCCTTCATTTTCCCTTAGAAATACCCGTGCCAGAGTATGTAAATTTTAATAGCACGCGCAGTTTATTGAAATTTAGCGGAAGCTAGTTGAATTAAATAGTAGACGAAACCAGAGTGTGAGAGTCTTGCTTTCAAGCGACGCTGGAGATATTGCTCCGTAGAATTTAGATCAGCGTGTATCGACCTGTGTGCCTAGCTTTGCAGAAGTGTTAATTTTCAACTGTTTAATCAGACATCTTGCTGAAGTCTCAGTGGTAATTAAAAACGCGGTTAGTTAGGATCTCAGAGCCTCGTCGATAGTGTTTTGTATTTTATCATCTAGCTCTTATTTTCAGTTACCTTACTTTTAGTTGAACCGCCGTGTTGGCGCAGTTTGTGAGCATCGAGTAGACGCAGTTGTAATTTTAAAGGTACAATAAAAGGGTTTCAACCCCTTCGCACGTTTTTGTGTGACTTCACGCATAGCAGCACTTACTAACCCAGTGTCTGACAAATTGGGCCAGCGAGATCTTACATTTGGCGCCCGAAAATCTCACGAACTCAAATGGCCGATAGTTTGTGGAAACTCCTGTAGAATTTCAAGAGCAAGTCATGGCTAACCAGTTGGAAGGGTTTGGATATTTAATCCAAACTATGAGGGCATCTATCAAGCCAATCGTCAATTTTGACAGAAAACATTCTGTAGCGATATTTCTAGAAGGCCTGGAAAGCCATTTCCAGCTGTATCCTGTGCCCGAAAGGCAAAAAGTTGCCATCGCCTCGTCTGCGTTAAGAGGACAGGCCGCACTATGGTGGAAAAACATTGGAAATTTTTTTAGGAGAATTTGGAGGCCAAGTATACGCGTTTGAAAATTTTAAAGAATCATTTTTAGAAGCGTTTGCAATAGCTAAGGACCGAGCAAAGCTAGAAGCTGAACTCTACAGTTTTTGTCAGCGAAACATCGAAGAGTTAACAGAGTTCATTTTACGAAAACTCAAGCTGGTAAATATGCTGTATGGGAAGAAACCCGATAGTGAGGTAATTGAAATAATCTTACCGAGATTACTACCTGCTGTCCAAGACTTTATGGAAATCCGAAATCGAAGCTCCTTGCAGGAAGAGGTTGGCGGTCAAATTCCAAAACCGATGAATAGCGGATAAATCTAGAGGAGCAATGTATCTTCAAAGTACCCGAAAACAGTTCTCAAACCAAGCGGCCGATAAGACGAAATACTATTATGGAGGAAAGGGCTATCAAGCCAATTCACCGAAGAACGAAGGTAAAAACGCGAAGAAGAAATTCAAAAAAAAAAACCGTCCGCGTACCCAGAAGACTGAAGGTCAGAAGAAAGCTTTAAACGATTAGAGGGGCCTGTAAAAGCGAGGGTCCAGATCCCTGAAATTTCGCAAAATCCCTCAAGAAGATACCTAAACACGGTTGGGATAAAACATTCCCAGTTACCAGTCATCCAAGTCCTGGTCGGCAAAGTTCCGATAGAAGCGCTCGTGGATACAGGAGCACAAGGAAACTTCTTGAGCTACAAATTCTACAATGACAACTTTCGTAGATTACGTTTATTTAAAAATAGAAACATATAAATTATAGCCGCCCAAGGAAAAACATGTCAATGTGTCGGAAAATTATCATTAAAACTGCATAAAGGAAGAAAACCTTAAAATATTATTTTTCGTGGTGAAAAATTTACAAAACCTAGTGATTTTGGGAATGGATTTCTTGAAGTTCGTGAACGGTAAAGGAACCTGAATTGGATTTAAGTCATTTAACTCTGGTTTTGACCCTTGAAGAAAGCCAAGCTATTCAACAGGTGGTGAGTACTTTTTCAAATTTGTTTTCAGGACGTCCGGGTAATTGTCAAATTGTAACACATGACATACAACTAACATGCAATAAACCCTGTAGGGCCAAGCCCTATAGGTATGATAAACAGAAAGAGCTCATTATTGAAGAACATATAAAGGAAATGCTGCAAAATCAGATTATTTCGCCGATAAGCAGTGATTACGCGAGTCCAGTGGTACTATGTAAGAAAAACAATGATTTCCCGCCCTCTGACAAAAAAGCTTGGAGGTTTACTATTGATTATAGGAAATTAGATAGCATTACAAAGTTCCCGGTTACCCTCTGCCGGTGATTGAGGAAATAATTAGAAAGATTAAATTTACGAGATATATGACTACTTTGGATTTTTAACATCGGGCTACTAACAGATAGCTATGAAACCGGAAGATATACATAAAACCGCGCTTATCACAAAGTCAGGCACTTATGCAATTTTATGCATGCCCTTTGGGCTGTGTGGGGCCCCGTCGATATTTCAGAGAGCTATGGACATTGTTCTAAAACCTGTCCTAGGAAAATCGACTTTAAATTATCTAGATGATATAATTATAACAATTAGTTCGTTGGAGCAGAATATTAAGGACTTGCAGAAAGTTTTTTCGTTATTAAAAGAGGCCTATCTAACAATTAACGCATCAAAATGTAAATTCGCGACAAAAGAACTTAAATACTTAGGATATAAAATTTGCTATCAAAAGTTTCCCCCCTCCTAAAACCGCAAAGAAAGTGTCTTCGTTCTTCGGGTTATGCTGTTATTATAGATGATTTATAAAGGATTTCGCTAATATTGTAGACCCGTTGTTAGTATTTAAAAGAAAGAAAATTAAGTTTACATGGACAGCAGAGGCGAATACAGCTTTTGAAAAGTTAAAAGAAGCGCTCATCAATGCCTCTGTTTTGAAATTCCCGGAAGGTGAAGAAAATTTAGAAATTGCAGCCGACGCTTCGGACTATGCCATAGGTGCGGTGCTCATGCAGAAAGGGCATCCTTTAGCATTTTTAGTAAAACATTAAACGCTACCCAAAGGAATTATACAGCAACGGAGAGAGAAACATTAGCCGTATTAATGGCTGTACAGAAGTCTCGAGTTTATTTTGGCAAAGCCCCAATAACTGTCTTTTCGAATCATGCGGCCGTTGGTAGACTTTACTCGGGAAAAAATCTAACGCCCAGGTTAATAAGATGGGCTTTAAAACTTCAAGAATATAACCTAATAATTAAGTACAAACCAGGCAAGGAAAATAATGTCGCGGACGCACTATCCCGAATAAAACTGGACGATGAAGAGAATGAAATCAAATGCGCTATGTTAACTTCTAAAATCATAGATTCTTGAGAGACAATTATTGCTGAATTGAAAGTTGATCCTGAATTCGGAAGTATGTATGCGTATTTAAAAGACCCTGATAATGGCGAAAACACAGATGTGGCCGCAATAAGAAGTAGAGCACAGAACTGAGATAAAAGGTAATTTTTTTGTTTTATACTAAATCAACAAACGAAAACTTCGAGTATAGGCCAGTCATCCCAGCCCCGCTTTGATTGAGCATTTTGAAATATTTACATCACAACGCGCCAACATCGGTTCATTTGGGGATCAGAAAAACTATAGAAAGGATACGCGAGGCGATATATTTCCCGCAATTATACAAAATGGTAACTACGTATGTCAGGTCCTGCAATCAATGATATTAATTACAGCCCGGCCGGGTACTTAAATAGCATTCGCGCTACATTTCAGAATGAAATATTAGGCATAGATCTCCCAAAGTGGACAGAAATTGTTACACTTGCGTGCATCAGCAAAAAACGTGCATCAGCAAAAACAGTTGCAGATGCATTCTTACACGGGTACATTTTAAAATACGGTGCACCGATAAAAGTCATTGGCGATAACGGCAAACAAATTATTAGCCAAATTTCCGAAAACATTTGCTCTGGACTTGGCATACGTCATATCAAGATGATTCCGTACAGACCACAGGCAAACATCGTGGAAAGATTTAATAAAAATATTGTAAAAATAATTCGAAGTTATGTTAGCACACATCACAAGCGCTGGGATGGCTACATAGATGAGTTAGCTTATGCTTTAGAAACACAAGTCATGACACCACTGGAAAAACGCCAGCGGAATTATTTTTAGGGCGTAAGTTAATAGCACCACTAGATAAATTATTCTTTGTTCAACAAACGGAACAAGAATTCAGGCAAAAAGATGTGCAGAAATTGATTCATGAGGCGGTTAAAAATTCGGATAGTGCAAGAAACAGACAGAAGCTCTACTACGATCGAAAACGCCGTGAAGCAGATTTTAAAGTGGGGAACAAAGTTTTAAAAAGGAAATTTTGTTTATCAAATGCACCAGAGAAATTCTCCGTAAAATTGGCTCCGAGATTTGAAGGTCCCTATATTATTCAGGAAATCAAGGGAGCCATATTATATCTTAAGAACGAGAGAGGGGAAACCTGTAAAGCAAGTCCCGACCAGGTGAAAATGTATTGTCAGAAGAATGACTTATGATGTACTTAAAAGTTTATTGGAGGATTCAAGGTCCCAACAATTCGAAAGTCCAGAAGCAAGGCCGTCTGCTCCGCCACCTAAGAAGCAGAGAATCGCCGAAGAACCCAAGAAGCAGAGAACCGCCGAAGAACCTAAGAAGCAGAGAACTACCGAAGAACAAAGCCCTTCTACAAGTTATGCAAGGATCCCGAAAAGAGGGACCGAAAACCTCCAGACTGCAGCAGAGAAAAAGGTTAAGCGAACAACTACGTCCCGTAAAGAATCCCTGCAAGATAGCAAGAGAAAAAAAAACAGTAACAAGATCCCACAGCAGAAACGATGAGTCAACGCAACCGCGCCCAGTTCCAGATATCCAAAGAAAAACAAGGCCGTCGATCCTGCGAAAAAAGAGACAACAAGAGCCAAAAGATTTCAACCAGCAGAAAAATTCAAGCAAAAACCTAGACCGGAGGTCCCCAGAAACAGCCATCCAGGTGCCAAGAGAAAAAGGCAGAAACCAAAATACCAACACCCCAAAAGACCAGCACGTAGAGGCCAGAAAATAAAGCCTATGGAGGAGAGCCAAAGAAGTCAAAGGCGCAGGCTGACTGCTATGAATTCCTTGACATGGACAAAGTTCTGTGAAAAGAGGATGGCTGAGTTCCAAGCACCGAAAAGTCAAAGATAAGTTAAACCTTCTATAAATTTTTCTTTTGTTCTGAACTGTTATGTGTAAATATGAAGTTTCTACGTGTTCGTAGAAGTCAATTTGTCTCGGTTGAGTCTCAGGTTTGTTTACTGTATTTAGCGAAAGCAAAGCAAGATTTTATTTAAAGTGTAATGTGTAAGAACAAACAGTTCATGCTGGTCGAAAGACTGGTTTTGTTATGTTAAAGCCAAAATTTGGCCAGAAGTAAAATAGCTTCATATTTTATGTATTAATGAAAAATTTAGTTTCAGTTCCGCCAGTTTGGCGAAGAAGCTGAAGTAAAATATTTTTTTTTTCTTGTTCATCTTATTGTATATTGTAAGAATCATATGTATTAAAATTTTGTAAAGATATGTAAATACTTTAAAGCTATGTAAAAGTAGAATTTAGTCTAAAAGCATAAAATTTTACATGCTAAAATTAAATGCCAAAAGAAACGAGTTAAATTTTAATGGTTAAATAAGAAAAAGAAAATCATCGAAAAGTAAAATTCTACCGAGTATTAAGAAAGCGAAATTCATAATGTATTTTCAATATACTCATACTTGTTCCTTCTAGATCCTGGAAGGAAGAAAAGACTGAATGATAAAGAACGACAGCAGAGAGGATTCAGTGCGAAGAAATTGTAAGCAACGACAAGGATTATTGTAAAATTTCTTAGTCAAAAGTTTGTTTTATGTAAACGGGCTCTTGAGTTTTAGGTTAGAATGTTGAATTTTTTCAATAGGTCGTTTCTAGGACCTGCTTCCAAGTGTTCAAAATTCTGGCAACGGCAAATGTAGGGTTTATATTTATTTTAACTAACATTTATTTTAAGTTAATATTCCTTTCCTGTTTAGCCTTCATTTTCCCCTAGAAATGCCCGTGCCAGAGTATGTAAATTTTATTAGCACGCGCAGTTTACTGAAATTTAGCGGAAGCTAGTTGAATTAAATAGTAGACGAAACCAAAGTGTGAGAGTCTTGCTTTCAAGCGACGCTGGAGATATTGCTCGGTAGAATTTAAATCAGCGCGTATCGACCTGTGTGCCTACCTTTGCAGAAGTGTTAATTTTCACCTGTTTAATCAGAAAGCTTGCTGAAATCTCAGCGGTAATTAAAAACGCGGTTAGTTAGGATCTCAGAGCCTCGTCGATAGTGTTTTATATTTGTTCATCTAGTTCTTATTTTCAGTTACCTTACTTTTAGTTGAACCGCCGGGTTGGCGCAGTTTGTGAGCGTCGAGCAGACGCAGTTGTAATTTTAAAGGTACAATAAAAGGGTTTCAACCCCTTCCCACGTTTTTGTATCACTTCACACATAGCAGCACTCACTAACCCAGGTCTGACAAGTTGGGCCAGCGAGATCTTACAAACTCTTCACTTGAGGGTGGATTGCAAATTTTACATTTTTTATATCCCGTAAGTATTTGGTTTAATGTGTCAGATAAGTAGTAGTAATCAATAGATGAGTTCATTAATGTGTAGTTATAATCAATAAATGAGTTATTTTCTACCGAACTAGAAGTTTTAGTTGAGCCCGATGTCACGTAATTAAATGCAGTTTCTGGAAACAAATAACTCAGTCTCATGTAATAAATCAATTTTCTTCAGTTCCTAAAATTCAGGATCTGCTAAAAAAATATTAGGATTTTTTTTCCAAAATATTAATTAATTTAAATGGGCCAATATCAGTTACGTTTGGCATGACCAAAAAATTTAAATTCCATTTATAATTGCGCTTTAAATTTGATAATCTCCCTTTCATTATTGATATAACATTTAGAACTAACAGTTATTTCCTGAAATAAGAGAAAAATCTGTTATTTTGTTAATCCCAATAAATTAGCACATTCAGTACTTATCAAATTACAGTGAGAAGCTGTAATTTTGTGAGTGCATATGCACTAAATATCAAAGTACAGCAACCACAGTATGCTTGAGTTGAAATGAATCTTCAATATGAAAGATAGCAGTTCACAGCAGAACCGTCTTCAGTTTAACAACTGTTATTTAACGATTGAGCGATGTTATCTTGGTATCAGCTTGTCCCTTTTCCAATTCCATCAAAGCGGGTGTGGAATTTGTTCTTAATTTTCTGGGTTATAAAGTATAATTAAGTTTACAAATCAAATAAGTGATATTTGACCCACAGTCTGGTGCTTTACGAAGTGTTAATAAGCAATTTAAATAAATTGTATGCTCCTTGATGACATCAAGTCTCTCGGTATGATTCATGTCCCTGAATGTCGGACACTTGTATATGGAGTGCGCTTCTTTGCACCCAACGCAAGCTGGTTTTGAAAGGTCATTCGAACTAACTGCAAAACGTTTTGACCGATGTGATGAATTTGCAGAGGTTGCAAAGTTATTTACAGTCTTAAACGGCATATTTCGCGATACGTTTTCTGATATCTGACTTCGTTTTGAAATAAACTACAAAAATGTATCAAATTCTGGAACGCTATTTAGCATGAAAGTCACTTCAATTTGTTTTCTAGAATCTCGATCAAGTTCCTAAATGATAGTATTTATATGATAGTATGTATTTACAATATATTCGAACATTTATCTCCAAACGGGCATCTTTTTTTTATCTAAAAGTTTATCTTTTTTACATGATCTAACATTTCTTGAAGATCTTTAGCCAACTCTTGACTAAGGTTCGCCTAGTTCATAATGTTCTGAATATGTGTATCTACGATTGTTCTTTTGTTCTCTTAACGCTCTCCTTATGCTTCAAATAATGACTCATACGTGCCGTCCGAGATTTGAATTAATCTGGTTAAATTTGCTTGCCCTCAAAACGCAGTGTGTAAATAAAACATTTTGGAGAGTCTGCTAAATGAGGATCTTTAGATATTAGATAATTAAATGTAGTTTTAAAATTACCCCACCCTTCGTATAAATCAGATAAATTAATGAGGAAATTAATAATAAACCAGATAAAATAATAGGAAAATTTGGAAAAGTGGAGTAGTGAAAAGTGGTAATTAGGACTTTTCAAATTCACAGCACGAGAATCATTAACTTTTAATTCATTTTTGAACTCCTATTTGAATGCTGAGTATGAGGTTTAAAAACCTCGCTCATATGTCTCACGACGTACTTTCAATTCTTCTACACAAACATCAGTTTTCTTCCAACTCTTCGACTTAAGCTTTCCCATAATATGCATCACTCAGTTCATTGAAATCTTGAATGCTATTTTGTTATCGATAAAAATTCTTCTGCAGCATCCGAAGTGGCTAATTTGAATTCCTATTTTCTAGCTTTCATGAAATTTTATACAAGTAAGCTGGTTTTTAAATCAGCTTTCAGCCTATTCAAAATAGTAATAGCCAATTTTTTGAGGCCTCAGTAAGAAGGATGTTACAAATTAAGAGAACACCTACCAGAAGCAAGAAAAACTAAAAGCTAATTTATTTTATAAGAAATCAAGCTACAAAGTAGACTATAATTGAAACAACCATAATAATAATTAAATACGAGGGAATGTTACATCTTTAGAATTTAATCACCGTTGGCAGTTTTGAAAAGATTATCTTTTACCCTTTATGTTAAAAATAAATCGATATCCAACCATAGTAACCAGAAAAAAATTGAAGCGTTATACCGTACCATTTCATAATAACATAAAAATCCTGTTTTCAAATTTGGAACGAAAAGATTATTCCTCATGCTTACTTTAATTTAGATTTTTTAAGTGTTTTCTAAATTTATCTGTAGACGACAAACTTGTTGCAAGCTCCACGATTCTTCATCAGTCTGAGACCAGGGCTAAGAGACTGGCTTTACTTATTTCTATCGTATTTTCCACCGTGGTCAATGTAAATACGAGTAAATTTTCCTTTAAAATTTATCCGTGTATTTCTTGACTAGGCACCTAGACCTAGTATGTTGTCATAATCAAGTTAATCAAATCTATTTCTTTCATTCTTTCTTGAACTCCAACTTTTGACTTCAAACTGTTACTACTCTGTTAATTGCTGCCGATATTACTACCACTGCTATCATGATGGTTTGCAGCAAATCACCGCATTGATGAAGGTGAACTGAGTCCCACGGAAC
Organism: Stegodyphus mimosarum; assembly: GCA_000611955.2. NCBI lineage: Eukaryota > Metazoa > Arthropoda > Arachnida > Araneae > Eresidae > Stegodyphus > Stegodyphus mimosarum. The sequence continues at coordinate 246,518 of KK112635.1, read as the reverse complement.
TTCTATAATGAGAAACTTTCATGTTTATTAGAGCTAATTTTTATGTTGAAATTCTACATTTTTTTTCATTCTCTAACGCTAGTAATTGCTTGCTCGCTCAGACATTTAATTTTTGATATTTTTATCTTATCTCGCAACAGGATGATGTTAGTATAATTTTTGACAATATGATACTTGAAAATATCATATATACACGGTATTTTTGAGGAATTTAAATACCCACACATTCATTTGAAATGCACTTTCATTATAGATTAATTTTAATTATGGGATTTTTTCCTAAAAATCAATACAAGTATTTCCTTATCTGTCTGATTAATTTAGTTTTTAAAATTTACGGAAGAAGAAAATACCTAGTAGTATTTAACTTCAAGTCACGTTTAACAAAATATGTCAAATATCAGGAAGATTTATGCATGCAGGTTCTAGTTTTCTGAGCATTACAAAGTAATGAAGTAAGGTACTTTAGGCACTAATTTTAATTTGATAATTTTTGAAAGAACTAAAATGAAAATATTTTAATGATTTAATTTATATTTCTTCAAAAAATCATTACAAAATTACTAAAAATGTCTTTCAATAAAATGTGCAGTTCAGAAGCATAATGCGTGTTTTAAAAATAACTATTCATTTATATACAACAAATTAAAGTTTTAATAGGAACTAAAGCAGAAGAGCATGAATTTTGTACTCGTGTCTGTGTCACATTCAATCACAAAACAAAAGTAGGATAAGCATAGTACACCGATCAGAAATACATAATACTACAGCGGACAGAAATTAAGATATCATTGTAAGTAAGGAAACTCTAATGAACACTTTTATGATATGGAAATGAGAATTCCAAACAATAAATAGACTGCTCTGAGCTTCCGAAACGTAAATTTTATTCTCGGAATGGCCTCAAGGTGTTACCACCGACGTCGGATCAAAATATATGCCACAATAAAGTGTAATAAATTTATCTACGTTTGAAAATATCTTAAGCAATACATGATTACATTTACAACAGAGAATGATTCCAGTTAGTACGTAAAATGTAAATCTATATCTGTGTGTGTATTTCAGCATAAAAAATGTGATCGAAATTTTGAGAACATTATTAACATCTGGAATGTCTGTGAAAATGAGAAAAACTACTAAAATGTTCGAAATGTTGAAACAGTTAGTTGAAGGAGACGATATAAGAATGCAATAAGAGATTCACTGAGGTTAAACGTAAAAACAGATTTATAAGTAACAATGATTGGCCCGGATATTAACAGTACGTGTGATGTAGTATAATAGAATAATCGAATTAATTTGAGATAGATATCTGAAAAAACGTAAATAAATCAGAAAATAGTAAGGCTAATATGTAACTGCATTAATTTATTCATGAAAGAATAAGTATTACTTTTTTAAGAGATGGTAATTAGAAATTGTTTACATTGATTTCAGAATAGTAAATGCAAAACTAGCAGTATTCCGAGCAAAAAAGTAACTACCATTCTTTTAAAGTTTTAATTAATTAGCATTTTGCAAAATCAGAATTGTAAAGTTTCCTAGATAGAGGTAAAAAAAGGAAAGAAGAGAAAAGAAATTGATAAATAAGTCCCTTTTATAGTGTTTATACGTATTACTCAATTTCTTGCAAAATATCATTTTCTGAATAATGTAAGCTTGTACTTTTATCCTTTATATTTACGTAAACCACATTCAGATAGTTGATTAGTAGGGAAATTTTATTGAAAGAATGTCTGCCGTCTTAATCACAGAGAAAATTTCAAATGAGAATATAATATGTCTTCCACTGGAAATGCCATATAAACCTGAGATATAACTAAGCTTTTAGCATCCAAGTATAATGACCCAAACTAAATGCTAGTTACAGTAGAAGAGAAACACGCCAATGTGACAATAAACCGGCAATGTGACAAACCGGCTATTGTAATTTGTGCTATAAACCGGAATTTTCGAGGAAATTCTACTTTATATCGTTTTACTACGTGCACCATTTCCTAGATATTTTGTTCTTCTGATGAGGAGGGACCTGTAGTTGCCCTCAAAATCGATTGAGTGTTTTTTTTTTTTTTTTTGTAAATGGACGCCAAATACAAGGTTGTTTCAGCGAATTTGAAATTAAATGCTAGTTGTTTCACACAGAGTTTAATTTCCAGCCTAAATAACCTCTTTGTGATTTTCCTGCGGATAAAATAATTTCGTCTGGCAAAGTAATGTTCATGTGAATTACGAAAATTTACCATACGTTAAAAAAGAAATATTTTTCATTTACACTACCCTAATTATATAATTTTTTAATATTATGTTGATTATTACGTTCCTCTATCCTTTTCATATTTTATATTTTTTGCTACTTCTCAACTGACATTTTATGATTGTATTCTTCAATTAAATATTAAACTACTATTTCGAAATAAAATTTATGGAGCATAAAGAAAAAGTTAAATTTCTATAGAAAACGAAGCATAAAAATGTCGTTTGCATTATTTCCTAAAAAACGGAACACGCTTTCCAGAAAATGACAATTAAAACGCAAACCAAAACTTTTAAGAATTACTAATTCTTTCTTCGCATTTCCCTTTATTTTTGGTAATTATAGAAAACAGAAGAGAAATCTAAAACGACAAAGCAAGTTCAGAGAGCTAGACCTGAAATAAGTAAAACTAATAACTAAAATACAGTGGCTCACAAAAGTGTTCGTACATTTATGAGTTTCAGTGACATATTGTTTTATTCATTAATAAAAATGAATATTTAAGAATGAAATTTTTAATAATATCTATAAATTTTTCTTAGTAAAATTACATGAATTATTTTACGAACATATTAAACTTCTTTTTTGGAAAATCAATAATAAAATAGTAACAGAAAAGTTACCTCACAAAAGTCTTCATACGCTTTAAAGAAATCTGCATATCTAATTCAGAAGTCAAAACAACAAAAATCAGCGTAATATTCTCAATATTATCACAGGACTAGTTTCGATGGTTTTTACCGAACCATCATCCTCAGCTGCGAAACCGTAAATGAAGAAGATCGGAAATAATGATTAGATAAGATAAGAAAGCCTGGACAAGAATAAGCACGTGGCGCCATCTGTTGGTGAAACCAGAGCTAAAACATAATTTCTTTAAAGGCCGAAGGCAAAATTGGATTGGAATTAGGATCGTTAACTAGAACAGAAAGATTTTTTTGAATGTGAAATGCCTCTAGAAAATCCAGTTCTCCAATGGAAGATGTTTTTTGAATAATTTTGGCAGCAGAAAAATTGAAAATGTGATTTTCGGACCAACAATGTTGAGCAACAGAAGACTTCTGAGTTTCCTTTTTTCTAACATATGCCTCATGTTCTTTGACGCGAAATTTTAAGGCTCTTTTAGTTTGGCCAATGTAAATTAAACCACATTGGCAAGGAATCCTATAAATCCCCCAGGAATTCATATCCGGAACGGGGTCCTTGAGTATGGAACTCGGAATTTTATTGATGGGAGAATAAACGACTCGAAAGTTAAATTTCTGCAAAATATGTGCAACTTTATAGCTAACTGATGGAAAGAAGGGAATGACAACAGAATTTTTATAATCTCCTAAAACAAGAGTGTGCCTTTTAGTGTGTTGAGAAGAGAATTTTTTAACTGCTTGATTAATAATGTTGGGTGAAAAGCCCCGGTCAATAGCTATTGCTTTTAAATAATTTAGTTCTTTATCAAGGGATAGTTTGGAGGAGCAAACTTGAAGAGCACGGAAAACATAGGAATAAAATGAAGCTAACTTTTGTTTAGTCGGATGACATGATTTAAAGTGTGGTGGAAGGCAAACCGATGAAGGTTTACGGTAAACCGTAGTACTGAAGTCGTATGTGTTGCGTGTGACTAGAATGTCGAGAAACGGAAGAGAATTGCAAGTCTCAACTTCAAAAGTGAACTGAATAGCAGGATCAATAGAATTCATTGTTGAAAGAACTTTATTTAAATCATCTTTATTACCTTCAAACAGGGTAAAAGTATCGTCTACGTAGCGGAACCATACAGGGAAGTTTAAAATTTCAAACAATCTTGATTCATAATAATGCATGTAGATATCAGCCAGGATGGGACTGAGGGGGCTTCCCATGGCTAATCCCTCAGTTTGCTTGTAATATTTATTTTGGAAAACAAAATGTGTTTGTTTCAAACAGAGTTGAGTGAGAGAAATTAGCTCATCAATTTCCATGCAAGAGAAATGAAATTCGCGAAGTCTGGTTTCTAGACATCTTAATGCACCCTCCACTGGAACATTGGTGAATAATGATTTTACATCAAAAGAAACCATGAGTAAATTTCTAGGAGAAATGTTTTTAATCTTTTTTACAAATTCTATTGAATTTTTTACGGTGTAAATGTTATTGTCTAATAGAGTTGAAAATCTGGAAACTAAATATTTAGCTAATGGATACGAGGCAGTACCTAAATTTGAAACAATAGGGCGGAAAGGAATACCACTTTTATGAATTTTGGGCAGAGCATATAATCTGGCACAATTCGCAACCGATGGGATAAGCGAATGTTTTAAGTTGCTTGAAATAATTTGTGAAGATTTAATCGCAGTTTTTATTTTTGACAGGTCCGAAGGTGAAGGATCTTTAGGGATCGGAATATATGGTCCTTCGTTTAAGAGTTTGGTGACACCATCGATGTAAGTGTTTTTATCCATGACGACTATCTGGCCACCTTTGTCGGCCTTTGAAATGATAATATTCGGGTTAGAATGAATTTCGCGCATTGTAGTTCTTTCTCTCGCAGTTAGATTTGGTTTCAAAGGTTTATTATTGAATTTAACATTATGAGCGATAAGATGTCTAATCATTTCTTTCTGTGAATCTGAAATTTTGCTGAACTTGAAAGCTTTTTCGATAGGAGCTAAAATCTTTGGAATTGACGGCTTACAGGTTTGCGAGAAGTTAAAATTATATTTTAGAATTCTCTCTTGTTCATCTGATAAACTAACATTAGAAATGTTAACTATTGGCCTAATGTTGACAATGGGAAGATTTTTTGAACTGCTTGAACTGGAAGACTGTAAAAGGAGTTTTTCGAATTTAACTGCAAGGGTGTTTTTATGACGGCTAACTGCGTTTTCCGTTCTAGACCAAGACTTTTGTTCAAGGGCAGTAAATTTTGGATATGTATTAGCGAGTTCCAAATGAAGCTTATAGAGCTCGTGTTCAATTTTGGACAGTTGTTGACGTGTATCCCTTATGATGGACCGAAGTAAGGCAAGCTTGCAATTTAACAGAATTCTTGAAATGCGACTGGAAGGTTTTTGATTACATTTGATTTGGATGAAATTAGGAATCAATTTTTTACGTTTACACTTAAGTAAAAAGTCAAGATGATTCAGGAATTTTTGCCGTTTCAGGCGTAATTTAGTGAAACGATTAACGGATGAAGGCATGATAAACAATGCAAGAAATTAAACTAAATTAGCTAACCAATGATAAAATACACACAAAACAGTATCAAAAATCCCTCACTAAAACGAATAAGGTCTTCAACTAAAATGCATAAAGACAGACAAGCAAAGAACAATATCAAATTATGCGAAACACTAACAGAACTTCAAAATTGCAAAAACGTACTTACCGAAACACATGTAATCACAAAATGGCGGCCACACCACGTGCAAGAAATTATGTTTTAGCTCTGGTTTCACCAACAGATGGCGCCACGTGCTTATTCTTGTCCAGGCTTTCTTATCTTATCTAATCATTATTTCCGATCTTCTTCATTTACGGTTTCGCAGCTGAGGATGATGGTTCGGTAAAAACCATCGAAACTAGTCCTGTGATAATATTGAGAATATTACGCTGATTTTTGTTGTTTTGACTTCTGAATTAGCTTCGTTCGGCGTGTTATTGTGTCTTAAATCTGCATATATTAGTAAATATCGCAGTATTTCTGTCAGTTAATATTTTGTAGCATATACTGCAGTATTTATGAGAGCTTTCAATCGTCTAGGCATGGAGTTCAGCATTTTCCTTTTGCAGTATCTGCATCAATATTCCACCATTTTTCATCATTACTGTTTTTAGTTCGATTTTTATTTTAATGTTCTCTCTTCGTACTCTAACCTCTCATTATCTTCAGATGTGTTCTGTAGGGTTTCAATGTTGTGACTGAGGTCGTGGTTTGAGAACTTGTGGACTATTATAGACACCAAAAAGGTAAACGTTGAGGGTTCTGTGCTTATAATAATTATCCCGATAAAAAAATAAAGTTGTTTCCAGTATCCGAATTTTGCGCGGATAATTTTAAATTACCTTTAAAAATATTTAAATAGCATGGTTCAGTGTGCCATCAATAAATGCTAAATTGTTTAATCCTGATGCTGACATGCATCCTCACACAAGAACACCTCCATCGCCATACTTTACAGTACTAAACAAGGTCTTGGTGTTAAGCTCGTCATTTTTTTTTCTGCATGCAATTATACGCCCATCGGAAATGCAAATGTCAAATTTCTTTTCATATGCAAAGAAAACATGATTCTAATACACTACGGGCTTATTTACCATTGATTTTGAGAAGAAACGTTGTAAACTTCCAAAACATTTTCTTCGAGCAGAGCGCCCATGTAATGCAGCTGATCTGAGTGTTCGTCAAGTAGTTTTAAGTGAAATTGAAGTAGAGATTTTTCAATAAATTTTGTACAAATATTTAAAACTTTCGAACATGGATTTTTCATAGATTTTCTAACTATAGATCTCTAATCACGTTCAGTCACGTCCTCTTTGCCGAACAACCGCTTTTTACTTTATTTTGGATCCGATTTTCTTCATTAAAAAGTTTTATCATGCACTGCACCATACTAACTACCAGTTACTAATTTAGCGATATCCCGAATCGAATTTCGATCCTTATGATAAAAAATTATCAGTTTTCGAATGTGTTCGTTATTTCTTTACGACTATGAGACACCTTTAAACATTAAATAAAATATAATAAAGTAAGCAAGCAAAAAATAAAGCCCAACAATTTTTTAAATATGAGTAAAATGCAAAAATAAAAAAAAAATGTGGTAGACGATAATTTTATTTATCAAATTTTACGAAACTGTTTCGGTGTACGATTACTTTTGTGGCGCATATTATCTATGCCTCCTTACATTTTGAATTTTAGAAAACGAAAATAAGTCAGTATTAAAAATTAAAAACTTTGGTTTTATTCAAAGTCGCTTGGAGATGATATGAAAAAATATTGGGCTTTATATTCAAAATCAATTTCGGGTTACAGCGCTTTATCTGCAAATTCTTAAATTGTGCGAGCACTTTTGTGCGACCCTGTAAATGCTTGTGAATTTCAACAAGCATTCAAATGTTTTCAAATTCTTTTTACATTCTCACCTTATGCAAAAACATTACTTATTCTAGTAAATAACATTAATGGTATTTACTATAGGAATTACATTTATTGCTTTAAGAAAAGTTTTGTTAGAACTTCGATGAACAGATGTAAACATTTTCTCAGAACTTTAACGATGTGTATAGATTCAAAATATGTTTCCAAACGCATTAAATGAAAAAAGAAAATTATTTCGACCAATATACTTTTACGATTTAATTTAATTGAATATCGTGAAAGAAATGAAAATCATTATTTGTCATTGCATTAATTGTTCAATTGAGAAGCTAAATTAGTTCTACAAAGCCTGTTTTAAATCAGTGATACATATCACAAAAAAACCATAGAACTTTTAACTATTTCTATTTTTTCGCAGAGATTAATAAAATTACTAAAATTGAAATTTTTGAAAAGAATGCAACTTACAAATTTATCTTTGTATTTTAATCAGATAAAACAGTCTCCATCTCTATTTTAAGTCATTTCGGAAATTGATTCCGTGTATAAAAAATGCACAATTTTTATAGTATGAACTGTAGATAATATCCCTCGCATCCATCGGGAATTTCTGTTATTTTAAACAAAAGAAATACGTGGTATTCAATGAAAAATAGGATAAAAGTTTTATGTCAAAATCCATTTTAGAAATTTTTCTTGGTTTCGAGGATCAAAAGCTGGTTTACTGCCTCACGTTGAAGGTAGCAAAAGATGCGTCCGTTTTTACTGCAGCGGAAAATCTTGATATTTTCCAGGGAATTTCAAATATCAGTTTAAAAATTTTGCCCGTAGAGCGATTCTTACAACTTTGATCATAAAAACGGGTGAGTTGAATAATAGCGTGGAAGAACTTTTACGCGGTTTCTTTTCCTCTTGGCTTCTTCAAGATATAAATTTATTTGATCTCAAAATATTTATTAAAGTATCAGAATTTAGAAATTTATCTTCAGTTTAAATCGCAATTTTGTTTAGTTGCACGTCTCAGATTCAAGATATTTGTGTATTTCTGAATTTGAATCCAGACTAATTTGTGCATTTCTGAATTTAAATCCAGACTATATCATACAATGTTGCAGAAGTTCTGAGATGCTAGAATGCAGTCTGCAAGATAAATTTAAAATTATCTTGCAGACTGCATTCTAGCATGAAGTTCAAGTATTCTGTGATGTAGAGCTTTCTGACATTCGCTTTGCATTAAATTAAATAAGAATCATTCACACGTTCACCATTTTTGTCAAAATATGGTTTTCCAAAGCATTAAAAAATAAAGCGTGTAAAAAAAAATTAAAATAACCTTAATTTCAGCTCAGTAATTCAGGACTACATTTTCCGTTAGAAAGTAAATACTGTGAGAGGGTTTTGACTCTCTTTATCTTTAAAAGTAAGTGAGAAAAAGCTAATAGTGCTGAAAAGAAATCGATACTTGATTTTTCAGTTGAACAGATGTTCTAAATACCTTTGATGAGTCATTTAGTATATGTTTTAAGATATTTGTCTATACAACCACATTAGATGAATGTAAAAAATAACAGAAGTGTAATAAATACTATGAAAACTTCGAGATTTCTCCTTTTTTTTTTTTCAACACATCCTTAATGTTTTCAGTGAATTTATAAACAGTACGCTCATTTATTAAATGCAAATTTCTTTTTCTGTACTGCTTATAACTTGATCTTTGACATTCATTAAGTCCTTTAAATGTAGCAATTGTTTGATTAGAAAATAAAATAATTCGATGAACTGCCATTCCAAAATCTAAATTTCTTTGAAATTTCAAAATAATTCTTTGAGTGGTGATAAAATTAACAATTAATAATTATGAAAAGGCTTGCCTTGAATATAGAATGAATTATAGATTTATAGTTACCTGGAAACACTTGACTTCGAGACAAATAAAGAAAGACATAAAATAAATAAGATTTAGAATTTTATAATATATGCACTAGTAGAATATATACGCACTAGTAGCTTTTATAACTTTTTTAATATATGCACTAGTAGAAGTTTTTACATGTTGGCATTCTCATGGAATGCTAAATTCTTGTGTCGTTTGGATTTTTACAAAAGTTGCCACAAAACAAAAACAAAGATACATACGCAGTAAAACATTTGGCGCGGGTAAAACGCCACATATAGGGAAGGATAAGATGAGGCATAAAACATTTTGAAACTTAACATTCTTGTTTTTTGCAGTCTCAAAAGATTTATTCTAAAGCAATAGTGCTAAACCCATATTAAACTTGAAACTGTATAATGAGCTAAGGAAGTCTGTATTTCATACTTACATCGCGGATATAATATGACCAGAGTGCATAGGAACCTTTTTACCTTTTTTTTTAATTGCAGTTGATAGTAACTGCGCAAGTTTTCTCAGTTCACAACACAACACTGTATCCTTTTCTGAGATATTGAAGCAAAATAATAAACTTTATATCACGTAGAAGTTCGTTTTATTTCCTCACTGAAAAACTGTGCTGCGCATTAGATAGATAAATGCCTTCAGGTATTCTGAATTTGCAATATTCACCTAGGATGTCCAACGTCCAACACCACATTAAATCGTACCTGTATTAATAATATAGGAATTAATACACGAGGAAGCCAGATTTCTTTCAATATATGCAGATAACTGAAACAATTATTCTAGACCATTCCATTACACCCATGAAGATCATGAAAGTATATGTTTAATATCAATGGATGCCATCAAAAACTCCGAAAGTTAAGGGGATAATCATATTTTATGGTTTAGCAGAAAAATTTTTCGTTGTAATCTACATATGATATACTATCTGAGTAATATCCAGAATTTACATATCTTAAACCTAACCTTAGCTAAAGTCATAACAAACTCAAAATGCTAAAAAGGAAAGTTACTTTTTCAGATCACAGCATTTTCATTAATGCTCAATCTTTGATATCCCACATCCATTACATTTATTTTATGGAATTCTCATAAATGTTATTATAAATTTTTGCAAAACCTAGCAAAAAGTTTTAATTTCAGGATGCTGTCTTTCTGTTTGGAATTTAAAGCTCGATCTTTGAATAAACAGTCGAAATATATTTCATCGGTAAAAATCTATATAATTAACTTGAAAATTTTCTAGTTTAATATCATAATTCCGGGGAGGCTAAATTACTGTAATAAGGTAGTAAACAAGTTTTTTAGCAGGTATGTTTTAATTCCCATTTCGTATTTGGTAATTCTTCAGTAAAATATCTCAAACAATATAAAAAGTCCGACATGAAATAGAATATCTTCAAAATTCTGTTTCAGTCACCGCGTCTGTTGTGCTTCAATCCATTTTTTGAGAAAATTTCGGAACAAATATCATTTGGAAAGCAGGGTTTCCACTTTACTTACATTTATTTATTTATAATACAAAAATGATTGCATCCAGCACTTATTTGCAAATATAATGTTTACGATTAGTTTTCCATTAAAATAACATCCGTTTCTATTTTTAGCTGCTTTATATCGACTACTACAACATCAGAAAGAAAAGTAATCATGATTTTTCTTATTTTCCTGTATGTACCAACATTATCTTCTTCCTGAATGTCAAGCTACAGTTATTCTTTCTAATAATAACAAATTAAATACTACCGTATAATATCTTAAAATACTATCATGCCGTACATTTTAAAGTATATTACTTATTTTGTAAATTTTAAATTAATAAAAAACACAAAAAGATATTATTATATCTTTCGTGGTTGCTACTGGAATGGGAATCGTAGAGTTCAAAGAAAGTAAATTTAAATGTATGAATACTCTACTTGCTTTTAATCTTGTTCAGCTTGCTTAAATAAACTTAATCTCAGTATTTTTACTTAAATTCAGTTTCCAGAAAAAATAACAAATTTTGTATGAATTATAAAAATTATTAACATATTTTGGTTAAAGTTTTAAATCATTTGCCAAGTAAGAGAATGCCATCTATAACTAGTGACTAGAGTACTTTATAAACGTAAAACTTAATCCTATTTTGAGTACTGTCTCACTGTTTGTGGAAGCATGCACTAAGTAGAGATTGTTGAAGAACTAAGCGAATTATCGTTATGTGTTGTTAATCAAACAGAAGCATGAGAGGTTTCTAAAAAAGACCTTTTGTTAAAAACTCAATTAGATGAAAGAAGTCACTTCGTGGGCTTATAAAACTAGCCAGTATTTATGGCGTAACTAAAAAAAAAGAAGGAATTCAAATTAAATTAAAACAAAACTTAAGATAGCCCAAAGTTTACACGAAATGATTAACGCGCAAGTTGGCTGAAACCTATACCGGCTAAAAATAACTACTGCCAAAACTACAATAATACCGTATACATTGTCGAATTTCAACTAGCAACGTGGCCTTCAGCAGGTGGAACACGCGCGCTGCGTCTGAGTAATCTAAAACCTCCCCTAAAATGCCTAAAATTTGCATTCCAGCACGGAAACGGAAAGGGAAAATGAGAGCAAAAGCAATTAACATAAAATTGCTGGTTAGATAACATAAAAACTTATTAAAAAATTATAAAATGGAATCTGAACCTTTCAGATTTTATATTACTTCTAAAGGGGCGTTTTTAACGTTTTTTGTGTTACCTTTATTTATTAAATACCATGATTTTCGCACTTAAGTCACATAAAATTCAATTCAATAGCAATATTACAAAATATTTAAAAACAGCATGTCTCTAAAATTTCTGATAGACAGTTTTGTGCGCTCGAGAAAAAATGTCTTTTTACTTACAGTGTTGCCATTCCTCGCTTTGAAATCGCTGAGTTTGTTAATCAAGAATTCTTTAAAGTTTTACAAAATATGAAATAGATAATATTAAAAAAATTAAAAATTAAAAAGCTGGGTATTCCAGGTGCTCATATTCGGGTGGAGGACTACGTTATTCAAAATTTGATGGCTATATTTACCATCGTTTCTTCACAATGCGAGAAAGATTTATACATTCAAGCAGATTATTTAAGAAGTCAAAGAAAAAAAATCAACGTTATATTCGCAAATTTTCCCAATGCTTTGCTGTTTGCACTTTGGCTGCTGAGGCAGATGGTTCGGTAGTGAAACCATCGAAACTAGCCCTGGAAAATTTGCAAATATAACGCTGATTTTTGTTTTAAGACTTCTAAAATAATTGTTGTTCAGCGTGTTAGTTTAACCTAAATTCATGCAGATTTTTCATAATTTAATTTCTTTAAATGTAATACAAGCCGATAATATTTGAAAAACGATTCTCTGTTCATAGTGAACCTCCAGAAAATTCCGTTTTGAGACTAATAGCCCTCCTGAACCAACGCTCTTTTGAGCTAATAAATGTTTCGCATATTTTTAATTTGACTGCACTTGATAGTGAAAGAAATCTATAAATCGAATTAATCAGATGGCTAAAATTTTGCATAGTTCAGTTTAGACTATACAAGAAAAGAATCAGAGGGATGCCAAAAATATTTACCATTGTACTCTACGGTATTATGCATAATTCTGGTAAATTCTATATCTACTCGTGTCATATTTGTTAATTTGTTCCATTATTTTAAAACATATTGCGCGTAGCAGATATATATCGTGAATATTAGGATACTCTTTGGCATCAAAATGTATTGAATGCATTTTTTGTCATAGAACATACATATGCACAGCTATCGAATTTTACAAATAGTAATAAAATTTAAAGTGGAATACCATAAAAAATTAAGCCAAGTAAACATTGCTTTGAGCAACACCCCAACTGTATCCGAAACAAAAGTAACTAAATTTTTGCTAATGCCAGACCTTGCCAATCGAGAACACAAATACGGGAGTTAAAATTATCCTGCAGTCATCCTCTTTATGCAAGCCCAGGATGAAACTTTGAACCAATGTGAGAGCTTTCACTAACAATCCCTATACGACACTTCTATTATTCCGCTAACGGCTGCAGGTAACAACTATTGGATAGCCTGCTTCAGGCTGAGCAAACATAAACACTGTATATTCCTCTTAACAGTTTATGCGGATTCGATGCTATTACAAACATCGAGAAGCCGAAGTTAACATTGACATCATCAAGCTCAATTTTCTCGAAATCGTAGCTTATTTGTATTATGAAGAATTAGGAAATACGCTTCATATATTCAGAATACTCACTTTAGGAATGACATATGAAGATTGTGCAACTTAACTTTATATGACGTAGCTAATTAAATATTCAGTCTTTATCTTAGACGTTACGAAATCTAGTGCCACCTATGACTAAGAATATGTTAAATGCATAACTGAAATCTTTCGATCACGAAGGACGGACTATGTTAATTAAATAATACAAACTGTCAATTAAATGACTAATTTATAATTTGTAATTTGTAATTGGAGAAAAATATCACACTTATTACTTAGCGATGTAATTAATATAATGAAATCAATAGAACACTTAATAATATTAGTACGGTTTTCTTAATTCCAGTTCTATTAAACCAGTTTTTTTAAATATTCGTCTAATTAATATTATGCTATAGAAGATTTTTCTGATAATAGGGTGGATATTGAACGCAAGCTTTTGTATCCACGTTCGAAACCCATACAACATCAAAAGTACCTGTAACTATTTCTTACAATCAATAGCTCTACTTAAAACTCTATAATGTATGCGCTATATGTATTACATGGTATTGTAGTGGTTAATGAGGACCAACTACGGATACATTAGTGTCCAGTTTCGAACCCTACGCAAGCTAGTATTCTTTTACGGAGCTGGTCGTAGAGAAAGGTTGTCTTCGGTTTGCTTCTCTGGGGTCCATCTGAAAATCTAGGGGCTAGAGTTGGGCAGGTATTCCATATGCACTTTGTCTAATTAAAATAATTCTTGCATTGTAATGTTTTATCTAATTATTACTAAACTCAAATTCATATTAATTGGTTTAATGATTTCCTGCCGGTCGCTGTGAATTATTTTAAGTCAGATAATTTAAATACTGTAATAAGTAGCAATAAATTAAACACAAGTATAATGCAAGTAAAAAATTTATTGTACTTCTATGTGCAAAACTAACTGAAGATAATATCAATAACTATATTTGTAAATTTAGAGGTGCATTTTAAGCTCTGCACAAGAAGTGACAGCACCCCACACTAGCGCCAATGCAAAATAGCATGCAAATAATTTAAAATAAAATGTTATTACATAGTCAAAAGTACAATACGGACAGAATAAAGCACTCTTTTTTTTCCAAAATGGACTGTAAAATTAATTTAAACGAATTCAGAACAGATTTTTTTTCATGATGTCTGTACCTACGTACGTGCATACTTATGTATGTATATCGCATAAGTCAAAAACGAGCAACTTCACAATTTTGAAATTTTGTATATGGGACTACTATAACATGTAATCATGCACATCTCCTTTTGGTTGCATTTGGAAGCATCAGATGTATATATATATATACATATATATATATATATTCATTCTCTTACCCGTCCGGGTGAGATCAGATTTTTTATTCTCATGTATTGCTAAATTATTCATTTTTTTGCTTTAAAATCGATTTAATTTTGTTGTTCTTATGTCCCGGTAAAAGTTTTATGCCTTTAGTTAATCTGCATGCGATAGCTGCAGAATTATCAACAATTTAAAAGTTGTTTAAGTGATACTAATCCTAACGAAGCCGCAATTTGTTTTCCTTTGAAACTCTTAGTAGAACAGTGAATTCAGTCAGTTTTTGCACCAATTTTACTGCCTTTTTACCGAGTGGGACCAAAAGTAAACTTTCAGTTTTGTGTACCGAAAAATTTGTCTTCCTGGCTGCTGGCCGAATTGCTTGAAGAAAAACTCTAATTTTAATCGTAATTTTTTTTTACTATATTTTGTGTTTTACGTTTCCTTTATTTTAAAATTTTGAATGAAGATGTTTTGAATTTTTATGGAATTTTGCCTTGCCGCGAATTGAGAACTGAATAAGTTGAATGAGAAATATATCTATAACGGAATTTGAGGAAATACGTTTGAATGAGATTGAGCAAAAAATGTGTATAATTTAATAGGCCGTTTGAGGATTGCATGTGGTGTCCACATCAGACTTTTTTTTCTTTGCAACACTGAATTATGACCATATATAAAGGACATTAATAATTAAATGGTTAACTTGCGCAGTATAAGAATTTAAAAGGACTTTAATTAGTTAAGATTGTTTCTTAGGGAATTAACCCCAAATCTTTTTTCTGATATAAATAGAACTAAATTTGCAAAATTATTCGTTGCATTCTAAAATTTATATAAAAGTCAAAATCTAGACATAGACTATGACATTATTTTTTTTCTTTTCTTCAGTATTTTTTACCATTTAAACTATTTAAAGAATTACAGCGTAAGTTTTCAGAACTTCATTTACATTCGGCTAGTTCTCGTTGCAAAGGTAACTTTGCCACGACATTAATAAGTGTAACTGTGAACAGACATCCCAGTATTCGTTCAGCTACGAAATAAGAAAATGTAACGAAAAAAATACATATATAGGTCCTTTCGTTTTTGAGTTAAACTCGGCAACATAATTCCGCCTTCTCCAAATATAAAATCTGAAATTGTAATTCTTTTGACTTGGGTTTATGCTCATATTAGTGAAAAACGTTCACTTTTTATTTTCAAGAGGTGGTTTTTAAATAGTGGCTTTTTCCCATAATTATAATTCCATTAAAATAGATTTCTTCTGCTTTATTTTATATCACTATTGTATTCAAAGGCAAAACCAGTCATCCGACACATTTGACACATTAACAAATTTGTTCGCCGTATTTCGGCAGAAATTCCTGTCTTCATCTCATTTCTGAGTATATTTTATCATATGTGTTTTACCTGTTAAAGGCAAAACGTTCGAGTATTTTATCTGCATATAAGAAGAGATTCTCTCTAAAACTCTTTCTAAGAGAACTCGTTAGCATACACGTTAGCCTCGAAACTATGAGGGAAAATCTCTAAAGCATCCACACAGCTACGCAGCTAACTATTGCTCTGCTTGGATTTGGATACTGATCGATGTTATATGTTTTAAGCGTAACTTAATATCCGTTCAGTAGTCAGATTATACTAAAGATACTTCAGTTTCTTCCAGATCACTGACTTTACATGTTAACCCGCACAATCAGAAAGCATCACATTTTACTTTCGAAGACATGTCGACTTGAATACTCATCATCTCAGTTACAAGGTGTTTCAACTAGAACTCGCTACGACTTTTTACTCACTGCTGGCAATACGTATCTTGTGAAATATGACACATTTCACATTACATCAGTTGACGCATAAAGCAAACTCCATACGCAAATTAAAGCTGTTATGTTTGTGAAAGTTTCATCTAGCAGAATACGGTTATGTCGCTAACTGTAGCAGAAATTTCTCTTTCATTTGCCGGATTGTGCGTCTTTAACCACTCTATACCATTTTCTTCCACAAAGTAGTGATATTAACATCTCTAGACCGTAATGTCTTTCGGAAGCAATGAAGGTTTCTAAAAGCTCTTACTTAGGTAGTTTAGTTGTTCGTTTAAGGGAAAGGACTTGTGAACTTTCCAAGGAAAGTTGGCTGGTATTCACATAACACATAAAGAAAACTACGAAAATGGCCGGGCTGCCAACCCATTCGCTAGGGAATCTGGATCCAATTACCAAATTCAGCAGTTTTGTACACACTTGCTGGTGGGTCACTTGCAAGTCGTAATGAGCCCCTTCTAACCCATATCGGGCATAATACCAAACTGCAATTAATATTCTTATCAAATGATAAAGCTGTATCTCGTATGTCTTATAGATCTGGTGAGTTGCATTCATAAAAAAGCAGGAAATACCTTCTTATGATCATTTTATGCTTCATAAATAAATTTTAATTAAATTGGAATTTTCAAAATGATTTAGACGGTTCCTTGTACAATGCTAATCAAAGCATCTTGATTATTAATTGATCTGCAAATGTACGATCGTGTAGTGTGTTTGAAGAAGCAACTGTTTTAAACTATGCGTTTAATTTACCCCATTTTATTAAATATCAAGTATTTAACGAAACTTTAATCACAGGCTAATAGTTAGAATGGTCAGTCAATGTATAGACATATTCCTGCTAATCTTTCTTTTGCACGATCTTGAAAATTATCGTCATGTATGTTTATGACTTTAGCTTCAACATGCAAATTTCGTTCATCACCATTTTCCTCTTGGAGAACATAAAAAGTCCGCATAATGAAAACTCTGGCAAAGCGGGTGGGTGTTCGACGCCACAAACGATCAAAAATGCCAGTCTCTGCAATAGTTTTCTTAAGTGTATGAAATTTCTGATGCTGCCTGTTTTAATCCAGCTCTAATAGTTTTAAATCGCAATAAATGAATAACAAACAAATAATGCATTTATAAATTCACTATTCACCAAATATTCTTCAAGTTTGCTCTTTTGTGTTACATTTTAATAATTTCATCTTCTAGAAAGAATTTATGATTAATGTCCTAGAATTCGTAAAAGAAAACTGATATTGGTTTCCCTCCCGACTGCAAGAAATGTAATTCTTTTTTATTTTTTAGCGATATAGCATATCTTTATGATTCATTCTAGCACTAGGATGTCCGCTCATAGCAACATGTCTCATCACCACAGGCGATAGAATCTGAGAATTGGGACTCGTTTTATGATTTTAATGACATTTAGATAGTAATTGATAGCAGTCAACATTCTTTACTCACAAGGAATGCATTTAGCAAAATCTTTTTTCATTTAATTTTTATCCAAAATTGCATGAGCTGAACTTTTGTAAAGCTTAGTTTTTTAACAAGTAGTCTACATAAAACTTTTATATCGGCAGGTATATATTTTTAGCGCAAAAAAAATTAGTCCAAATGGTCTCGGAACGTCAGCCTATTGTTCTGGAAACGGGATTTGGCCGTAATTTCTTTAAATGTCTAACGTTCCTTCAGCGAATATGTGCACCTGGAAGCCTGAATTTTGAATTTCGAATTTTATATTTCATGTTTTGTAAAACTTTAATGAATTTTTAACAAATTCAACGATTTGAAAGCGAAAAGTGGCAACACTATGTGGGTTAAAACATTGTTATCTCTAGCTCGCAAGTTTGTATATCGGAAATTCTAAAGACGTGCTATTTGTAAACCTTTTGTGGTTTTGCTATTCATTTGAACTTTATGTAGCGTTAAGGGCGAAGAATATGATATTTAATTAATAAATTTAGCAACGTCAATAATAAAAAGATAAAAAAATTACAAGCTATCTTACTAAAAAATTGTACATTAATATGATAAACTGAGAAAAACTGAATAAAACAGAAAAATGTATGCCAATACTCTCCACTTCATCGGGAATTATAAACACATGCTGTTTTTAAATTTTTTGTAATTTTGCTATTGATTTATATATGGCGTAAGTGCGAAGAAAATTATGCTTAGTAATAAGCTAAAACGACAAAGAGAAATGGGTTAGCAGTTAGTGCAATAGAAGCCTGGTAGACTGCTAGCTCAGCGCAAGCGTAGAAAAACCTTAACAAACCATTTTGGTCGAGCACTAAAATCTGAGAGCTTTCAGTTTTTCTTTTTATGTTTTTATTTCAGTTTGTTCAGCTCTGGTTGCAGTATACGTACGTCCTGATATCTCTCCAGTCTTTGAAATGTTCATGCAGCAGTAAAGCCCGTGTACATAGTAGTCTAGTGTATATAGTAGTTTAGTATATAACCCAGAGTGTTAACCAAGTGCTTCTGGTATTTTTTTCAATGTCTTGAAAGACATACTTTAAGATATTTGTTGTTTAGAATAAACTGAACTGGTGTTGCTATTTTGAATAGCTTGCTTTAAATGTAAGTTTCTACATTCTATTACTAAGCCCCACCCCCGCTTCTCTAGACAATCGAACAATGCTTTAAATTAAAATGACCAATAACGTACCTGTGTCAGGTATAACGTTCAACCATAGTTTTTAGTTCCTTATGATCTGTCTCGATAAGTTTTTTGATAGGTTCATATGGATGTTAACTTTTGTCAAGCGCATGGAGTGCACTAAATGTGTTTGACTTTTCTATTCACTCCCTTAGATTGTTTTTGATTATTCTCATTTCTGGAGACATTACTAAGTATAAGCATTAATCAACTGAGTTCATCTGTAGTGGTTTAAAATCAAATTGCCAAAACCAAAACATGTAAAATAAAATTGAAGTGTTTTTTCCCCATCGGGTGTTTTTTTTACTAAATAAGAAAGTAACGTAATTATTGTATTCGGTTGCAGCTACAGACCTATGCCCCGCGCACTTTTTCTCTTCGCTTTTCTGAATCATAATAATGTCGGTGATGAGGCTAATGACACTACTAACGTTTGGAATAATAACTACAGTAACAATAAATAATAGCTAAAGTAAAACAAAAGCTTAAGTAGGCTTCTCCATGCCCTAAAACTCATTCATGTCATATTATTTTAAAGTTAATATCCAAACGTTTCGCAGAATTCAAATCAAAACAGTAAGTCTTGTAACATCCTGCAAACTATGTTATTGGAATTTTAAAATTCACAAATTTAAACATATCAAAAAAATATTTTAACCTGTTTGGTAAGTCTTAAAACTTACCACTACCTTTTAAATATTTCAAATTAACTTTACAAATTGTTGCCATTCACAATTTCAAAATAAAGAATAATTAAACATTGCGGTAGTTTCCAATGTTTTCAGGTACAGAATTGTATTTTTATTTTTGGAACTTTTTCTACAATTCCGAGCAGTAAAACTATTTATAGGTGAAGATATCATCCGGTCAATTACATCAATTTACATTCCAGGCATAAATAACATAACGAACATATAGAAAACATATGGTGACATATAACACTAAGTAAACTTGAACCTTGATCAACTGACTGCTTTCACAGCACTCAGACTCATGTTTTACTAATATAAGATCCCTCAAATTTTTGTGGGACTTATTCTTAAACCAATAGGTTTAGTGTAACTCTTTAGCTTAAATTGGCTTCAAATATTAAACTTCAGTCTGTACACTGAGATCGAATTGTAATTACTTTTTAATCTTGTAATTTAATTTTTAATTTTTGTGGGGGAGGAATTTTGCTTTTTTAAATTTTAAAGTTAGTAAGTATTATTCTAATTTCGAAAGAGCAAAGAATTAGTTTCGCTTCAAAGAGTTTAGATATTTAATACGCTGATCAGAAAAGAATGAAGGCAAAAAACAGTTGTTCGCTTAAATACTTTAACTCATCAAGTTACTCTTTTGAGATCTATTTTAAATGTGTCTGCTCTGACACACAGGCTATAATTTCAATTTTATTAGAAACACATCGGAATTTATTTTATTAATATTTAAAAAAATTATACTCTCTTTTGAAACCCAAATACATTAAATAGCATTTGGTCGCAATATATACTGAAATAATAAATAAGGGTCAAAGTGGCTATATGAAAGCTTGCAGATTACAAAACGGCTATAAGATTGCATGTTTCGAAATACGTTGCAGACACATAGGCGGAATAGCTACTTAGATTATCGGTTTTAGTTTCAACTTTACAGCAATACTGCATTAATCTAAACTCTGTGTTTACTACCTAATTTTGAAAATTAAGTCTTCTATGTGCTTCATTTATGCAGAATACGAAGCTTATTTCATAATTTCTAACGGATATTTCTTATTGGATATATAGTCTGGATGTCTGATTTGTGCTGGAGAGTTAGTGCTCATTTCGTTTCGCATAAAATACGATTATGATTTTCAGTTCCACGTATTTAATCATAAGTTGCTTTTATTATCAATAAAGTCGATGGCTTAGATTACTTACTAATATTCTATATAAACGCAGAAAGAAATAGTTTCCATATAAAAGAAAATATTTCTGAAATGTCTGATTTCAGGTATATTGCCTTTTGTATTAAGATAGTCTACATTTGTTACAAATTTTATGTATTTTTCAAAAACCACACGAAGAGAAGTAAAATTTAAGAGATATTATTGAATAATTAAACAAATATCGTTTTGTCTAAAAATAAGCATCCGGTTTTCGATTGTTATTCCCATTAAAAAGCAACTTTTCTCCGAAGAAATTTTAAATCAATGTAATAATTTAATTTACAGAACTATGAAACCTAGTAAAAATTTTATTTATGTAATAACGTTCTAGTTTTATTTATATATAATAAAATATACTATACATTGCGTCTCTAACACAAGATCACAGCTAGGTTTAAGCTGCAATCTTATCGTAATCAGTTAGATCGAATACTCTAATGATGAGATAAAACTTTGGACTTTATAAATAACGAAATAAAAGTAGCTAGTTTTCAAATAAATAGATAAATGAAATCTGCCATTGCATGAGAGGGGCTGTTACTATGAATTACTTCCATCATAGGTTTTATAGCCATGTATTTATCGGTATTAATATGTCATCAGAGAGTTTTTAAGATTTTGTTTATGCTCTATCTGAGCTCGCAGTCTACCAGTCAGCTTCTGAACTCAATTTGGGTAACAAAGCTTTTTTTTCTGTCTTTTTAGATTTATTATTAAGAGTTGCTTACAAAATATTTTAAAGTTATGCCATATGTTTAAGCTATTTCTTTAGAATTTCAGATACAGATTTAAAGTATGGGCATGTATTTTTCTACAGTTTTTCAAGTTTTCCTCAGTTTATCATATGACTGTTTAGATTTCTTAGTAAGATGAATAACACATTTTAGTTCAAAGGTGCTTTGTCCCTGAAGGACTATTGTTTTCGTTTTGCGATTTTGCGTTGACTCGCTATAAACGGCTGTATCAGTTTTCAGATTGTTGCACCCGAATGTTATCTCCCTGTATTATATTTAAAGAAATTAAATAATGAAGAATCTGTATAAATGTATATATATTTCTCCAAATGTAATAAAACAGAATGTTATCTCCCTGTATTATATTTAAAGAAATTAAATAATGAAGAATCTGCATAAATGTATATATATTTCTCCAAATGTAATAAAACAACGCTACCTAGAGCTATCCAATTTTGAAAAACGTGCATTTCTACCCGAATATGCGCATCTGGAAGCCCAAATTTGGAATTTGTGTTATTATCTATTTCACATTTTGTAAAACTTTAACGAATTTTTGATGAACAAACTCAACGATTTAAAAGCGAGCAATAGTAGCACTCTAGGAGAAAAAAAACCTTTTCACCTCCAGCGCGCGGAACTGTGTATCGGAAATTCTAAAGATATGCTCATTTTAAAATTATTTTGCGATTTTGCTGTTGAACTGAATTTTATGGTTTCATTGCGAAGAACACTATATTAATAAATAAAGGCAATACACAAAACGGTTAAAAAAAAGGTCCCTTTGGACGTATTTTAAAATCTGAAAGCTTTCAGATTTTTTAGTATTATTATTTTGTATTTTTATTACTTTTGTGTGTGCATACTTTTCTGTGTTTTTAACTTCATTTATTAAATATCACGTTGTTCGCAAATTAGCCATATAAATGTCAGCAGCAAATCACAAAATGTTTAAAAACGGCATATGATTAGACTCCCTGATAGAGTGTTAAGAGTTGTAAGACTTTTTTTTTATATTCGCTATATTTCTTTAAAAATAATAGATGGCGATAACATCTGTGCCTATATCTTCTTTTTTCTCGTGCATTTTCTTATGTAAGACAAGTTATTCCTTTAAAATAATGCATGGCTATAATACACTCATGTCCATAAATTAAAGATAATGCAAAATCAGGCAAAGGAAGAGTTAGAAGCAAAACAAATTTGACTTATTTGTAAAGCTTATTTATTAAACAAGAGGTAAAGAGCAAAAAAAGATGCTATATGTTTGATATTATTAAAAACATTAGCGATTTTTTCTCCCTGGAGCAAATTACAAAAAAAACCTATTTACAAAAAACCAATATTACATGGTTGGTATGATTGTTAATACATTGTATGTCTCCCAGACGATGCAATACAGTCCGTACAACGCCAAGGCATGCTGAGTGTCAAATTATCGATCTGATTTTGGGGTATATTACACCACTCAAAAAGCAATGCTCTCCGAAGTTCCGGTAGACATGTAGGAGGAGGTTGACGGGCTGCAACTCTTCGGCCAAGCATGTCCCACACGTGCTCTACTGGATTCAAGTCCTGTGAGAATGCTCGGCAGTCCATACGGGTGATATCCTCCGATTGAAGGCATTCGCTTACGATGTTTGCACGATGAGGACGCGCGTTGTCATCCATAAACACAAATTGTCCGCCCATGGCGCCTCGAAACAAACGTACATGTTGTTCCAGAATGAAGTCTCCATAGATTTGGCTTGTTATGGTTCCAATTTGAACATACAGATCAGTTCTGGAACCCAGAACATTTCCACCCCAAACGAGCACTCCTGTACCACCGTAACTTTGTCGTTCAATGATGTTTTCTTGGTGGTAACGGGTACCTGGAGCTCTCCATATGAAAGTCCGGCGAGAATCAGACTGCAAGCTAAACCTGGACTCGTCGGAAAACATCACACAAGCCTACTGTTGCGGTGTCCACAATGCATGCCCTCTACTCCAGGCTAACCGGAAGCGACAGTGAGTTGCAGTAAGTGGAACGCATCTGACAGGTCTACGAACATATAGACCAATCTGCCGTAAGCGTCTGCACACGGTCTGCCTTGAAATTGTCATACCAATGGCTGAAGAGAGCTGACGAGACAGGTCTGAGGCTGTGCTCTGCCTGTTTCTTTTGGCAGTAACCGCCAAATACCGGTCCTCATTCGGCGTTGTAACTCTGGGGTGACCTGTGCTGTAACGTCTACTCACATTACCATCAAATTAGAATCGTTGCCAAAGCCTGGAGATGACACTCTAGGCAATTCCAAGTTCGTCTGATACTTCCGGTTGGGTACGCTCACATTCCAGACCGCCGATAATTCTACCACGTAAAAAATCATCCAAATGCGTGCTTTGTGTCATAAATATTCGTTTATTGCACTGAAATGCTTATAAAGCGCCGTCGAACAATTTTACTTCTTTGCCTGTATTCCTTATAAATCACTCTCTTACACTCTCGTCGTTGTGACGTACCATCGGTGTCATATGGTTACTTCCTGAAATTTGCATATGATTTTTGAAGATGTGTGTAGGGATTTTAGAGGCGATATATTTATTTTAGATTTCGATTTTGAGTGTATTTAACGGCAATAGCCTTTTATTTGTTTTGTCAAGCATTATCTTATATTCGCTATATTATTTCTTTAAAAACCTATTGCAGATACATAGGCGAAACACACTGCATTATCAAAGGCGGGGACAGGATTATCGATTTACTTAGAGTATTACTTAGATTTTTAATTTCAACTCCCCAGCAATACTGAATTAATCTGAGTTTCTGCGCTTACTATCTAATTTTGAAAATTAATTCTTTTATCTAAACATTAGGTATCAACATCCTTTTATACAAAAAGCGATACAGACAAAAATGTGAGGACTGCCATTAATATCCCCTCTGGTGCTAAGACATCTTATTATTGATCTTAAAATTTAATAAATATATATTTATTAATCTTATTATTTATTACAAAATCTTATTATAAAGATTTTATTATAATATTTGATACCTATTGCTAGTTTCTTGTCCTGAAAGTATCTTCAAAATTGGAAATCGAATTCAATTCTGAACAGATGGAGTAAACATTACACAGAAAATGACAGTACAAGAAAACTTTTTGCTGTTATTTTGATGTTATCTAACTTTATTGGAACCTTACTATGCTGGAACCTTACTAAAATGCGGCAAAATCCAGTTAAATACTAAAAAAAAATTATAATATATTTTTTTTTACTTTAATTGGATTTAAAGTTTGTGGAAAAAAAAAGATAAGGAATAGCAAATTAGAAAAATTCAGTAACATACGCAAATAAAGTGTAACGCTAGGTGATTAGTACATTGTTTATTGGATGTAATAATGCAGTTCGAATTCTGCTTGTGGCATCAATGTTAGAAAAATATCAGATATTACTTTAAATTTTTTAAACGTTCATTGCGTGTTCTTTAAATGCTGCAATATCCAGTTATATAATATTGAAAAAATATTAAAAAAGTATTTTTTGTTTAATTGGATTTAAATTGTGCAGCGATATCCAGTTAAGATAATAAATCAGGATATTTAATAGCTTGCATATAAAGTGTCGATTTCACTACTTTCGACTTTGAAATTGTTTATTTTCCATAATATTAAGACCCGATTATCTTCACAAAAATAAAAAATGCAGAATGGAATCATATCTTTCCAGATCGATTCATTACGAGTTTAATTCTGAATAAAATAAAAATGGCGAGGATAATCCCAAAGGATATAGTCCATAATTCAGTTCTGGTAGACACATCTCCCAGCGACAAGAATCCATTTCTATCTAAAGAATTCTTACTCACATAGATTTAGTTTTGTAGGAAATTAATCAAGGTATTTAATTAAGTATTCAAGTATCAAGGTATTCAAGTATTAAGTATCAAGGTATTTAATCAAGGTATTATTATGTAATAAGGCATCAGTTCACATCACCTTAAGAATTTTAGTTGATTTCGCTAACATTGATTTTGATGGTTACAAAATGGCAAGTGTGTCGAAATATATGTAATGCACCTTTGAAATCTGCCTATTTAATTATCTTTTTCCTCACAAAACAGTGTGATCTCCTTAAAGTAAACCAAACATCTCATTATTTATTAGATTAGAATTTAACCTTTGTAATTTATTTACAACAAAATTTCGTCCGTTTTTATCTTCTTTAACTATCACATTTATTATTTATTTTTTTGTTAATTTTCAACTAGAGGCATTGTCATGTACTTTAAGAATATCATTTTCCCTGTCTGTGTAATTTCTGAATTTCTATGTCGGCTTTGAATCAGCGTCGATGACTAATTATTGCCAGAAACCTAATTTCTTTTTCCTTTCCCAGAAAGCATAATTTTCGTTTATGCCTGAATGTTAATGCAAACTTAAATTAATATCCAGAAGAATTCTTAATTGTATTCTTATAAACTCAATTCTACGCTAATTCTATGTAAGCAAGTACAACTGGATAAAAACGCTTCTGACTATATTTTATATTGAATTATATGAAATGGCAATTATCCATTTGTGAAAGTTTATAATTTTGAGATCTAAAGTTTAAGATTAACTAAATGTGTTAGGGATAAATTCAATAAAGCACCATTTTTCAATTATCCATTTTAGTTCAACTCAAATTCCGGGCATGCCATCACATAAGGTTTAACAATACTTTCTTTTTTTCTCATATTCCTTTCGTCATTTTATACTAGCGGAAGTATTCGATGGCAGTTGAGAATAATGCATCTAACAACAGAAATCTGTAATAGAGGGCCATACCGCTGTAATCCTCCTCTTATAACGCTGCGAAAAATACGATTCATAGTCATGTGTATGATTCAGTCTGATGCGATATGGAATCCACATAAAATATTTCGATACACATATAAACTAATTCTCATTATATCAACAACAATGGCACGCATTTTTTTATGATTTTCGTCTTTCTAATCAAAAGTAAAAGAGGTAAAACTCAAGTTCCATCCAATATTTCACCTATATTCAATTTTACTCGATTAAATGTGGCAAAAAATTCATCATAATTTATCAGAAATTAATAACGCGAACAAAAAAACAAACAAACGCACAAACAGACATTTTTCTTTATATGAATAGGTTTTGTAAAACGTACAGATGTTTCATTAGCAAATTCTACGCTTTGAAAGCAATTAGTAGCAACACTTTTCGAAATAAAGCATTTTTATTTCCAACACGCGACACTGTTGCCACTCGGAAAACTTAACACAAAAATTAGAGTTTTTAATAAATATCTCGGCTGATTAAAGTCGTACAGAGTCAAGAATAATTGAAATGGCTTCCCACGAATGTTTGGAATCGGAATAATGTATTTAACGTTT
This sequence comes from Stegodyphus mimosarum, assembly GCA_000611955.2. Taxonomy (NCBI): domain Eukaryota; kingdom Metazoa; phylum Arthropoda; class Arachnida; order Araneae; family Eresidae; genus Stegodyphus; species Stegodyphus mimosarum. The sequence continues at coordinate 219,206 of KK112635.1, read as the reverse complement.
AGAAATGCTATTTTTATTTCATCATAAAACTTGGAATTTTTTTATTAACAAACTCGAGGATTTGAAAGCGAGCAGTGGCAACAACTTTCGAAAGCAGATTTTTTATCTCCAGCTTGCGTGACTGTTGCCACTCGGAATAAAAGAGGGCGAAAATTATCGCTTTTGCAAGTTTTTAATTAATGTCTCTAATTTTTACTACATTGTTTTGGAAAAAAGAGGACGTCGACTTTTCCAGGACCCAAAAATGTAATGTAGAAAGTTTGGTGACGATAGCTATAGTAGTGACTGAATTATTAGAGGAAAAAAAGACTTTCTTCTTTAGATATATAGATTTTAATTACGATTTTCAATCTAACTAGTGAATCTGGCTCTAATCATCTAAGACTTTGAGTTACAATTTGAACTCAGATGTACAGAAACACTTTGAAATACCTTCGTCTTAAAGGAAAGTTTTAAAATTATCAATGGTGGTCTTTTACCTTGTTGACCTTAAGCATCATCGTTAGATTTTCCCTTTCAGAACGATATCTATTAGGTCCAATAATAATCGATAATAAAGGTCCACCTCATTAACGACTTACATGATTTTGAAATCATAATGTTTCTTAATGATGGCAATTATTGCAAGCTATCTCCGATAACATTTCGATTACGTTAACTTTACAAATCAAGTTTTTAACAATTATTTCAGTTACAAAATATCCCTAACCAACTATTTCTTGTTCCATTTTTTTTCTGAAATTGGAAGGTATAACTTGTTTTGTCACTGAGTGAACATTTTCAAACACGAGCAACCCAAGTCCAAACAAAGTTTTTTTTCCCCCATTAATGAATGCATTTATTTTTTCTTGCATTTTCACTAACATATTACCCACTTTTTCTACTTTCCTTTTCTTTTCTTTTGAAATGGTTTGCGCTTCCTCTTTCTTACCCCTTTGCAGCTTACTATGTGACATAATACCAGCAACATTCTCTAATTAAAATTAAAATCATTCAAATTTCACAATTTTACAGTTTTCCACACGTTAACGTAAATATTGCTTTCCATACTACACATATCTAGGAAAAGACATTATAGTTACGAAATGTTCAGTAAACATTAGAAAAATAAAAATAAGGGCTACTGGCCCAATGAAGTGAACCGGTCACCTTCATTGAGACAGGGAGTTTCTACGGATGGACCGGTAGCTATTTTCATTTTAATACTGTATCATCTGAATAAATGTTTAAAACTATTTTGAGCATGATTCGTAAATATAAAAGGTTGGTTAGAAACTAACACAGCCACTGAAAATAAACTGAAACGTACTGATAGCTTCGCATTAATTCACAAGGAATCAAGAGTTGGATTTTAGTATAGTCTTTATAATCATAAAATAGGCCTAATGTAAGAATCTACGAAATAACATTGAATTTCATTTATTAGAAACAATTTAATGAAAATGAGCATTTGAGAGTAATTTATAGCTAGGCTGGTATAAAAAGAACAATAACCATAACTTAAAAACTTTTAAATAACATAAAATTAAGCCTACTATTAATATTAGGCTATAAATCTTACACAAATTACTGCATCAATTATTCGTTCTTCATGAATGCAGCTGCATTTTTCGCAATAATATATTTTGGTTGCCTTTCCGACAATTGCACTCTTCTCATGAATATATTTCATACGACAGATACTGAATCACGTCTTCCTTGAAGTTATCACGACAGATTGTTCAGAACTATGAATCCTCGTTGGAATGGATTTATTGAAGGCAATGAAAGTTTAGACTTTACTTTCTTTCCTGGTATAGAAGTTTGAAGTCGATTTTCCACAGCGGTGCCTCTTCTTTTCTTTGTTGTTTTCAGTCTCTTTCAGGATCTGCGTGTATGGGCTACTTTTAATCAGTATTGTTTTTTGGGCTTTCATTGAACCTTTTTGAACTAAGAATTTAGAAGAAATCGGAGAATTTCACCGAAAGAAACTTTGCCTTTTCGACAACAATGTTGATACACCAGCTGGAAGCGGTTCTGATTCTGTTCCACTGGTGGTTGCAACAGATTTTCTCTATGGAGCCTGCAGGTTATGAGTCAGTCCACTAGTAGAAGTCCAATAGTTCCTACACTATCGATCGATGTATGGATCTTAATCGATGTATGCAGCAGATAGAATTTTAAAACCACGAATAGGCTTAAATACGCAAGAAGTAATGAAAATCATTAATAATTTCATTGAAATATTCATTTTACACACGAATTAGGGATATTCCGGCTTAGATTAAACTTGATTAATAGCTTATAATTATTTTTATAGCAAAGAAAATAATATCATTTCCTAATTATAGATTTAATTACTCCTGATAGCTTTTTATTAAATCAGATACAGTGACATTTTATTCTTCAACTTGAAAGCGTTACAAAATATTAGTCTATATATGATTTCAATGGTTGGGGCACCGGCCCATTCATGGCAACGCAGGCTGGCTCATTGGAGGCTACTAGCAGTCGGTATGTAATATGTCCATGATTTCGGTTGCAACAAAATACATAACCATTGTTAATATAGTCAATTAACGCTCATCCAATAGAGTTTTAAATGTTAACAGTAACAACTAAAACACTATTAACATCTCACTGATATCTATATTTTCTTTACATTGATAATTAGAAGAAAAATACAAAAATCTTACCTTCTTGTAAAGCAACCTTGTTTGAGAGTGTATCAATGCCAACTCAAAATGGCGGTTTTCAAGCTTTATGTAGTATACTATAATCAACAAAGAGCTCTACTGTCAATAACTAGAAAATAATACAGGTGGCACAACGAAACAGCCGGCCTGTTGATAGCAGCCTTAGCCTACATTGTGGTTTTGAGAAATACTGATACATTTCAGAGAATGTGCAATGAGAAATTCCAGTGCATTCGAAAAATTGTAATAAAATACATTAGGAATCAATATTATAAATTAAATATGTAAAGTGTACGTAGTAGATATAGTACGAAAAAAGAATGAGATGAAAATAATTATGTTAGCAAGGAAGGAAATAAATATATTAGCAAGGAATTCTGAAACTTCTCAATGTACACAAATATATGCAAATAGTATTTATGTTAAAGATAATAATAATTAGCAAGAAGGATGAGCCTAGCATGCGTTTTTTATAGGACTATAGTTTCGAAGCTGAAGTAGAACCTTCTTTTTCAAGTGTAAGTGCGAAAGTAACGACAAAGGGTCATTACTTAACGTGATAACAGCAGATAAAAATTCTAGAATATTCCAGCTTAAGAATCGAAAACAAAGCCGCTGGCACCATCTGTTGATAAAACACGAAAGAAAAGCATTTAGAAAGCAATTTTGGAAGCACTAATTCTGCTAAAGAGGGGTAGGAATTAGGATCATTAACTACAGCTGAAAGATATTTGTGAAAAAAAATCTAAATCCCGACCGAACTTTTTTTTTTTTAAATAATAATACTGTCACAAAAAATAGAAAATGGAATAGCTGTCTTCATTTATCAATGTACTGTATTATGTATTTTTATCGCATTTTTTAATTTAGGAACTTTTCGAAATTTTTGTTTACTTTTATTGAGCTACCACATATCTCTGCCGATATTTCAAACTCTGCAGCTGAAGAAAATGTTCGTCTAAACAATCGGGCCCATAGTCGTCAAATTTCCCATGATACATGTTGCTAATTATTAGTATGTTTAATATTTGATTCCGCTTATTAATTTCTTATATTTTATGCGTAGTATTGCTATAATTTGAAAATTATTCATTTCTCTTACAACTTATACAAGCTCTCAGATTGCAATTACCGAGCCCGAGTGAATTACGCTATAGCAGAGCAAGATAGCGAGAGTATATTTTTTATACTAGTTTAAGCTAGCAATGAAGCCAAACAAAAGACAGTGTTAATATGTCTCCTACAGTATTTTTATAGCTTTCAATATATAATCGTAAACATATGTTAACTTAAATTAAACATGTTTTCTTTTACTCTAGTTCTAAAATGTGTTTTAGTTTCATGATGTCATATCATGTAATAGATATAGCGTTTAATGAAACATCTTTTAAAGTTTAGGTTATTATATTACAGGAAAAGGTAGTAAGGTTATTTGCCTAAGATAAGGGATGCTTTAGGAAACAATTTAAGGGAATCTGATTTCTCATTACGCATGGGGAGTGAAATCAAAAGCGACAGCCATGTAACAGATACTTTAAATTATGGACCTTTAAAAAGCCCTTTTTATCAGGCCGAGTGGTTTAAAGCGTACTTTGGTTGTTATTTCCCTAATATTGAAATGAAACTATCTTTAAATATCTAAAGTAGTTTATTACTATTTGCAAAGACCATATATAAAATATTCCATCATCATTCAAAAAACGCTTTTGTTTTTATATTTACCTCAAATGCAATACAAAATAAAATTATTGATGAGTTAGTTATGATTAGAAGTATAGTCAACAGTATATAAGACAACGTTCGCTGCAATTTAGCTTGATGAAAAGATTGATATGACAAATAAAATACAATTACTGACTATTCTCCTACATACTGAGGTTGAACGAAATGATCAAGAAGGATTTTGTATTTCTATGGTGTCATTGCAGGTAGAACTTCATAAAGACTAATTTATCAGATAACTAAATATTTAGAAAATTTAGACCTATCAGAAAAAGACTACTTAAGCAGTTTGGCTACTTGATGAATAACCAAAGACATTCTAGTAATTATAAAAGAGCACTAAAAATTATTTGATTACAACCTATGTTTAATTCTAAAGGTCTAAATATACTCTCCAAATAAATATTCTAATAATTAGTTAATGATTTAGGTAAACAGATACATTCGCAGCTTTATTACGACAGGCTGGGCGACAGAGGCTAGAAACACTTAACAGAAAGGATTATTTTTATTTACTGGTAAAATTATAAATTTCCTAATTTAAAAAATATAAAAGTAGTAGAGCAAGTAGAGGAACCGAACTGAGTCAGATAACTCAGATTTTGAACGCAGGATGAATCTTTCGTAAAATAACCTCAGGAGGATACTTTGGGAAAATGACGTATTAGTATTGACGCAGGTAGATCATCTAAGTTTCCAGTTTAAACTATAAAAACTGAATTTCTGAGACTCTCTGTGTCCAAAATGTTGAAGAGATTTGAGTTAAAATTAAGCTTATTGCGATATTTATCAAAGAATAATTTGCTTTTCTAGTCACAGTAAACATACCTTTTATCAAGCAATTACGCGTCATTAGAACTCCAGTTCTGAAACCAACTTTAATTCAGTTGTCTCTGTCTCTTTAGTTCGAAATTAAAACCGAAGAATATTCATAAATTGATTCTGACATATCTAAATTATTCCTTTTCTTAATCATCTCTTGTACCTCAGAGAAACATAAAAACTGTATTTTTGATAAACGGACTTTCCGACTCGAGAGCTTAATTATTTCCCTTACAAAAGCCTACGAATTGGAGAAAAGAAGCAGGGAATCTGCAACTAAACCCGATTACAACAATGGCGGCTGTCAAGAAAGTTTTTCCCGCGCTTTTAATCAGCCACGAAGGACAGAAAGTAAAAGCTTCGAACAAAGGAAAGAAGAGACTAATATTCCGGCAAACAAATTCCTACGGGTCATAATGACATTCGGCATCATTTTCGAGGAATTTTGTTTCCGATATCAAAAGCGATTTCCAATTTTCTTTCTTTGAAATTTTTTCATCGTCCGGAAAGCTTCTTCTTTTTTCTTTCTTCTTTATCAAGTTTGAATACTTCGTTTTTCATTATTTATTTCAACACGACAAGAGTTGTAACCATGGTAACGAAACCGCTAGAATACAAAGAGAAACTGTTCCATACTTATAAAAGAAACTTAAACTTTTTTTTATGTTAAAGGTACTGATTGGAAGGCACTGATATCTATATGTTCTACAGATTCAGTCGAAATACTTTTCTGTTTAAATACGGAAGAAAATATTTAGTTGAAATTTTAACATTAAGAGTTTATTCATTTTTGGGGTAAAAATAATATACTTACAGACAGATCAATTTTAGAGTTTCCGGAAAATATATGCACAAAATATTTCTGTATAAAATTAAATCGTCATTTTGACTTTCAAAATATTCACCTTTAGCGTCAATGCAATTTTTCATTCGAATAAACTAAATTCCAAAAGCCCATTCATAGCATTGTTATGCAGAACATATGTATTACAGACTTCAGCTTATTTTTCTGGGCTCTTAAATCGGTTGACAACACAATTATATTTGATAGGTGAAACGAAACAAAGAAAAAAGAGATAATTACGTATTTAATGAAGCAATTAAAGACAATGGCTAACTTAAACCCTTTTTTAGATTTGAGGATAGTTCAAATTTAAGTGTATGAACAAGCATTGTTATTATGCAGAATTATGCAGTATTTTTCAGTCTCCCCGTCTGAGTTCAGTAAATATTTCTGCCTAACAAAAGGCCATATATAAACCAGCATTCACTATTATATATTTTCCTAAACAACAGTTTTAGCATTCCGCATGTACCAAAAGCATAATATTTTCTGATGCATTTCTAGCGTGAATAAATTTTGTAAGACTTATTTCATTTTCAGTACAACAATAAATTTTGTTTCCTTTTGCATTCTTTCCGATCATCGTTCATAGCACTCCTTTTGTCACTTATTTCATTGTCAAAGACAACTTTCGAGGCACGATACTTTTTCAGATTTTTTTTGTATTACTTTATACGAGCATTTTTTGGAGCTTGTGTTATATTACCAACGTTCAGATATATATTTTACTTTTATATGATCAAATAAAACTGAACGCACTTAGGATTCTTAAAATGGTGAAAGATACTCTTATTATATCATGTCTGAAGATCATCATGGTCCGAAGTATCATTTGTTGCACAGCATCAATGATTTTTGGTGTCACAGCAGCTCTCTATCGATCTTTCCGAAATTATCACTCTGACGTTTTCATCTACTGTTGGACTCCTACATCTGCATTTTTAAAATTATTTGTGTTCTGTTGCTGTTTGTGGTGCTATGTTCCTGAAAGTCGGATTGATTCCTTATTGTGTCAAATGTATTTCAAATGATAGCTAGAAAATTCGTATTCACTTAAAATCTAATTTTATAGCTACTTTATTAAATGTAAACTAATGCGACCGCATGTCAGTAAGCTATAATTTCGTAGGAAAAAGACGGTTATTGTCTTTAAATCCCACATATAGTAAAATCTTTATTAACTATATGTAAGCTGTAGTTAAGCACTGAATCGTAGATTTTAGTGCCAGAAATTTGAAACGAAGCGAGTTTAACGTTGCCCCATGCTCTTTCTTTCTGCTCATTACCCATTATAAGGTAATATATCCTGACGAAATACCGCTCAGCCATCGAAACTGATGAAATACCGCTCAGCAATATATGCAGAAGTATATGCTGACGAAGTACAGCTCAGCAAACTCTTTTCTTCTGTCCTTCCCTCCCATAGTGTCAGAGAACAGACGAATTACATGCTTAATCTTTCGAGCTACAGCGAGAGAGTATTCATTATTTACCAATTTAGCGAAATTTATTACTATTTCATAGCAAAAAAGAGTGACGACTTACACGATTACATTTTGCACTATATTTAAATATAGTGGACTGGCTAATCCTTATTTCTGAACTTCTTTAGAAATTCTATATTACAGGGTATTCTACATAGAGGACTAAAGATCTTCCCTAAAATTTGAATCTCGGATGAAAAAGGGAACTGAGATTATTCTAGATGACATAATTCATCAAATAATTAACCTTCGAACTTTTTTGAAGAAAGAAAATATATATATATATATTTATAGTATTTTCAGTAAACATAAAAATTATATTATATATATATAAAAATGTATATTATATAAATTTATATTATATATATATATTTATAGTATTTTCAGTAAACATAAAAATATGAGCAAAATGACTTCGTCAGTTTGTAGTTCAGTTCTAGTTTATGATTCTGAAGAAAGGTTTTTGTTTAGGTCTTTCCAGTTGCTTAATGGTGATGCAATAAGTGGTTTGAGGAGGAATTCAGTACTTTTTGCTATGTTATTAGTATTCATTTTGAAACGTGGAAAATCTCGCTGTTGTATTAGAACAAGTTTGAGATTCCCATACATGAATGACCTAAAATAATTTTCATTTAAATCAGCAAATGATATTAAATTCTATGTAATATCTAAGCTAAATTAGAGTTTCTTGAGATCTAGAATACTGAAGAACTGTGTAGTGACTATTCGCTGAGGTCTTGTAAGTAACAAGTTGAAAGAAGGGTTAAATTGCCCTTTACTCCAAATCAAAATAAATGAACAGACGGCCCCTTCTCGGGCTTACAATAATTCTCCACTTGGGTTTTAATTCAAGACTGAAAATATTAAACTAAACTAATACTAAATAAAACAAGCCAGCCGAAGCTGCATAGAATTAACTAACGGAATTGACCCTTATTTAAAATCACCACCATAACTAGCAGGTGCGTAATAGTACCGCCATAAAACAGTAAGCTTAGACTAGACTAAGAGTTATATTAATGGAAAAACATGACCATTTATTGCAGCTCATCGATAATAACTATCTCAAAAATGAATTACGGTGATACATAATTTTTTGAGATAATGAGCTGTGAACTGCAATAAATGCTCACGTTTTCTCCATTTTCTCTTCTCCGTTTAGAAAAGAGATCTAAAAGGCCCGTTAATACGCAGCGTTATCCACATGTAAATAGGACACGCTAATGAAGAAAATTATTTTTTTCCTTTATTGATTTACTATCAAGCCTGTTTCAAAGATAAAAACAATACGTTTATATCCATAAAAGGAAATACAGGGTAGCGCAAACTATATCAACAAATTTAACAACAGTTCACAAAATAACAGTGTACACACAGGCATTTAACGAAGTGCGTAACATAGATAATACATGAGTCACTGAAATTGCAAATCATGTCATCAAAATACCCTTCTTCTTCCGTAGGTGTCGTCCACAGCGGCCGCTGAACACCGTTAGTTTACCTTGTTCCATCACGGAAGAACGGGCTTTGACTGCATGACTTATTAGAACCGTATAGCCCCAATTCTCATGATGATCTAAATCGCTCCGCCGAAATATCTGCTGAGCGTAAGTGACACAGCCTATTTGACTGGGATTTCCATTGCTGCCCAAAGGCCCCTTGTATCCTAATTACTTACTCTCAGTTCTATACGCATGTAAGTATGCCGCAAATGCTTAGGTGCATTCTGGCAGTGTTCCCGACTCAAAATAGAGATGCGTATTCTTAATACTGTGCAAAACATACCTTTCCTGATAAAAATAAATAATGAAATTAATTTTAACTGCATGCACCAAATGAATTAAAGGGCGTATATAATGTTAATTAGGCTGTTATGTACTTTCTTTAACCGCCTCCAATGCCATTATTATATTATTTATTTTTTGAGTCAAAAATCTCTTGCTAAACCTGAAACTAATACAAAGGTAATGGCTTAATATATTTAAAAAATTCATTATTATATTTAAGGAATGGACGGAGGTGTAAATAAAAAAACAGAAAAATATACACCCTTCTGCTTGAATATTTATATACGCTTCTCCTTTAAGGCTGTATTGGAACTTAAAATTTGTTATACTGTTATACTCTAAGCTGAATTGTCTTGTGTTTAGCTAACAATTCTTGAGTTCCTTCGAAAAGTGATTTATCACCCTGATTTAAATACATTAAATTAATTTAATGACTAAATAAATAAATTAAAATACATAAGTTAATCTGGAAAATATATTATTTTGACAGATTAGTCTCAGATAGACGCTTACTTGACTAGCTTTTGTTATTTTACTAGCAAAGAAAAAAATTAGAAAATTCAAAATTCGAAATTTTTGAAATTAACGTTCCACACTCAGGCTACCTGCTGTGAAATATATAAAATTTAAAATATTTACCTAGCGTTTACCTAGCCTGCTCATTCTTCAGACCTATCGACCATCGAACATGTCTGGTCAATGACTGGAGAACTCCTACCTTGGCATGTCGCACCCGTGTGGACTAAGGTGGACTCTGGCTACGTGTCGAGGCAGCAGAACCTACCATTCTCCAATAACACATCCAAAATCTCTTTCATTCAGTTCTGCGGCATGTAGCGGTAGTTACTGACAAACATGGAAGCAACACTCATTTTGTCGTCTTCCTAACCTCAAAGAAGTCTATATTTTAAATCAGTTAAGATTGATACTATGTGTAACCTTTGAATAAATTTGTTTTTGGTATCTCTTGTCTTTCTTCGTGCTGCATTTTGGATAACCGACAGTGTATATAATTCTTCCTGCCGTAAATTTAGAGTCGCCATTACTTACTCGCGGTTATGCATGAATTCTGTTTGCAGACCTACATTCTTTCCCTGCAACATCATGCCGTGAAGTTTCACCATTACCTACTCGCGGTTTTGCATGAATTCTATTTGCAACCCCACCTTCTTACCCTGCAACAGCATGCCGTGAAGTATCGTACGTGTATGACATGTGCAACTTTATAATGAGATGCATGATCTGTCTTGACGGCAGATTAGCTCATACCTCATAGATACATAACCTTGCTAATATAGGGATGTAAACATTGTAAGCGTGTGTATCATTTTATACGCCTTGTTCTAAGGGTTTTAGGCTACTCCGCTCTGAACAAAGCGTACATATCGCAGCTATTGCTTAGCCGACATTTTTTGTTAACTCGAAAGAATTATGGCAATCGTTTCTGGGAACTCCAATAATTGTCCTTCTAGTACAGGAAGGGAACTCTTGAGCGCGAGCTGTCTTGAATAGCAAAATAAAATACTGACTAGAATTGCACTTAAAGTTCGTTAACATTTAGAACTTCTGCATGTCCTTCACATCTGCATAGTCGTCTGATTTGAACGAAACATGTGGGCTGAATGAAAAAACGATAGGACATGGTTTAATTAATTCTGAGTGAAACTTAAAGTAAATTTTATAATATAACTGCATGCTTTCTATAGTTAAATTTAATAAATTATCTTATTTTCAAATTTCGAAGAGCTAAATTAACTCTCCTTAAAACTACACATGCTAAAGCTACCAGACACGTAAAATTTATAGAAGGCAAAAATAATCTTTTCTGTCCTTTAGTCAAGTTATTATGCACAAATTATACGTAAAGAAAACGTCAGATATTTTTTATTTATGGAAGTTGAATTAGGAACATTATATTAAAATTTAATAAAAATACTACACATTTTGCTTTTAAAGAAGTTAAAGCATGCACACTAAAATAACAAGCGAAAATTTCACATTCACGACTAATCTAATGGAATGTGTTTATTTAAAATAAAAGAAGGCTTAATTAAATTTTTCGGAAGATTTAGGTTTTATTACATTTTCTTAAGAAGGAAAAGGAATTCATTCTTAAAAGCTCTCCGATTTTTCCTAAAAGGAAAAATAACTTTTTTTAAAATTTTATTTCATGTACTGTTGGTGTTTGTCGCTGTATCTCTAACACATGTCGTATTTTAATAAATTTCTAAAAGCTGTTTCTAACTCTAAAAATTGGCAGAAACCAATAGCTGTTATGAACAAGTAGCTCTTATGCTACCAGGGTTTTGGAACATTCTTCAATTTGTCCATGATGTAATGAAATATAATTGACACCCTCTCCATCACAAGAAAAATTAAATATGTCTTTATTAGTTGCTAAAATTCTCTGTTTGCTATTAAATTCGAGATAAAAATTCCAATAAATTTCCAGAGCAAAGCAATCTGATCTTGAGCAACAGCTATGAATAAACAGTTGAAGTTTTCTGAGAAACTTTTAGGACGCTAATTAAAGGCATATTTTAGAACGAAGAATGTTTTACGTATAAAATGTGTATAGCCATCAGGTTTATATTTTCAGCCTAATATTAGAAACACTCCATAGGTGGACCAACATACGCATATTAAACTACGTTGCCAAATCAATCATATTATAAATTCCTCTCCTTTCCAGATGTAGTGTGTAAGACAAAATATACATTTTTCCCTTCGTGACGGATGTCATACTTTCTTCTCGTAATACACTGAAGCTCTTTGAACTGAAATAATTTCCCAATAAAGGAATAAATAAACAAGTTATTAGATTAATAACATATCCCATGCACCCCACTGCAGGCATTACATAGTTTCCATATAAATAATTATTTCGAAATAGTGAAGGAAGTCTAATTTAAGGAAATAAGAATTATTTATAGATAATTAACAGGGAAAATAATGTTCAAAGTTAAATAAATAATTGATTCAAAGTGATAATGATCTATTCATTTGTTATTAGTAGCCTTACTCAATTCAAAAACACTTCAGAATAACTGTTAGTGATTATGTTCTCCATCACGTGGTTGTTACTGATCCTAAATGGTTAATCATTAGGCTAGATCAGATCCATGTGTCCAAGAACCTTCATTAAATCCAAAACAAAGGTAGGCATTTTTACTAGGTCCTCATTTATAAGTGCCAAACAAGTGAGATGTTCAGGAGTGAAATGAGTATTACATTTCTTACAGATTGGGTTGATCTTATTGCCCCGGTCAAATTTAAGGTGTCCAATTAGGGGCTCGTCAACGTAGTCTTCTGAGCACGATTACCCACAAAAGTAATAGCAGCTCCTATCTGCCCGCAAAAGTATTAGCCATGAGTCGGAGAAGTTTGCCAGGAAGAGGCAACAGTAGATTTAACTCTGGAGTAGATCTCCAAAAAGGTCAGACTCACTGAAGTACCCTCCTTAGCTAGAGCATCAGCTATTTCATCACTGCTTAGGCCAATATGTGAAGGGATCCGTTGCAGATGTGCATCATGATGAGAAAAGCAACAGGGCCAAAATAGAGAGTGATGTCTTATCTTAGTTCCGACCGGGTTCGATTACAGGCAAACGGACTGGCTGCATGAGCGTTTTCGTGGTTTTCTCCATGTGTAATATGTATACGAGCCAGTTTTTCTTAAAATATCCTCGGCGAAGGCACCCTTCCTCTTCGGCAGTAAGCCCTAGCGTATAGTGCCGTAAACTCAATAAACCAAAACCAATATTTTAGTTAAACATTTTAGAAAGAATACGGTTGTTAGCATCCTCAAACTACTTGCTGTTCAGATTCTAGTTTCGTGTTTTATATACAGGAAATTCAACGATATTAGCTTCTATTTCTGATCCTCAATTCAGTGAAGTTAACTTTTTTCATGTCTGAAATCGGGTTCAGATGTTCTTTGGCAATAATTGTGTTCTTTAACATTAGCTCAATTTCGAGGTTTTCAGCAATGCAATTTTTCGCTGCCTCATTCAGCATCAAAATACGAACAGACATTTATACCCCAAGCTGCTCCAACAAACAGTAACGGTGATAAACAATTTACTAGACGCACGAATATAGTTTGAATGCATGAAGTATGTTTATAGGAAAGGAGAAATAGTTTACTGAGTCCTTATTTCTTATTAGAAATTTTGAATTTGAACTTATGGTTTTTTTGCTATTACGTAACTATGAAGTCACGTGTTACATAATTCGGGAGGTAACTGGCGGGGCATAATTGTAATCGGGAGATTTTGCATATAGCCTCACTTCCCGTTATCTTTGCTTAAGCATATAAAACGTCACTTCTGACATCTCATTTGAGAGCGTGCATTAGACGTTAAGCATTTATACCAGTGGTTTTCAATCTTTTTGTTCCACGCACCCGTTCAATCATTGCTAGACGATCATTCCTCTCCCTCCTTTCCAAAACTGAAAATACATTTACAGTTATTTAAATTTAGGCAATTTTTAATCAGTTTTTTTATAATTAAACGTATGCAAAAATATAAAAAGTATCAAAATTTGAAAAAAAAAATTCTTTTTATATTCACAAACTAAAACTAAATAATAAATAAATAACACGCTATTAAACTGGTATTTATTAAGTAAATAGTGCTAAATAGTGAACAGGTAAATAGAGGCTGACCGCATTCCCCCCTCTCAAATTATGAAATTACCCAAGGAGTGAATTCTTCTCTAGCTTATACAGAGAGAACTACAGTTACTTAGATCAAAGAAAGAATTATGTTGCAATACCCTCTACTACAGAATGTGACACAAATGCTCATAATCCTTTCACAAATGAAAATATCTAGTATTTGAGATATAAAGGATATAAAGGGATATAAAGCTAGCTATTTTTCAGGTTTGACTCATGATAATGTTATCCACACAAGATATTTATGAAATATCAAAATAAGATCAGGTCATAGGTATAACGACGAAATGATGACACATAAAGTGAAGAGTAAATAAATAACGAGACACTTCGTAAAGGGTTATTTCTGGAAAATATATGTAATAGAAGCGAAAATGTTTTGTTGTTGCTCGAGATATATTTTAACAACCATTTATGTGTAGTTACATACTTCTATTCATATATTAATAAGAGTCTTGGATGTTTAGCCGAGATGAATGGGGAAGGGCGTATTATTGAAAGGGTAAGTAATGCGGCAATTGTTCGAAATAGTGGTTTCATGTATGTATTATTATTATAGTGGGTGAGGCTGAAATATTGATTTTATTCATTTTTCATAAATATATATTTACAGAATGACTTTTTCAATACGTACGAGACTTTTCTGCTTTTTAGTTTATGTATGTGTTGTATAACTATTACATTTTGAAATGCTACTAAAAGCAGAATATTAGCATTATATCAATTAATACTATGATAAATTTCTTTTCTTTTTACTTATGTAGTGCAATAATAAATTAGTTTTTTTTCATATCTCTCTGCAAATTTAAATCAAACGAATATTGTAAATATCGTAATGTACAAGTTTATATTTCGTATTATGAATATTTGTGCACACTTAAAGGCCAATATTAAATGTAGATATTTGTGAATTATATATTTGTGTTCTTTATCTGTTCGCTATAGCGCAGCTTACAGAATCTAAAATGTTTTATCACATTGGAACTAGAGAGTTCAGAGATGTTTTTTCTAAACAACACAATATTAGAAGATTCTTTTGCTGTTAAATTTGTAAATTAAAATTTCAGTTTATCCTAGCAATTATATCACTCTTAATTTATTTTGTTTCCAAATGATGTTACGAACGGAATCATATTTCAGTGTGAGTCTATCTCGCCTGAAAACAGTTGTAACCTCTATCCATAAACTTACAGTGGCATATATTAAATTAAGGATTTTCAGAAATTCATTTAACAGTACATCTATATGTGAAACTAAGAGCACTATAAAAATAATATTGTTTTGACAAAACCTTTCCATACAATTTTTTCTTCGTAATAGGCAAATCAGTTTTTTGTTGAATTGCTGGTAACCAGTTGGCTAAGAATTGCTTGCTACTGTTAAAGGGTTCCTATATTCCAGAAGTTGATTTAATGCATTGGTGTCACACAATTAGTATTTTTGATACAAACTTTAGAGCTGATTGAGAAAGAGCGTATAGATAACACTGCGAAAAATATCTAACCTTCTGGATGATCAATTTATTTTACGTCCCTTATTATAAATCTGGTGGTAATATGCTTTAATATCTTCTACATATTATCTCAGTACAGCTAAATTTTTCTTATGATATTGCGGACAATAAAATCTACGAAATAAAATTTGGATGAAACTTAAAATTTTTATTATAAACGCTTATTTAAATTTTCTGAAGAATTTCAAAGTACCTTACTGTAATAGGGAATAAATTAGTTATTTTATAAATTCGTAAGTTAATTCAAGTTTATCATTTATAACTGTGAATGAATCAAAGATATTACTTTGGTTTACCTTTCTAACAGTATATAGTGTACCACTATTACATTTATATATTTTATTAATTGAAATTGTTTTTAGTGCCGTTGGTGAATATAGCAGAGTTTTCTAAAATATTCATTGGATTATTCTTTAAAATGGATCGAAGTTATGTTACGAAAAACATATCTCAAGAATATTATATGTACATTCTACATACTAGACACTTGAATAGTTGAGAAAACGAACATTGCAACTACTTTTTTTTTATTTTCCTAGATTAATTTACTTGCATTTAAAACACAAAATGGAATATTCATTTTTATGTCAATTTGATATTTTTATTTTTCAAAATGATCAGGGCAAAAATCACAAAATTGTCTAAATGCTAAAATAAACTCTCCTGTTGCCCTTGTCTCACATAAAAAGTAAACTTTCAGACATATTTCAGACATTCCCTGGCATACAGGCATCTAACGGTATTTTGAACTTTTCAACAGCTGGATCATTAAATTGAATATAATAACTTTCATATCAAACATCACAAGATGGATTCAAATTTAAATACTAGAACGTTGCTTCTTTAACTATTATTTGAAGAAAATGTGCTCTATTCATAGAATTTTAAATTTAATTTGTAATTTCTCGTCTGGATTCGTAAATGCTCTTAACATAATTTCGATAGAACTTCTTAATCCATAAATTACATATATTATACACTTCTTTCTACCTCTTAAATCATGACTGATAACCATCTTTAATCCTCAAAATTATACGACAGTATCATTTTGAGTACATGTCATAACAGCATTTATTTGTTATAGCACTTAAACAAACGTACAACTTAAAAATTAATATACCGAAATTTTTTCTTACACCTAAGCATTAGATATGACACCTTTCGTGCATATTAAGAAAAAGTATCAAAATTCTGAATCACGGATTTTCAAGGTCATGTACCTTATGTTTATCTTTTCTTTCTTTCCCTCTATTTAGTATATACTTGTTTTTTAGTGTTTCTTAAATAACATTTGCTATTATGAGATGTTTATCAAACTCCCTTTGCGGGTAATTGTTAAAATTCTGTGTGTTACTAATTTCTTCAGTTGTACCCATAATGTTTGATTTCGCATTACATCCTTTGTCTTCTACCCTTCAGAAAATACTGTCAATTACTCAACTACTGTAGATTGTCAAGATGAAGCGTCTGTACACTGAAGTTTAATTGTCTACAGATTCTTAGGTAAACACTTTTAGCATATATAAATGTGTATCCTATTTTCGTCAACTAAAATATAGTCACATGTGTAAGAAAATTATTTGATCAAGAGAAAAAAAAATGAAATCATAGCCTTATGTGTAAAATATTGACACTCTGAAGTATACTGCATTGAAGCTTGTAAGATAAAAATGCCATACCTTGAAAAAAAAATCTTGAAGAAACATATTTTCTTTGAACATTTACATAACAACTCTGAAACGTAAGTATGAAAGTGTTGCCTTGTCATCGCAGCGGAAGGAGATCCATCTGTCGTAGGGTTTAAACGAGGTTCGAATCTAATTTCAAGCCGAAAGTCTTCTCCAGAAGTTACTGGTAGAGAAAGAGGGTATATAGGAGAAAGAGGGTGTATAGGCACCCAAGAGTATTTCCTCCCTCTTTTCTGCGTGCCTTCGTGGCGTAACTGTTAGCACATTCGGCGCATATTCGGAAGGTCCAGGTTCAAAGCCCGGCGAAGGCATTGCTCATTTTTCATATCTCCTGCATCAAAAAACCTAATGATTCCAAAGTGGCACCCGAGCTAAAAAAGGTGTTAGATGATGATTCTTCACCACCAGGACTTAACGAATGGGTCCCTTCTTTCCCTCCTTCCAGCAGGCCTTCGTGTTGTAACGGTTATCACACTCGACGCATATTCGAGAAGTTCAGGTTCGATTCCCGGCGAGACCATTCCTCATTTTTCATATACTTCTGCTTCAAAATAATCTAATAAACCTACAGCGGTGCCCAAACTAAAAAGAAGGGGGCTTATGATTCTTTACCACCAGCATTTGGCTAATGTGTCCACTAATCCCCAGTTTCCCTTTAAAAGGGTAAGCATTTAAGGTACTTCTCCAGCCTTCCGAGATGCCTTAGTGGTGTAACGGCCCGTATCCGAGAGGTCCAGGCCCGACTCCAGACGAGGCATTGCCAATTTCTCACTTCTTTCTGCTTTAAAAATCCTAATGACTCTACAGTGGCGCGCGAACTAAAAAAGGTGGTGGGTAATGATTCTTCACCACCAGGAGTTGGCGGTTGGAACCCCTAATCCCCAGTCGCCATTTAAAAGAGGAGGTAAATAAGGTACCAGATACTAGAAGTGGTCGCAGCTCAACCCACCTAACTAAACAAGTTGGTTTTATTGTAATAACAGGCGATGCCCATTTCAATAAAGAAAAATAAGTAAAACTTAAAATATTTATTATATAAGGTATTTCCCCTACTTTCTGCATGGCTTCGTGGTGTAACGGGTGGTAAATTCGGCGCGTATTCAAAAGGACCAAGTTCGAGTCCCGGCATTGCACTTTTTCTTCTTCTCCTGCTTCAAAAAAAAAACCTAATGGCTCTACAACCTTTAATTTTTTCATGGAGGATTTCTGCATCAAATCAGACGGAGCTGGCGAAAGTCCTCAAACGAACGCAGAAGATGTCCACAATTTTCGGGAAAGATGGGATATCAGCTGTTCCCCCAGCCACAAAGAATTGGCAGACACAATCTAGATTAGGGGTCTCCAAACTTAGCCCGATGGCCACATCAATAAATTCACAAAGATCCGAATATGTCTGCCAAAAAATAGTGTAGTCAGAAAATTTATATAAAAAAGGTAGGTTTGGTTTGCAAGACTACAATTGATTATAAGCGAAGAGATAGTGTTACAGATTTGTATATATATACATTGGTTCCAAAACGTCAAACGGAAATCGAATTAAAATGTTTTGCAAAAAAATGTGTAAAGATGATTGTACAGAACGATGTTACAAAATGCATTTACAATAAGAAAAAAAAAAACTTACGTTACTGTCGGAAAATGGTAGTTACTTTAGTTTTTATGTGCAATTTACATTCTTTTTGCTTAATGAAAGCTTCAATATCCGGTTTAATCTGTGTTGTTTCAATTCGCAAAGTTTCCTCCAAATGTCTGTCTGTCAGCTGTGTTCTTGTTTTTGATTTTAGGATTTTCATTTTACTAAAACGCTTTTCATATATCTAGGTACTGCGAAAGATAGAAGGCATGAAGAGTGCATGTTCACGAATTCCTGGGTACTTGTCTTCGGTCACGTGCTTCCAATAAAAATTAATTAATGTAGGGTTTTCGAGAAACTTGCATTTTACTACAAAGTAACACTAAGTCTACAAATTCTAACTGAAGTTCAGGTGGAACACTTCTAACATAAATGACGAAGAGAGCGTTCCGATAAAAATTTCATTTTCACGAAAATCTGAAAATCTGGTTTTGAATTCCTCTCTCAAAATTGAAATGCATTACACATAATTATTTGAATTCCATGTTGTTTCTTCACATACTCCATCAATTTTGGAAAGTGAGTGGAATTCGTATTTAGCAACTGACTTTCCCATACGATTAATTTTGTTTCAAAAGCTTTCACAAAGTAATACAGGTTGTGAAATGCAAAGTCTTTCAACCATTTCTCATCACTGAACTCATGAATAGGTTTCTCTTTAGATTCCATGAATTGTTGAACTTCGCTCTTCAAAGAAAACAAGCGCTGAAGCATCTTTCCGCGGCTCAAACAACGTATTTCTGCATAATACACAACATCAACATATTCAGCTTCCAAATCATTCAAGAAGTGTT
The DNA here is from genome assembly GCA_000611955.2 of Stegodyphus mimosarum. Taxonomy (NCBI): domain Eukaryota; kingdom Metazoa; phylum Arthropoda; class Arachnida; order Araneae; family Eresidae; genus Stegodyphus; species Stegodyphus mimosarum. The sequence goes on along the minus strand of KK112635.1, from coordinate 199,564 downwards.
GAAATTATCTGTGATTAAGTCCTTCAGACGGAATGAAATTAACCACTTTTACAACAACATTCATCACATGTTCAAAGTTTGAGAAGGACTTCTTGCAGAAATTTTCTTGGTGGATGATGCAGTGGAAAGTCATTAGAGTATTATATCCACTTGCCTTCACATCAGATTTGAGTAATGTTGTTACTCCTATTTTCTCTCCAGTCATAGATTTAGCACCATTCGTGCCATAATAGATATATTACTGAAGTCTAACTCACATTCATCCAAACATTGCACACATTCCATCACTTGTGTCGGAGTCGAATACAAATCTGTTACTCGACTATAAATCTGTTGTTATACCTTTAAGTGCAACGATACTGTCTAATTCTTCTACAATTGCGAAGTCTCTATCAACGCCGCGAATAAAAATGGCTACTTGTCCAGTATCTGTTGATTCATCCATTACTACAAAATAAAACTCAAATGTTTTACATTTGGATTTTAATTTGCTGAATATATCTTTTGCAAGATCCTCAATGCCTCTCGCTATTGTCACACCAGACAAGCTAATATTCGATATGACTTGAGCCTGTGATGGACAAAGCACATCAACCGCACTCTGAAGACTTTCATTTATAAATTCTTCATCAGCAAAGGGTTTTCCACGCTTAGCAATTTTTCCTGCCCTCATGTAACTAACACGAACACTATTTTCAGATGCTTTATTCGATGTGGTAAAGAAAGACTACCGAAAATTAAGTTTTGATTTTAATTCACTCACCTTATCACTTCGAAAATGACCTTCCAATGCAGAATATTTCTCACTGTGCTTAGTATCATAATGTTTCTAAATGTTGTATTTCTTCATCATAGCTACATTGTCGTTCCAAATAAGGCAAACTGCCTTACCCTTATTTACAACAAAAAGTAAAGATGTGACCACTTTTCCTTAAAGTTTTCTTCTTTCGTTATCACAGCTTGCCATTGTGTACTCATTCAAAGGCCATAAACTCGTCCTGCCTCTATAGCAGCGGAATGCTCAAGGTCACCTTTGGCGAAGTATAGACGAAAGATTGATATCTGTTGCAAACCTGTTAGAGCTAAGAATCTACCCTTTTTATGGAATTGGGATTTTATACGTAGTCAGATTTATTATTTTAAAATTACATAAGATACAGCGAAAGTTTTAAAAAATTCGTCATTTTCAGAAACTTTTATCTCAAATAATATCAGGCATGCAATAAAATCTTTTAAATGTCAAGAATAAAAGAAAAAAAGATATTTTTTTTACGACAAAAAGCTTACAAAGCCGTTTTTCTTGAAATCAAAATTTCTTAAAATTCTTCTTCAAATACAAATGTGGGGTCACTAAAATGCCTTCAGCGGGCCACGGGTTGAAAAACCCTAATCTAGATTATACTAAAACGAGGAAAATATTTCATAACAACAAGAAAAACAGCGAAATGTAAGCCTTATTTAAGGTTAAAATGCCATATTTCCGTAATGTAACCAGCTCATGTAAGTCAGGTAGCGATTTCAGAAAAATCGTCTTGTGCAAGTAAATTAATGGCATAATATTTAGTAAGACTGAATATATTTTAGAGTAATTTATGAAATATAATTTTAAGCACAAATATAAATGGTTGACTAAATAACAAAAGAATTGTTAATTGCAAATAAGCTGAGCTTCTAAAAAAAAGGCAGAAACTTTAAAACTAATAAGAATGAATGGCTTTTATCCATTCATATACGAAACCCATCATTCTCAGAATGAATTTTTGCATAATCACCGAAACCCTAGGGCTAAGCAATAGGTGATGCAACATTTATGGAATTCTCTGAAAGCTGAATTAATTACGCGGTCCACTCTACCTATCCCGCGGTAAACCTCAAAGGCACAAAAGGCTTTACACAATGCTTCTGCAGTATGACAATATAAGATTTATAGCCCTGATATTCATTTCTGCGAAATTAAATGTCTTGTTCTGATGGGGTAAACTAGCTGAGCCTTTGTAAGAGCTTAGTTTGATTTTAATCATTGGAAGCGGAATTTTCCCTATGTTTTTAACTTGAAAATGGTCCTTTAGAGAGTGAGGGCAAAAAGGTAATATCACAGAGTTTAATATCGAAACAATGGCGTTTGACGCATGAAGAAAGAATTTGCACATTGCATTTTATATTGTAATTATATTTGTGTGTAGATATAGAAATGAAGAATAATTTTGAAATTTATAGCCTGTATCTGACTATTCAAAAATAAGACAAATGGTAAATAATCTGTCTTAATCAAAATGTGTCTTTATATAACCCCAATTTCATTCTTCCAAAAATAAATAAATAAATAAATAAAAATTTCAACTTGAGAAAAGAAAAGTTTCAAATCAAATTCAGAATCATTTCTTTGGCACACAAGTATTGATACTATTTGATACCATTACCTGTCGCTATTGTACTTCACATCAAGCCTCTTCCAATTTATTCCAATTCTGTATTGATCACTACAGACTGCTACTGTAAAAGCATTACGGCTGAATTTATAAAACACGAACATTAAAAGGACACAACTCGATGGCTATTTAGCCTTTCAGTTACATATTTTGTGATAATATGCCTTTCTTGGTACGTATATAGAACTTTAAGACTGGTTCATGTAAGTAAAGTCTTAAAACATTGAAAGAAAGATTCACATAAAAAAAGTGTTGAAACAATCATTCCATTACTATAGCTCCAGGAATTTCTACACTATTAAATTAATAATCTTTGAGGCGAGATTTCACCTTAGGAAACAGAACCTGGCGAGTAAGGCGGATGACTGCTAAGAGTTGCACTTTTCTTCGTGTAAGCTGTTTTGCGATATTTTCTACTTTATTTATTTCCTGCTTGATTCTCATTCATACAGAATAACCATTTTTTTGGTTCAGCTAGCAAGAAAAATTTTATCAGGTACTGAGTCTATAATCGCAATTATTGGCTGCATAAAATCAAAAAAATGCAATACAGGGCCTTTCCTTTCTTTCAATATTTTTTCATCAACCAGAGGTTATTTTAAAGGATGGTCATTGGAATTTGTAGGCAACAGCTGCGATTGTTTTCAGCTTGTAATTGTCAGTTGGCCCAGATAAAAATATTTAGCCTTAAAACACAGTAGAAGTTATATATCTTATGCATATAGGAGAATGTCGCTATCGATGGACAGCGTTTACAAAGTGGTTCTTAAAATCGTAAAATTTAGCAGTTTTAGAGTTCATGTTAATGTAACTATTATTTTCTGTACTACACATATATAGGAACAGATGTTATAATTATAGAATGTTCAGTACATAATTAGAAAAATTAAAATAGGTACCGCTGGTCCAAAGAAGGCAACCAGTTGCCTTTATTTAGCCGGGAAGTTTCTATGAATGGGCCGGTAGCTGTTTTCTTTTTAATATAATATCATCTCAGTACAAGTGAATAAAATGTTTAAAACTATTTTGAGCATGATTCGTCAGTATACAATGCTGCTTAGAAACTAACACAAGCCACTGGAAATACATTGAAACATATTGATAGTTTCACATTATTCACAAGAAATCAGGATTAGTCTTTAGTTTAGCCATTGTAATCATAAAATAAGCCTAATGCGAGAATCTACGAAATAACATTGAATTTCATTTATTAGAAGCCGTTTAATGAAGATGAGAAATTCAGAGTAATTTGTAGTTAGGCTAGTATAAAAGAATAATAACCATAATTTGAAACCTTTCAAATGGCATAGAATAATTAATAAGCCTACTAATTAATATTAGGTTATAAATTTTACAGAAATTACTCCATTAGCGATTCGTTCTTGATGCGTTCAGTTGCATTTTTCACAATAATACATTTTGGTTCTCTTTCTACACCCGAACACTTTTCATGCAATCGTACTTTACAAGATAGACACTAAATCATGCCTTCCTTTAAGGTATCACAACACATAACACAGAACCATGAATCCTCGTTGGATCTGATAGGGCTATTTACTGAAAGCAATGAAAGCTTCGGCCTTACTGTCTTCTCCGTTCCAGAAGGAGTCTTTTCACAACAGCGGCCCGGATTTTATAAGGATAACCAACATTAAAATCAGAGATGTATGAAAAAAAACGCACAAAGTTGCTATCAGATCGCAAAAATATGTACCGTACAGTATATCATAAATTTAATGTATGGCTTCTGTGGACTAAACTGTTTTAAAGTTTCTAAGTGTGCATTGTTGAACGTTTTTCCTGAGAACAACAGTAAGAGTTAAGCTACCCTGCCGCTGAACTTGTTCATTTTCTGATTTAATTCCTACGCTATGCATGTTCCTTATACTATTTATTGTGCAGATATAATTATAAAGCTACAAATAGGCATACATTATGCAAGAAGTAAAGAAAATCATTACAATAATTTCATATTTTACGGGCGAATGAAGGTTTAAATTAAAGTTAGATTAATGGCGGTTAATTATTTTGTTGCAAAGAAAATGAGATCATTATCTAATTGTAGATTTTATTACTCTTGATAGCTTTTTACTAAATGAAATACAGTGATGTTTTCTTCTTCATCTTTATAAAGTTACAAAATATTAGACTCGATATGATTTCCAGAGTTGGGTCACTAGACCATTCCTAACAACGCAGGCTGGCTCATTGAAGGCAACTAGCCGTCGGATGTAATACGTCCGTGATTTTGGTTATAATAAAGAAAACAACCATTGCTAATACAGCCAAATAACACTGACTGAACACAGTTTAAAATGTTATCAGTAACAACTAAAAACACTATGAACGTCTTACTGATATCTATATTTCCTTTACATTGATGAATCAGAAGAAAAGAACAAAAATCTTATTTTCTTGTAAAGCAACCTTGTTTAAGCATAGATCAACTCCCAATCAAGTTGGCGGTTTCCAAGCTTCATGTAATATACTAAACAGTCAACAGGTAGTGGCTACTATCAATATTTAGAAAATAATGGAGGTGGCTCAATGAAGGAGCCGGCCCATCGATAGCAACCTTACCCTACATGAAGATTGAAATTGTAAACTGCACATTCTAAACGATTGAATACCTACTATGCAAATGGATTGAGACAAACGTACTGACCAAATTATAAAATGAGTGCTGGACCAGTTTAAAAAGTGCTCATGAAATTCAATACAATTGATGAATGCAACGAAGTTGCTGCTCGCCAAATAATAAAATTTCGTAAATTGCAAAGATGCTTTGAAATAAGCTTTATTGTAAGAAAATGATCATTTCAGGAGCATATATATCTGCAAGGTTTATTAGCGTACATGTGTGCTTCCGTTTTCAGTAAATGCTAAACTCCAATAACGTTAAAGTTGTGACTATAAGTATGTGATACAGAAAAGAACTGTGCATTCTATAATAAAGCTAGGTTAAATTTTACTACTTTTCGTACAGTTTCACAAAATAATGACATATGTATATATTATAAATTTCACAAAATAAATAAGCTACACTAACGTAACAAAAATCATGTGTTAGCTCACTATAAATTTAGGAGTGGCGATCGCTTTGCGTTAACGATTATAAAATATTCAGTTATTCTCAGTGCAATTTATTCATTTTTTGCATGTTTTATGAAACGCCTAATAACACAGTTATGACTATTCTATCAGAAATAACCTAGTTTTACAGTAGAATGAAACCTGTAGTTCGACTAATGGGAAAGCGTTTCAGAAGTACTTTAAAATTTCTCTCTTTGTTAAGGTTATACTTAAGGTATCTCAATAGAAGATATTACCTCACAAAATAGATAGCGGAGTTTCCGGCCATATCTGGTAAATGCCTGAGACCATTAATGTCGGACCAGAAGCACAATTAATTATAGATGCGCTAGAGAACTGACTATGAGGATCCATGCAACCAAATTCCGTGCTAATGATTTATTGAAACAGCTAGCCAACGGCCGAGCGATAAAAGGCGCTGAACACTGATTGTTCGGTTCAGTGTGTGAGTCCCAATCAATGGTTGGCTGCACCAGCATTTTCGTGGTTTTCCACGTGTATAACGTAGAAACCAAACAAGGTTGCTTTGCAAGATACCAGACAGTTTCCCCTAAAAACTCCGCCATGAGCATGCCTCTCTTACCGTATAATGCCTCATGGCGGAGCACGTAGTAAAAAATAAGATCGAATCGAATGCTTTTATTTGCACCATAGCGTCTGCTTCAGCTCCTCATCGAGGTTCGCGAACACATGCATTGGAGCATAGATAACAGAAGAAAGACCCTTAATCCTACAGTCGTATATCGAGTTGGTATGAACTGCTCGTCGAACGCTGGTGTGCCGCCAACCAATACGACTATGAATTTAGCTATTCAGCAGAGCATATGTAAGCTAATAATGGTTATATAATGGTGTGCCGCGCAGAGGGTATAATGGTTAGTGAAGCCTACTGTGATATCGAGGAGCCCGGGTTCGAATCCCGGAGAAGGTATGGTTGTTGTAAACGTATAGTGTCTGTGCGGCATGGGGGTACCCTAAATACGCGACGAGCCGAAAGTCCTTTTGAAAGGTTGGTGCCAGAGAAAGAGGGATGGGAGACCCTGGGACTAGTCCCCCCAAGGTGGGCTCTCTTTCAAAATTGAGGGAGGGGTGGAAAGGCGCGAAATCGTACTGTCACCTGTATGGTGCTCAAGGTTTTTGCCAAAGACAGACGCAATCTTGCTCTCCTTTTAAAAAAAGTGACAACACACAACACAAATAATGTGTAGGGCCTGATACCTGGTAGCAAGTGAGACTTCTGTTTTTGGGCCAATCTTTTGCAACACTTTATGAATTTTACGAATCCCGAGAATGATGGTAGGTCCCATGTTGATAATATACCGTGTCACTGCAGCCAAACTGATCGCAAATGAGGAACATTAGGAAAACTGGCAAATGTAATTTGGCCACATATGTCCCCAAACGTGAACTCCGTAAATTATATGTGGGGTATGATCAACAAAACCAGTCGCGCATAAGATCAAGCACCTGCTCAAGTACGCCGTTATGAGTGGTTATCAAGTTATCATAGTTGACCATGTGTCGACGAAAATTTCCGGCGACTTAGATAAGTGCCCACTATTTCGAATAGCTATCATTTGTTAGGCTAAAAGAATCCCACAAGCCATTACAGACATATTCCTTGGCTTTTGATGTCTGTATAGATTAAATAAAGCAATGAAGTGCGACTTTTCAGCCAACGTAAATAAATAAATAAATAAAATATAAATTTGAATCTATGAATATTATTAATTTACGTCCCATGCATCATAGTATTACTTTTATGTCTATATATGTTAGTATGGTTTATCACTCTTATCAGAAGATTTTTGAGGAGACGAAAGTTGCGTCTGAGATTGAGGTTTGAGAGTTCTGAGTTTTTTGAGTTCATCTCTTCGAGAAAGATTACGCTGTCAACAACTACATAAATGGTATACTGTAATAAAGGTTGTAGGGTTATTACTATTTTAAATAACCAGTTATTTACAATTTCAGCTTTTCTATCAGTTCTCTTTCCCGTTTTCTGACCAGAATGCAAATCGGTTTATAGAGTATTTAAATCGAGGGTTTTGGATTGTAAAAAAGAGCGTGTTTCTGCCTCTCGAGACCACGTTACTAGGTTTCATTATCTCAGATAAGATTTTTATTGCGTTATTGCTGCCGGCCTTCAAATTGTTACGCCAGTGAAAAGTTTTGACTCAACTTCACGTTAAATCAATTATGTAGTCTTTGACTTCTAGACTGAGTTTGTATTTGAATTTGACTATCACTTTACATCGCCAAAAATGGTGGTTGATTTGTAAATACTAGATTTGCATTTTATAAGTTCTGACTTTATAAGCTCTTAGTATTAAGTTCTGACTTAATAAAAAAGTTTGTTTTAAACCTTTCCAAGACTGTTGTTACTTCAGACTCAGCGATAATTCGCTGCAAGTCTGTTAGGAGTTTGATACTAGTGCATGATACCAAAGAGAGTCAAACGTAAGGTAAAGACCGCAATTCATATATTTCATAATAATAATAACAATTATATTGTCACTATTTTGGGCTCATAAATTTACACGTATTAGTTAAGTTAGTATCTAATGCTATTTTGTAAATCCTTGTGGAACTTATCCATTATGTAAAATCTGGGTAATTAATAGACAGCAATTCTTATCTCAGTTTCGAAATAGTGAAGTATTAGTTTATGGAAATATTATACTTCTGACAGACTATATTTGAAGAATGGTATTTGCTTGCTGTTATACAAATTATATGTGCTTGCTGTTATTCATAAAAATGTATGATATGATAAAACTGGGTAAGTCTGTAGAGACATTAGGTTATTTGAAAACAGAAGAGATGAAAAATGAGCAATGCTATCGGCGGGACTCGAACCACGGACCTTTCGAATATGCACCGAGCGTGCTGACCACTACACTACGAAGGCATGTGAAGAAGGGAGAAATACCTTATATACTCCCCCTTTCAAAGGGTGACTGATGTTAGGGGACCCAATCGCCAAATCCTGGTGGTGGAGAATCATCACCCACCACTTCTTTTAATTCGGACGTCACTGTAGATATCTTAAAATTTAATTTGAAACAGGAGACTTGAAAAATGAGCAATGCCCTTGCCAGGACTCGCATCAACCTCTCAAATACGCGTCGAGCGCGCTGAGCATTACACCACGAAGGCAGGCTAAGAACGAGAGAGAAATAACTTATAAGTCTTTCATATCATTAACCTAGAAGTTTGAAATCCAATAGAAATCATTTTGAAATGTAGGCTAAAATAATTTTGGAATTTCTTCAAAGGTATGTCTTTAGTAGTATTGACTTTAAAACACTTGAATAATTTAGAGCTGTAAGAATCATTCAAAATGTTTCGTAAAACTCGTATTTTATTCGCTAAATATTATGAATGGCAACTACCCATGTGCGAAGTTTAAGTTTCACCCGATTTTCCCAATTTGGTGTCGTAAATTAAGATTCCTCTTTTGTTATTCGAGATCAGATTCTTTTACTCCGTTTGCTGCTGTGTCTACTGCCGGATGAAATTTTCTATTATTATTTATATTCAGGACATTAAACTGAAGGTGAACAGTGTTTGCAGTTAAAGACATTTTAAACTTGTAAATTATTTTAAAAAATGTATGAAAGAACAAGTGTTTTAGCTGTGTGAAATAAAGATACTTTTGTTGCGGTAACACTTTTTTATAAACACGAATCATAGAATATCTTTAAGTATTTGTGCCTGAATCATTTCCTGCTAATTAAAATAAACAGTTTTAATGAAAATATTTATATTTTGTATTATAGATGCCAGCTACTCGAGTCCATTCTTGTCCTCCTTTCGGACACACGAGATGAAAAGTTTTCCCTCAGTTGTCGCTGCTGTACTATTCTCCCAATTAATAGGAAGAAAATGCCGTTAATTATACGTTGAATTAAGCTAATTTTCCTTAGAAATAGGGAAGAAAATGGGAATCAATTCTAAAACTGGTCGGAATAAGAGAATGGAAGAGTTACTTTGTGTATTTCAGCAAATCTAATAAAAATTAAACAAATAAACGGTATAAAAAACTTTCATATCGTCCCCTCATATTAAGCCACTGCTCTTACTCTTTTCCCTAATCGATAACTCGTTTAATAAACTGTGTCAAAAGTGGGCCCACTCTGTACTTATTCTTCCCTTTAGGGATCCATGTCGCAGGTTGCTGACTACGCATGCGTGGTCCCTAACTTCTCGAGTCCCGCGCTTGCAATGGATAGTGTCAAATCGATGGCGATTTGCTCACACTGTGGGGAGCCAGACTTGGCGACAAATCACCGCTAGGGTCTTCAGTTCTTTTAAACACCTTAATCCGTTGTTTATTGCTTTTGTTGTTGCAAATAAACTGTTAATGACGTATGCTTTATGCGTACGACGATCTTTATCTATAATATCATTGCTCAAATATGATTCATTTTATCCATAAATCCTAGAAACGAAATGAATCTCTCATTTAAGACGAGAGCAAAGAGTTACGAGGTTATTAGAAGTTAGCCTAGCAGTTTATTAGAATGCACGTTATATACGCCGTTAGAAATATGTTTTATTAATGATATTAATGGTATAAAAATGTACAACATTTACCAATTAACCAATTATATTAGTTTCAGGTATCATATTAAATATTAGTCATGGATATCGGAAAAACAAAAATGCAGCAAGAAATGCGCATATTAAATTTAAGTTGTCCAGTTTTTAATGCATATATTTAAAATAGAGAATAAAAGTTATTTAAAGCATACACGGATACCTTCTCTCAGAAATGGCAGACTTACAGGCAAAGTGTATTGTAAAATAAAGAACGTATGTTTCATGGAATGCAAACGTATGAGCAGTGTCAAAAATATTTTTTAATAACATGATGTAACCTTGTGGCGATTATTATTAAAGTATTCATATTCTCATTAAAAGTGAGGAACTAATATGCTGTATTCAAATTTCGAACCACAAATCGCTCTTTTTCTGGGTGGAAGTATTAAACTCTTATACAGCAGTAACAAGCTCTGCTGCACGCGATATTTTATTACGCTATAGCGACAAATAATGTAATATATCAGGACTCAAAAAGTGAAAAAATGATCTGTAGATGTTTTCAGCATTATAAAAGTTAGATATATGCGCCATAGGCATCATTGATTTAATTTACAGTTTTTATAAAAATTTATAAAAGTATCGATTCTATATTACAGAGGTGATATCATCTGCGTGAAATTCAACTGAGTGAAATTCTTGTAGCGGTGCAAACACGCGCGATGTCCATTTTGATTTAAGAAGCCTGAGTTTCTTTGAACAAGAATAGGTCCTCGTCAGTCTTGGAAATTTAATTAGCTTGAAAACTAACTTAGAAATATAACTAATTAGTTAGCTTAAATTAGTTTGGAAATGTATCATAACGCAGTAAATTTTTGACTAAATAACCCTGCAAATTTTGCATGTCAATTTCTAGGAAGTTTCAGTTAAAAAAGTGTAGCTTTTCCAAACTTACTGACTGCATTAAATTCGTAAATTTTAAGATTAAATACGTTTGAACAGAATAAAATAATACCTGCTTATCAGAGCTATTGATATTCACGGTAGTATTTTCTGGTTTTATAATAGTTTTTGACTAAAATTAGTTTTTAAATCGTATATTTGTGAATTTTTCGCATAAAGATAAACTTTATACCAAGATATTTTAGGGAGCTAACAATTTTTATTTTATTTTCATCGATTTTGAATCTTGAAAGTTCTGATATCTCTTGTCAAGGTTGTGGATAATTAGTGCTTGATATTTTTCTTGAAACAAAAGCTGCATCGTTTCCTAAATAGAGTGTTCAGGACATTTGTGCTTTACGATTTTGTCAAAGGCCAGGCTCCAAAAACCTGCACTTTGAATGAGCCCTGTGGACAGACTCTGACTTATTCTTCTTCAGTTATATGGTTGTTATAATTACACTGCTACTGTTAGTGAAGAAATCTTGAAACAATTCACAGGTACTTTTTGGACAGTTTATGTCCTTCAGTGTGCTTAGAACCTCTGGCTTCCAGAGGAAATAGAAGACTTTTTTAAAGGTCTAGGCATAATACAGCTGAATTCTGATTCCGTACATAAGTTCTTATTTGGTCGTTTTTAGAGCTCAGAGCTCTTTCCAGTACTTATTGCAGGAAGAAGGTTTATTGGTTTATTGAACCTAGGTTCGATGCATTCTGGCATTTTATTTATTAAAGATGACTATCTGGCGGATTTTAAAACTTGTTGGGAGGAGGCTTGTTATTAGACATTTGATCAATGGGTGACGGAGTACATAACGAAAGTTCTTGTGCAGGATCTTAATGAGTTGGTTGTCGATCTCATTCGGCCAAGTACTTTTTTATTTGTTAGTAATTTGATTATTTTTGAAAATTCAAAGAAGAGAATGGAATTTTGTTGCTCCTTCTGGGAGGTTGCTATTACTTCTTTGCCAACTCCAAAATAATAAATCTTTATCTAAGGAGTGATGGAGGAATACAGCATCCATTATTTTCTTGATACTCTGGATTGCTGCACCTTCCTGGGTTTCGATTTGGTTGATTGAATTTGTAATAACAATTAGATACAGATGGACAATTTTATTGAATTCTGTTTTGTACATTAGTCCATAACGGTTTTTGTTATTGGTAAAGGAGTTACCCCAACAGCTTATTTTATTTTTATAATTCCCTCTTTTGTATACAATCCCTGTTTTGCATAAAATACGTGGGTTATCGTTATTTCTTTCTCCTTCTTCATCTTCCTAGCCTGTAACAACTGCAGTGACATCCAGCCAACCTCTTTAACATGAAGTTAGATTTTCATCAATGATAAGTACTATTTAACAGTCGGCCTTTACTGAACTGCGTTTTTCTACCTAGATTGTAGAACTGTAGGTAATTGTAGGTAAAATCACTGTAGAACACAGTGATTTTACCTTTAGAACTAAAATCCATTCTGATTCCTCGGCAAGTCATTATAATTATAAAGCCATTTCATCGATATTTTCCATAACATATTTTGCACTCTCTAAGTATAATTATAAGTCAGAGAAATATTTACTGTACTGCCCTTCTTGTCTCATTTTCTTGGCGCTATCTTCTACAACGAATCGTCTTCAAAATGCTACTCTTAGGAGTATCAATACTTCAATTCGCGGGTTTTTTTTCTTTGCCTGGAAAACGATTACCTAACATAGTTACTTTGTATGCAGAAACGCCTGCTTTTCAATAATTTTCACTTCAAATTTTTACGATGTCTACTTCAAATGCATCAATTTCGCCAACGCATTCCATAGTACCTTTATATGAATCAACCCCCAGCTCTGTGAAGTGTTCAACTTCGGATCTTACATCGGATAGTCACTCTTTCTTCATAAACACGGCTTGTGATAGCATTTTAACGCTTTTGGTGGACTCTAATTCAAAGCTTAAATTAAATAACAGGGATGTTAACAAACTTAAGAAATTTGTTATCAATATCAGGCAGCACTCGGAAGAACGAGAACTCTACATTGCACATCTAGAGGGCTTTCAGGAAAGTTTAAAGGAAAGAGTATCCTCTTTGGAAGAGCGAAATACATCCTTGGAAACAGATTATTTCAACTAGAGCAAAGCTAGAATCGCTTTAAATTCGCCTCAATCCTCTGGCTTGCAACACGCTGACACAGCGCAACCTATTACTGGAGTTACTGATAAATCTAGGGATAATTATACTTACGCAGACTTAGCGAGACGCTCACGAGAGCTTGGTGTATCAACAAAACTTACTCCCGCTACTAAGGAGGGATAACGTTCTATTAATTTCTGCCAAAGACTCTTCCCGTGCATCTGTTAACATTCAGTCTCAATTGGCAAACGACCTGGACTTCGAACACTTAGCTCTTCCTATAGAGCAGATCAGACCCACTCGTTCTAACAGCATATTAATACTCTGTAAAATAAGGAACATTTGACAACTTTAAAACAGGCAATTCAAGACAAGGACTCTCTGAAAACAGCCTTACAAAAGCAGAAACATTGGTCCAGGGGTTCCAAAACTTAAAAGAGTCTCATTCGGTTAAAATTCTTCCCATATCTCCGCAATCACGTCGCGACGGCAATTGGCTAGTAGAACTTGATTCAACATACGCTGAGGAAATACTTGAAATTGCCTTTTTATACTTAGGCTTCGCTGTTATAATTGTCAAGGACTGCGACACTCAAGTCGCAACTGTCAAACAGCTCCTACTTGCGCCCGTTGCGCAGGTGCGCATACCAACAAAAACTGTCAAGAGCGAGAACAGTGTGCAAACTGTAAGCTATCAAATCTACATAGCGGCTCCACTCTCGATTTAGCTCATTCAGCTAGCACTAGCAACTACCCTACATATCGAGAGGCACTGAAAAAAATTCAACAAAAAGCTTAAAATATTTAAATGTTACAGCTCCTTTCAACTGACGCAACAAACACTTTATTGTTCACAGAGAGTATTACAAATTTTCTAAAATGCAATTTACAACGTTCCAGAGTTGCAACTTCATTAATTCTTCAGACCCTCAAAGAACTCGATATTCACATAGCCCTCTTGCAAGAACCATACAATTTTCATGATTCAACTCCAGGACTACCATCTTGTTTTCAAGCTTTTTACTCTCATTCTAAATTATTTGCACTGGTAACGACTGGTACAATACAATTGATTCCATTTCCGGTGTCACAGCATGTGAGTTTATTAGTTGAGTCTGCGTTTATTAGCTTTGCAGGCGAATCTTTATTGGTTTCCTCGACTTATTTTCCACTATCTCAAGATTTGGACAACGATTTGCATAAACTTGACTTCTTACATTCAACTCCTTTCATAATACAATTGTAGCTCGAGATTTTAATGCTGGTAATACCTTATGTGGTACACCCAATGACAACGTGAGAGGAAGAGCAGTATGGGAATTTTCATATTCTCATCACTTACACATTCTCAACAACCCAGACAGTACACCCACATTTCGTACTCCAAGAGCGTAGTGTTGAATCGATCTGAACTTGTGCAACAAGTCTTCGGCTCAGTACTTACAAAATTGTCGCGTCCGAGATGATCTTGTTAGTTCCAGTGACCATCAAATAATTACATTTACATTTAATAAACAAGTCTCTCGATTTTCCAAATGCAAGACAATATCAGGCTGCAAACGCAGCTTCAAATTTAAATACTTTAAACCACATCAGCCGCCCAACCGGTATAGTGGTTAGCGTCTCTGACTGCCGTGCCGAAGGGCTCGTGTTCGAATCCCAGGGAAGGCATGGATGCTTGTAAATGTATAGTGTCGGTGCGGCATGGTGGAACTTTAAATATACGGCGAGCCGAAAGTCCTCTCATGTGGTTTGATGGAAGGGGAGAGGGGTGGGAGACTCTCGGACCGTCCCCCCCTCGGGGTGCTCTCGATCAAAATTGGGAGCGGAACTGAGCCAAATCCACACTGTCACCCGTTAGGTGCTCAAGGCTGATGCCAACGACAGGCGTAATCTAGCGTTCCTCAGCACGGGAATTCTCGTGGGCTTGGGCTGACTCTGTCGCGCAAGTAAGCATGAGCAACAACAACAAACCACACCAACAGGTTGCGTGGTGGACCCCAGAGCTTAAGCAACTTCAACGATATCTCAGACGTCTTAGGCGACAAGCTAAAGGGAAGAAATCGTCACCACAGCGGCAACAGCTAAACGCAAATTAATACAAGCAAAACGAGACTCTTGTAGGAAACGTTGCATCAACGTTTCAGAGCGTTTTGGCACAATGTACAAAATCGCAACTGGTATGGTTTTCCTTCCTCATTCTATCCCAGCTTTGATCTTGCCAACAGCTTCCACGCAACAAAAAATTTTGAAATATCGCGTGGCGAACATCTTTGAAGAGGATTCTTTTGATGAGGTCACATCGGAGCAAGCTGACACCCGACGTAACTTTGAGTATTATACCTTTACATCAAGGATGACAGATTAACGTCCACTAACAGAAAGTGAAATTTTTTCTATAGTAAGAAACTTTCGAAAAGCATCTGGACCTGATGGTGTAGACAACCAAATAATTAGAATCATCTCTAACAAATTTCCAGCTTTACTAACAGCTTTTCTTCATGCCTGTTGTCGCCTCAAACATTTCCTAAAGGTACTAAAACTGCTGAGTTTGCACTGTTCTTGAAAGAAGAAAAGGATATAGCATTACGAACATCATATAGACGTATTTGTCTTTTGCCTGCTCTTGGTAAAGTCCTGGAGAAGGCAAGCTTGATACGACTGGAGTGCTTTCTTGCCAGGCATGACTTGCTTTCAAACAAACAATACGGCTTTACAAAGAATAAATCGACGGAACATGCCTTACACGATTTATTAACTACAATTCAAACAAATAGGCAAAATAATAATCACAGTCTTATTATTTCTCTTGATATATGGGCTGCCTTTGATCGAATTTGACGGCCTGACGTCATACAGCCGTATTGCCACTGAGGAAATTAAATTGTTCAGAACATTTAACTGACTTTTTTCGTGACTATCTCTCTGATAGAGCAGTTCAAATCACAGACGCAGCTGGTATTACCACCCATACAGTTGCTAAGTAATGACCGCAGTGCTCCTGTTTGGGACCCTGTTGTGGGTGTTTGTAGCCGACTCATTCTCTTCTGAATTTTCAGACCATTCAAACATTAAGCTTTCTGCCTATGCTGATGACTTTCTGATTATTGTTAATGGAAGACATGACATAGAAAAGAGTGCACAATTAGGTCTAAATATTTTACAAGAGTGGGCAAGGAGACGCCAGATTACCATCTTTCCTATCAAAACCAAGGCAATCATAATTGGAAGACAATACCGTCTACGGCGTAACCCTTGCCTGAAACTGAATGGTCACTATGTTGCCATTGTGGAGAATTTGCCTTTTGTGGGTGTCATTATCAATAACCAACTTTCATGGATTCCCCATATTAAATTTCTAAGGTGCAAAGTGTTGCGTATTCTTAACTCTATGCATAAAGTAACAGTACCAACATGGGGAGTACCACCTTATTTTCTTAAACTTTGGTATCAAGTAGTTATGCAGCGCATTATTTTATATGCAATCTCAACATGGGGTACGAGTCTTAATAAGGGAGCAAAGCGCCAGTTGGACACCTTACAGGGACCACATCTTCTTTTGATAAGCAAGGCATACTGAACAACTTCAACCACGGCATTACAGATCTTGATTGGCATTCCTCCACTCTCTTTACAAGTAGAAAGAGAAGTTCTGATAGCTAGTATTATATGTCTTCGTACACAGCAAGAACTTTGGGGCTTTTCATTTTCTCCATTTCTCCATTTCTTTCATTTTGAATTACGGGTCACAAACATTGTATGCAGGCCTTCTGACTCTAATTTACGACAATCAATCTTTATTAAAAATACTCCTCCCAGTCAAACAGAACTTTCCATTTTTAGAGATGGACCGCGAATGGCTTCTGGTAGTGGTCGCTTTGTTCTAAAGAATCAGCAGTTGTTTTTCCTTGGAACAGGCGATTGTAATTTAATACGGTCTACCAGGCTGAACGTTTGTCTATTCGGAAAGCGCTTCAACTCGCACATCGAGTGGCTTTAACTGCAAATCAATGGACTGGCATTTTTTCTGACTCAACTTCCAATCTGGAGACAATTTTGAACTACAACAGCAAAAATCATCTTGTTCAAGAAATTCAACATGTATTGTTACACTTTTCATCCTCGCTTCGACCCAATCTAATATGGATTAAATCAGACCAAGGTCTCTTTGGAAACGAATTGGCGGATCGAATAGCGAAAGAGGCTGCCCTTGCTCAGGAGCGTACAGAGCAGGCACTTTCCTTACCACAATCATACTTGAAAAACTTCACTTGGAACTTGCTGCAGAGCAAATGGACATTTTGCATAGACGATTAGAACAATACTGGCCTCAGCGGCTTGAAAAACGTTTAACCAACCGAACAAGTTTGTTTCAGTTGTAGAGAGTACTGGCACAATGTAGTGCTCAGGTACAGACTTCCTCTTCCGCAGAATAAAAATATTTTATAGGAGTCAGAGCTGGGGTACTACATCAAATTGTGCATAATAATATACTTTGTAATATTATAATTTTCGTGTTTTTTTCCCTCTATGGAATTTTTAAGGTTATGTTGTATATTGGTAATATGCCTTATAGAAGTACTAATTTACTTTTATGACAAATGTATCCTGAGAGCAAAGTATCCTCACATATGTTACATGCCTTACCTAAGTACTGTTTTGTTTTTATGTGACTGGTGCATGGAACGATTTCCATTTGGTTGTTTGCCTGACAGTTGTTTCATGTTTAGTTTCAGTTTTAACGTCTTGGTATTTATTTGTTTGTAGTGCATAGTATATGTTCTGTTTAGCAGATAAGATTGTTGCAAATCGTTCTACTTTATTGAACGGCAGAAAATTGTTAACATTTCATCTTTGGTACTTTTCATTGCTCGTTTATGTTCGTTACTTATATAACATGTTTTATCCAAGTATAATCGTTTTATGACATGTATTTCCTCAATCACTGTACCCACTCATATGTACCATGCATTATCCAAGTTTAAATTTTATGTGACAGGCGTCTGGCAAGAGCAACAATTGGTTCTTTACCTGTCGAATATAGTATATAGAGTTTCAGCATTAATTTTTTGAATGCTTCAGTTTGTAGTGCATAGTATATTTCCTGAATGGAGGATAATTTTGTTGTAATTCGGTCTGTTTATTCTATCTTTTGTACTGGCATATTTAAACATTATTGAATGGCAGAACATTGATTACATCACTGCTATGATTCCAATGAGTGTATATTGCATCTATGGCCTAATCTATGTACTCTCACTTTTGTAACTAGCTCAATAAGTATATTAACTTGTAATTGTAACAATGCAGGTCTACATGAGTCATGTACAACGCCTAATGTAAACCTTAATGAAATCAAACGCAACCGTGAAAGAGAATGTACAAATTCTAATTGTTGTTCAACTGATACGATTTCCTTTTTAAAATCGAGACCCTTGTGCCTTTTTAAAATGTTTAGTACGATATGTAAAAAGTGTTTTTTGGAACTTTTTTTTATGCTTCTTCATATGTGTAATTATATATAGTGTACGAATTCTGTGTTTTAACTAATCTTGGTGTTTTGTACAGTTTGTTGCATTTTCGTATAATTTGTCATTTGCTTTCCCTGTGACAAACGTGTCATCACAACAACGTTTCCTCGCATTTGTAACATGCCCTTCTAAGCACTTATTCTTCTGACTAATGTATCATTAACTTGTCAAATGCAATATGTACTCTCACTTCTGTAACTAGCTTAACATAAATACCTAAACTTGAAATTGTAACAGTACAGGTCCACATGACTCAAATGTATCACGCCTATTTCAAACCCTATTGAAATCAAATGCATCTGTGAAGGAGAATGTACAAATCATTACTGTTGTTTAACTGATTTGATTTCTTTTCTAAAATTGAGATACTCATGCTTATATTATAATGTTTTTTTTTATAAAATGTAAAATGTATTTTATGTAGTTTTTATGCTTTCATTTGTGTATTTATTTGTAATGTATGAACTCTGTACTTTACTAGTTGTTTTTTCTAATCTTGGTGTTTTGCCCAGTTTGTTACATTTTAGCATTTTAGTTTAATTTGTCATTTGCTTCCACTGAGACAAATGTAACTTCACAACATTGTATCCTCGCATTTGTAACATGCCCTATCTCAGCACTTATTCTTCTAACAAATGTATCCGTTCAACAATGAATCCACATTCGTAACTTGCCCTTTCTAAGTACTTATATAAATTTTCGTGGCAGGTGCCTGGTTTGTTTTCCAATTGGTCATCTGCTTGTAAAATGTAATTCGTTTAGCTTCAGTTTTAACGTATATGTATTGCCTGTTTGTGGTGCATATAGTTTATAATTCATGGTATATACTCTAACTGGCAGACAGATTTTGTTATATCTCACTATTAGTTGTCTCAAGGCTAACTCAGGTCGGAAGTTGTTCAGTAAGTCAGTGTAGTATCAATTCACTTTGGTGGCTGAATGCAAGAAAGGAGCCTTCTCACGTTCAGTGACATGCTCATTTCTAAACCTCTCTGTTGAATACATAATGCTATCGTAAAATTTTAACAGTTCTTTATCTGTGGAGGGACCCACTAGATGTGATGTCATTTAAAAGATTCCAATCTGAAGCTATTTCAACGATATATTTCACAGCAAGCATAAAAATAGTCAGCGAAACAGTTAGGTTTTTACTGTAAGACGGATTTCATATTTGCTAATCTTTCTTAATCTCGTATGCTGTGGCTTCACTATATTTTGATTTTGCACGTTTGCAGGTTTCTTTGCAGGTTTGACTCAAAATGGAGATGAGAAGATAATTTGAGCTGAAATGGAAGAAAAAAGAAAAGCAAAGTTTAGGAACAAGAAGTAACTATAGTTCATAATATCAATGATTATTATTAATGCTTAAAAGTATTTTCCCACATTGTGCATATATGCAGTTTAATTTTTAAAATCGTTTACAGAACTTTAGCTGACTAATGAATGAAGTCTAAACTTATTACATCAAGAGTTCTCTTCTGATCCCAAAATAATTATGATGTTTTTGTGATACGTCATTTAAAAATAACCACCAACCTGTTTCCAAATATAATTTCTTCTTCTACAACATCCTTCAGATGTAAAGGGAATGTACTCATCTTTTCCTCAATTATACTTTTACCTATACAAAGAACTTTATGAAAAGAATTGAGTCACTATTATCATTTGTACTTCGAAGTATTACATTCGTTAACTGTAAAATGGTTGAAAGCATGAATGCATGTAAATTAAACACCCGATGTAACGTTTTAGACCTTCAGAATATGAGAGATAAATCGAAATTAATTCAGTTCAACATTATTTATTTGATTGTGAATATTTTAAATTAGCTAGAAAAGCATAAAGACTCTGCAACAATTAAAAGACAAGGATTTGAGAATTTGCAGTTGAAACCCTCAAATATGCGGATATTAAAATAAACAGCTTATTGGCTTTGCAACTATCTCTCTTGAATATTTCCTTTCTAGAATAAATGCGTTGAGATCTCTAAGATATGTGTATTCATTATTCTAATGGTCTTTTCAAGCTTATAGATCCCACTTTTCATTCAATATAATTCTAGAATCTTAGAATCCTAAATGCAGAGCCTTTCTAGCCTAGTTATTCACTAAATCCATTTATAAAGAGATGGATTCTTGCTATGAATATGCCGGGATATAAATGATAATATCTAATCTAAGATACTTTAAATTTCTAAATGCAAATACACATGACTTAGTTTTCTGAATGTTGAATATCAATGCCAACGTATAATTTTCGTAGGAATTCATTCACATGCTTTGAATACATTAAGTCATTTTACATACAACATATCACATAATTTATTGCTGTTTCATAATAGAGCAGTGGTTGATGGTTATTTTTTACCTGAGATATATCTTCTACTGAATATAATCACTGCTGTTTTTTAAGTAAATACGGATCAACAATATTCATTAGCTCAGTGTAGCTAATCTAGTCTAAGACTAAAAATAAATAAAAAAACGCATTTTTTTAAACTATTATTAAGGCTTCCGGAAATTAGACTTTTCTCCCATGTGTCTGCGTAGTATGTACAATCGTTAACATATCCAGGTAGCAATTGGATGGTTTCAAGTACGATTCACTGCAGGGCATGATTGATTGTCTTGTATTCTTACTCAATAAGCGAGATATTGGCTGCGATGGAATCCGAACTAAAATTCGGTGGTCGGTAACTCGTATTCATGAAGATTTGGCTGAATAAAGATCTTCTCGTTCCTTTACTTATATTCCCTGAAATGAAATGATTTTAAAGGCATTCTCGGATGTGTCCTTGAGATTTAATATTCAGAAAATTCCCCTAGCAACTGGAAGGTTATCTTTTTTTAAATAATACACAAAGGGTCTCCTTTTAATTACTTTACGTGTTTTAATTAATTTTAATATTTTTAATTAATTAATTGTTTTTTATTTATCCCAAAAATAGAATTCATATTTAACTTAGACTTTAATTGAGTATGATGTTAATGTCACTTAATTCCGTATAAATAACCTTTATCCTGCACATTAAAGTTTAACTTCTAGTGTGTATTAAATTGAAATGCAAAAACAAAGACGAATTTTTCATGTATGTGGATTCAAAGCAATTTGCAGATTGAAGAATGCATTATTAAAAATTCAGATAGTTTTCTATAATTAAAACAGTTTAAGTATATTTTCTCCTAAAATTCATTTTGTTTTAACAGTTTTTTCAGGTGAAATCAGAGAATCACCCGTTTTGATATTAATTTTGCCTGCTCCTCGAAAATGATGATACAGATTAACAGTATGTTTCTTATTTTGGTTTAATTATGCCCTAATGGTGTTTAAGTATTTTGCATTTACTTCCGGTATTAATATCCTAGTATGTGTATTAAAATGTATGATGTTTAACATATGTTTTATGAAATATTTTTTAACATTAAACAGCTTATCACTATCATAACTTAAAATTTCAAATTTGTTTACATATGTGAGTGCGTGTGTGTGTTTAAGATAAAGGCCATGTAAAATAAATTTAGCGTGATTCAGTCTCTTAGGTATTCAATTTAGTTTGGTTATTTCTCATTTTATATTAGAAATAGTAACACGCTTATCATAAATCTCCGTTAACCATTTAATCTCCATTTCATAACTATTCCTTGTCCTATAATTCTCAAAAAACGCTTCAACCAGTAACAATGCTACTGTTTTCTAAATAGAAACTTTGACAGCCAGTATAAATAAAATTAAATCACGATTTCAGCATTCTTAATCTTATATCATACTGGATCTTTCTCTCGTTTCTTCTCTTGCTTGCTGCTGAAAATGCTGTCCGTGCTTTTATCTTGCCGCCACATATAATTATACTAGCGCGCTGCAGCCAAAGCAAAATTTATAAATTCTACATGTCCCTGAAAAGCAAATGTATGAAAACATTTCGGTATGAAAGTAATTACTGAATATTTTCCAAGCAACTACTAATCCGTAAATAATTTTTTCTTGCCGAACCTGGAAACAAAAACTTTTGACACTTCAGGTTAACACGTATGATTTCATGATTTCAATTTAATGTACACTGCTGACCACCGTAAATGCAACACCTTGAAGGAAGCATGCAAATAACATGAAATTTACAACATGCATTAGCGGAGATGAGATATGCAAATAATTAGAATTGCAGCGCAGACGCACATCACGCACGCCTGTGGCGCCACTTCAAAGCGCTATTTAATGCTTGCAGTTTTCGACGATTTCAAGTTTGGCGATTGTGTTTTTCTTGTGGTTTTTTTTCAAAAAAAAAAAAAACGCTCAATTATGCCTCGAAGTAAACAGACTTCTTCGTTTGATCAAGTATCCGAGTTCGACAGAGGAAGAACTGTGGCCTACCGAGAGTGTGGATTACCTTTCAGGGAAATCGGTAGTCGTGTTGGACGAAACCATCAACTGTAATGCGGATATGTGAGGGTTGGATGCAGGAGGGTACGACGAACCGACGTGTTCAATCGCATCCACCTCAGTGCACCACTTCACGTGATGACATGAACATTGTGCGCATGGCGGTGACGGATCGCTCAGTCACATCACGAACCACAGCACAGCAGCACATTCAGTCTATAACGCACCATCCAGTGTCTGCGCGTAACATTCGACGCCGTTTACCGCAGAGTGGTCTGTCCGCAAGACATCCATTGCTTTGTCTACCCTTGACGCAGAACCAAAGACGTCTCCACCGCCAATGGTGCGATGAAAGAAGGATGTGGACGGCAGAATGGAATGAATGTGTCTTTACTGACGAGTCATGCTTCTGTCTGCAACACCACGATGGTCGGATTCGAGTCTGGAGACACCGTGGAGAGAGGATACTGAACAGCTGCGTTATGTACTGCTACACTGGTCCTGCACCGGGTATTATGTTATGGGGCGGTATTGGATATCACTCTGGCACTCCTCTAGTACGCATTGCCGGTACTTCAAACAGGCATCGCTACATCTCCGAGGTGTTGGAGCCAGTTCTCCTTCCTTATCTTCAGTGTTTACCCACAGCCATATTTCAACAGGATTATGCGCGACCACACGTGGAACGCATTGTTCAAGAGTTCTTCGTCAATCGCCAGATTGAATTGCTTCCGTGGCCGGCTCGCTGTCCGGACCTTTCACCGATAGAAAACATGTGGTCCATGGTTGCTGAACGATTGACCCAGATTACATCCAAGCTGCCACACCAGATCAACTCTGGCAACGCGTGGAAGCTGCTTGGTCTGCTACACCCCAAGAACACATCCAAAGTATGTTTGAATCAATGCCAAGGCTTGTGGCAGCGGTGATCTCCAAGAATAGCGGCTACTCTGGCTACTGATTCTGGAAATAACCACACTTCACAGAAGTCTATAAATTTAATCATTTGATACTTGGTCAACCTGTGACGTACTAAATAAATTTTGTTGTGATATCTCTTATCTTTCTTGGTGTTGCAATTTCGGTGGCCAGCAGTGCAATATAACAACATTTTCTCAATATTAATAAAAGAATTAAAATGGCAATAATATATCGTGTCAGTTATACTAACCTAAAACAAAAACGTTGGAAACTACAGCCATTTATTTAAAATGCTGAATTGAACGAACAGTTTTCGACGCACAGTGACGCCACAAGCAATCGCCTGTTTTCTTGAACATCAGAATCTGTCCTTATTTTATAATATATTTCAAGTTTGGCAATGTTATTTTTATTTCATATTTTTTAGAACTTACATATTTTTATTATCAAACTCTATGATTTGAAAGCGAGTAATGGTACTTTTCGATATGGGCCGGGAGGACCATGTCAGCCTTACACCAATGGCACTCAAGGAAGATCTTTTCACCCTGCTGAAATGTGAGTACTTATCCACTCATTAAGCGCAAGAATGCGGTCTGATATTTTCTAGGTTATAGCTGAAAGGCCTCACCCGGGATTCTTCCAAAATACGACTTGTGATTACGATTAATCCTTCAAAGTTGATTTAATTCCATCTTCCTAAGATTTCGCTCTATATGAGAGCTCCACTAGAGCCCTTTCCCTCCACGGCAGCAGTTATCACCAGGTAGTCGAGCCCAAAATGAGATGGAATCCACTGAAATTCGATAGCGTCCGGAAGAACCCCGAACAAGATCTAAGATAGTCAGGCTTCTCTTGTCTCTTATCGCTGTCCAATTAGATAGGTGTTGAATTGAAGCACGACTATCAGTTAGAATCCAGATATCATGTAATTGTTTCTCAATTTGATACGCGTATTGTAAGCCCACCTGACAGCAATATACTTTGATCTAAAAACGAACAAAAGTCAGGATATCTTATCTTAAATTCTACAGAACCAGTGGGACCTAGTCTGAACACTCGCTGCCAGAATTTCCCTCATATCCTCTATTACCATCTGTGTATATCTTCAAAGAAGCTTGTGGGTACTCATTGATAGTTTGCAGGACTAATTGATTGATGAGAGTCGGATTCTCAACATTTTTCTTCACACTATCAAAAGGGTCTCATGAAGATGAATCCCACAAAGTTTAAAACCAACTCCATAAATGACTCGACCAAATCAACTAGATCATATAAAGAATGAGGTTCCGCATTTATAGGGGGAAGTCCCAGCGTTTTCAGCTTCTTCAAGAGTTGGTTGTCTGTCCAAGTATGAAGGTAGGCAGAGGTTCTATATTGATCATGGTAACTGGAGAGTTCGTTATAGTATTTTGAGAGCATATAACTCATTCTCAATGAATGAGGAGGGAAGTTACTTTCATAAAGCACTATATCATTTGGACAAGTGTGTTGAAGTCCAGTAATGACTCTAGCAGCACTAAACTGCACCCTTTCAAGTTTATTTAGGTTGGTACTGGGAGCACAAGCGTAGCCGGGAAACCATTCTACAGTATTGGACTAACAAGAGAAATGTAGCTAGTTTGAAGAATATTAACATTTGCTCCCCAGTCAGGACCGGATATGAACTTAAGAAAATTTAGTCTATTTCTATCCCTGACAACCTGTACATCAATATGTTTATTGCTTGTAATTTCCTGATCTAAAATGTAACCCTTATATTCAGTATTGTTTATATAGCTTAGTTGTGTTCCATTCATGAAAATCTTAGGCTGATAATTGTAGAGGTGTCTATCAGCAGTAAAGAATGTTGTCAAGGATTTAGGTATTAAAAGTCAACTTATGATGCATTGCAAAATAATGAGCTTCTTCAAGAGCACGATTTAGGTTTTGATTTGCACCAATATCTGTTCCAGAGTGCCAGATGACAATGTCATCAGCACAGGTTCCCACTGTAAAACTACTAGATATCATTCTTTTTATACGAGTAATGTATAAAAAACAGGGTGGGGTTCAAAGCCGAACCCTGAGGAACACCTTGTCTCAGACCAAATGGAATTATTGTATTTTACTTTACTTGTGTCCCGGGCACTATGCCAGAAGTGAGTTCAGCTTTGTAAACGGAAGCCAGTTTTTGAGGTTGTCAACAGACTGTTGTATATAGCACTATGTAACCTACTGTAACCATATTGTTCCCTCGGCAGCAAAACACCAGAATTTTAATCTGTAAAGAATAAGTCTGTCAATGAGTTTACAAACAAAGGAGGACAACGCAATAAGCCTGAAGCTCCCAGGTGAGCTGGCATCCCTATATGATTTTAAAATAGGACAATTTTTCCATTTACGAGGGTGCCGACGAAGTCTCCAAGAGAGATTAAAGAAATCAAGCAGTCTCTGTCTACCTAGGGCTCCAAGATGGCAGATGATCATAGTGCTATGTATACCGTCAGTGCCAGGTATTTAATCCAAATCCATGGCTTTTTTAGGCAGCATTAAGTTCATTCAAGGAAACGTTATCTATGGAAATATGGTTACCAGTGCTGAAATTGCGGCAATTTTGAATCAATCTTTTGGAATCATTTTTGATAATAATATCGTTTTGATTGAAGGTTAGTTTTCTTATGTCTTTGTAATATTCTCCCAAGATGTTCGCAGCAGTTTTTTCGTTATGCGGAATTGGCCGTTAGAAGCGAAAACGATGTTACAGGCCCCATATTGAGACTGAATACGGACGAGGGAGTCAGCAAGACACCATAATTTGTGTTAGGAGCTCTGGCATCGATGTTACTACATAAGTCGTTCCATGCTTTCCCCTTATGATGCTGTTTAATAGCAGCATTTAGATTCTTGAGTTTAACTTTGCCATCAGTGCCTCCAGACCTGGAGAATGCTCTGTGTAGTGCATTTCTCCTTAGGATGAGGGTTAACTCAGGATCCTAATGCTGAAAGAAAAATTTCTGGTCTGAGGTTAACCCTAGGAATGAAATGAGAGGAAGCAAGGATAATTGCTTGTTTGAGAGTATGCCATTCTTGCTCCAGATCGTCAGTGAATGCCCCCGTACCAAGATTTCAATAAACAGCCTGAAGACCCTTTTATGACCAATTATCCCTTTTGAAATAACAAAACTTCCTGTCAGCTGCCGCAGACTTTATGTTTATACTAGTGATGGCGCCGGAACAGAGAAAGGATTTCTATGTTCTCCGTTTCCAGCTGGCCAGATCTGTAGTTTCAGTGCAAGTGGACGGGGCTCCACTCTATTTTCACAGGAATGTAATACAGCTTTTCAATCGTGTTCTTCACCAACGCTGGATTGGAAATGCTGCAACAGCAAACAACAACTTTAACCCCTAGCCACCCACCCCGTTCGCCGGTTTTGTTTGTATGACCAAGGGTGCACATATTGAATAATTGGGAATGCATCAAAAATGGGGACAGTTTACCCTGCTTATTGTGTAAGGTTTATCCATATAAAGTACTGCATGAATTTGTTATTAATTTTTAAATCTGTACCATTCATTTATAAACATCCTGTAGGTCTGTACTATGTCAATGTATTGTGTATATTAATTATTATTTTTAAATCCGTACCATTCATTTATAAACAACCTGTACATATATATATATATATGCACAAGTCAATGTATTGTGTACATTAATTACTTATATGCTATGTCTTATTTATCGCCCACTCATAGATCTTGATAATCATAGAATTAACTCAAATAGTTAAAATTCATCAAACAGCAGAAATTAAACACGCAAAAAATAAATATACAGTTTTTTTTCCTAAAAAATCAGCTTATATATTTCTGCAGTGATAGTATAAATACACGGTTAAAACTAAAATCTCATTGATCAACTTTTTGTCTCCGTTTGAATATATTGCTGTAAATAATGGAATTTTTAAGGAAAATTAACAAAATTTTAAATTGTAGTTATAAATCACAAAGTTATTAGACTAAGTTCAATGATCATTGCTGATCAGAGATTCAAATCATAACAAAGCATTATCAGACATTGCATGCAACATTTTAAGAAGAATATTCAAGACTCTCTGCACTATGCTTGTCTTGTGCTTCGACATGGAAGACATATGCAAATTAATCTGAAGCACCAGATGCATAAAATCGTATTACCGAAAAAATATACATGTGAAAGCTTCACGAAATGAAAATTTAATTCTTAAATCCGACAAGAATGTTTAAATCTAACATGAATGTAAATCCTGGCAGTGATTAGGCCAACCTGCATTATAAGAACAATATGAAAGTGTTCATTCTTTTGGAAAATCTACACAACTCGCTGTTCAAGGAATAAACTGCATATTCTCTGGGAACTGTAACTTCATAAGACCATTAAAAATTGACTTTCAGGGAAAATGGGGGAAACGACTAAAGTTAAAGTTGTTATTAAACGGCAATAAATAATTAAATATGTTAAATGTCATAGTTCCTAAATCAAGAGAGGAAATGTAGAACACATGTGCTCTAACTATGTGCATTGACCACTTTTGTTATATGATAATAATCGTCTGTTTAGTGGATCTGCGTAATATTGCCATCCGATACAAATGTAGGAAAGTAAAATTAAGTCGCTGAGATAGTTCCAACCCGTTAGATCATCTGGAATGTTCTAGGAAAAAGCTAAACAGCTTCGCAAGAAAATTACAGCTGTCGATTAAGGAATAAGTAGTTTTCCCATCACTGCTCGAGCACTAATTAAAACGCTTTAAAAAACAGCAATTCTGCCAGGTATAGCAGCTTTGCTTTGATTGAATATCATTATCTTCTTTTTGTCTCGCTAAGCTCATTTAGTGTATTGTAATTTTGGATCCTGCTTATCTTCGCACTCCTTCATATAGGAAAGCAAAATCAAGTCGTTGAGATGTGGTTTCTTTTCAATCAGTTTCTTTCTTCCGTCCATTCACTTGGTGAAAACTTTGAGTGCTGCAGCACTTAAATTCTGCTATTCTGATAAATTATTTTGTAAAAAAAACTTTCTTTCATTCTTGTTGAGTGAGTTACATTATGCAATTGTTTCTAAAAATAATTAAGAGCTACTTTGAAGCGAAGGCATATATTTTTCTGGTTGTTATAAACTTTCAAAAAACAACCATCTTGTTACAAAGTGATTTATATTTTCTTTTTTTTTCTTTGTAAATCAGCTCCCTGTGATCTCTTAGACCTCAGAGTACTGACAATTTAAATATTCTGAGTATTGCTAATTTAAATACTAGAAATAAAATAAACAAATACAGCATACAAATAGAACTTTATTCATAATTAATATTAATTTACGCTTACAAGTGATAATAAAGGTTAAAGGAAAATTTCTTTTATCACTCTTTAAAATGCTACGTTTTCACAAGTTCAAACGAAAGCGAGAGTGTTTCATTTAAGAATGTAAACCTAAGTTTTAAATTTGGCTTTTAGAATTGAGATGAGATCCAGATTCCACTTCGTAATAGCATTCGACTGTAGCAAATACTTATTACGTCTGAGGATCATGTGAAGTTTAATATATCAATCACTCATTGAAAGCGTTTCTATTTCAGAGGCAACAGAATGGCTGTGTCAACAAAGATGCCCTGAATTGAACTGCTATATTTGGAAGGCTCCATTT
This sequence comes from Stegodyphus mimosarum, assembly GCA_000611955.2. Taxonomy (NCBI): domain Eukaryota; kingdom Metazoa; phylum Arthropoda; class Arachnida; order Araneae; family Eresidae; genus Stegodyphus; species Stegodyphus mimosarum. Next base: position 169,939 of record KK112635.1, on the reverse strand, counting down.
TGCTGTGCATCAGGTTAAGCTAAAGGCTACAGGCTCATAAACAGAACAACCATTTTTATGTCCAATAAAACGCCACTAGAATTACAGCCAATTCGATTCTTCTTCTATTTGGTGTGTACTTCACGACTATGAAGTTGGTTGATGTTAGATAATTTTCTTAGCATCGAAAATAAAGGATAAGATAATTAAAAAAGTAGAATTTAGAGATGGTTCGAGATGGATCTGTAAGAAATTTAATAATGCTTTAATTTAAAATGTTCCTGCGATCTGTAAACGATTCAACTCTTGTTTTCAATCCTCAGTGATCTTTCTCCAATACATTTTTGATGGGCTAATGCTGATGTTAACTCTCGTAGAACGAACGGAGAGAACTAAATAGTTTTTACTGTTCAGTGCTGATTTAACTCTTTGAGTGGCCAGAGAGAAATCAAATTTTTTAATCCTGAATGATCTTTCTCAGATTGGTTTTGATTGATTACTGTCATTTTCTAACACATTGCATGTAAAAGTAAACACTGATCAGTTGAATCCATATGTAGTGCTTCAAAATCGAAATGTCAACTAATTTTCCTCTTCTTAAGTACATAGGCATATTTTTAAGCAGAATCTCTTTCATGTTCGTAAGACTTTGAACTAGTGTCTTGAATAGCTTAGAAAAAATAGTTAAAGTTTCACAAAATACTAATTAGACAATGAAATAAATTTCAAATTCCGCCTTCCAGGTGTTCATATTCGGTTGGAGGACTACGTTATTCAAAATTTGATGGCTTATGTACCGATGTTTTTCCACAATGCGAGAAATACATACATGCATGCAGATTCTACGTTATTTAATTTCTTTAAATATAATGCAGTGCAATAATATTTGGTAACAACAATTTGATAAGTGATGCAACGCTTTAAGTGATTCAATGCAAAATGCCGTTTCGAGAATAATAGCCTCTCTGGACTAATGCCACTTTGGGCTAAAAATGAAACAAAAATTTGGAACCTTTTTCCACAACTCCAAGCAGTTTAAAAAATGCTGGTAAGGTATTCGAAGCAAATCGTTCGAAGACATTCAGAAATTTACATCCGAAATATTTTTTTAAGAAGGGCCACTAGCCATTTTTAGGCTTCCGCCACTACTAAGACCAGAAGTTGTGGTCATTTTATTATGGAGGCACCTCATAGGTGGCCACCGTTACCTCCTATGAGCAGACAGACAATTTACATCCATGCCTTCTCTGGGATTCGAGCCGGGGCCCTTCGGTATCGCAGTCGAATCCCCAAAACACTACACCGTCTAGGGGGCTTACATCCCAAATCTAAATGGCATAGCGAGTATGAAAATGTATGGAGATATTTAAAGCTCTGTTAACGGTAACTTTGGTCACACGACAGTGTCTACATTAAACACATTCGCCTTTTGGAATGTAGGATAGCAAACAAAATAGAAAAATTTTAGCTTGCACTAGCTTTAAAATATTTTAGTCTTTATTAAGTTTTAAATAGAAAATTGTGTGCTTGCATGTTTATGAAAAGAATGAATTTTGAACGTATAATCTTCAAAACATTTATATAGATTAGAAGGCTAATGAACCTTTCAATTAGGGCACCAGGTGTGTAGCATTCATTATCATATTAAAATCAATGGGAACATACGTTAACAAATAGTATTATCAAAATGCGTAAACAGAGTGTCTCAAAACATCGTTGCCAAACTTAACATGCTGGTCTATCATACCATGTGAAAGAAGATTTAGGTGGGAACTTGTGTCCGAAAAGCCGAATGGTGACCGCTAGAAGTAAATGTTCGCAAGCGTTAAAGGGAAGAAGGAAATGATGTCAAAAAAGCTGTTAATATGACTTTTATTAAAGAACACAGTTAAATCATAGAAGATATTCAAATTCCTTCCTTTCATCACAATGCATGCTTCACAACTTCGAGGCATTGATTCACGGACCCGTTTAAAATGGGCAGACGTGTCACGGACACGCGCTGCCGCTTCCAAGGTGATCTGGATATCATGGTTATGTAACTTCACGTATCTCCACAGGTAGAAATCCAAGGGAGTCAAACCTACACATCGCGGTAGCCATGCGACGAGTCCGTTTCTGCCAGTCTAGCGATCAGGATATGTCCTATCAAGATATTCCGCAATATGCTGCTAAAATGTGCAGGCGCTTCATCATATGCTGAAAGTAGATGTTTCGGCGTGTAGCTGCTGGAACGTCAATCATGAAATTTGGCACCATTCTTTCCACAAAAGGTTCATAAAGAGTTAGTAAACCGATTCATCCTCCTTTTGAAACGTCCTCAAACGAAATGAACATGCTTTCCACTCTCCTATAAGCCTGCGAACATTGCCATCTAGCTGCCGCTGTTCGCATTTTCGAACACAAGTTCCTATGTAAATCTTGTTTGCCATCATATGACAGACCAGCATGTTAAGTTTGGCAACGACCTTTTGAGACATCCTATATAAATAATCAAAGTAAGCTAACTCGTGAGATTTTCACATCCATGAATTGAATTCTTCGACCACTAAACTTTCAAAATGTTCAAAGTTATTTTTTAAATTCATTCTGTAAATATTTTCTTTTCTAGAATTATCATCAGTGTATGCAACAGAATTTATAGAGTTCGAAATTTACTTCTCTGTGTGTCAAATGTGAGATCATAAAATATGTTATGAACAACATTAATGCTTTTAATTTCTGAAAGAACGTCTTCAAAATTAAAATTTTGCATTAAATTTTGCAGACGTATTCGCATTATTTTGTGCGCTTTTAAGATGAAATTATTATGTTAGGAGCACCTGAAAAGGAAATGTTAGCTATCGCATTTTATTTTATGAAAAAAATCATTACTAGTTTCAGGAAACTTATTATGATACTGAAATTGTTAATGGATATTCCTGTAACTTCATACTATTTTGTATCCCCACATGTAAACTGCGAACGAAAAAGAAAAGGCATAGTTCGATACCTTCCATGTTACTGGGCCGATTGACGAAATTCAAATTGCTTTTTTCATGTCTCCAAAGTCGACTTAGGATATATATTAGATTTATATATAGCATTGTTTTGATATAGGCATTCTGTCACAAAATTGGACGTTTTCTGAAAAGACATGCCATTTTTTTCATATTTCGATTTTACGACTCAAAGTATGCCTAAATATTAAATTTTATAAAATTTGGTGCGAAATTTACGGAGAAATTTAAAAATTTACATCGGTGTATTTTTTTCAGTTTGCGTCAAGAATAATTCACTTGGCAAACTTCTTAATTTATAACAAACTATTTTCCTTTCCATCCTTTTATTGCATACGAGCGGAAGAAAGATCACGCTCTTTATTTTCAGATAAATTGAACAGAGAGCATAAACGCATTTGGCTTTATTATCGCTTGTTACGAATATGCCATATTTCAAAACATGCGAATGTGTAAATTCACGTATATGTTAGGAAGTTTTGAATAAAAAAATCTAATGTGTACACTACATGACTTCCTTGTACGAAATATTTAATTATACGCAATTTTGAATTAAATGTACTTCGTCAATAGCGCATAAACCACAATAGAATAAATGCACTCTTTAAAGTCCACTACATTTATTTACCATTATCACACTTTGGCGCTAGGTTCACTTAACAGCGTTGCATCTCATTCATTTTATAACTCAGAGTGAGCAAAAATTATAGCACCTGAAGATTTACCACAAGTTCTATTCAAGTACTATAATAAATCTAAAACGATGTATAAAAGAAATTAAACAAATAAAAAAGAAACAATTTTTCACTGACGATTCAGCGTCGCTTACCTAATGCGCATGCGCTACTAATTAATTCAGTTCTCACTTCGCAATAAGGCAAAAATTCAAAATATTTTCATTAAAAATTGAAAGATATAAAAAACATAAGACACCAAGTACAGTTCAAACAATTAAAAAACTAATTTCTACAATTAAAATAACCAAACAAACCATAGCAAAAAATTAGGCTTAGCCGCACTTAAAGAACTTTTAAATTGTTGATAATTTCACAGGAATTGCATGCAGGTTGACTAAGAGCATAATAATCTTAACCGAAAGATACGAACAACATAATTCAATCATTTTCAAAGCAAAAAATGCATAATTTGCAAACTTATAAGAATAAGTCTACCACTACTTTAATTATAGCTAACGCTTTGTCTGGATACAATAATTCTTTGTCAAGATGTCCTTTCCACAGATACTTTACTTCAAACATTAATAAAAGCCAATAAAAAGTGTTCCGCTATATATTTTTATTAACTCAAAACCATCTCTGTAGATTTTTAAATGCGTTGTCATGGCGTGATAAATTTTCAGGTTGCAGTTCATTGTTACACTTGTTAACAAAAATGCTTTTATATATTCCCTTATGTGCCCGAAGTTTCAAGTTGATATTTCAAGCTAAATGATATTAGTAATTATTTGGACTGAATACTGAAATATCATTTGCAATTCAGAAATGTTCACGAAGATTGTTCCTTTTTTAAACTTTTGTATTTCATGAGAATAGTTTTATGTTGCATACGCGAATGTGAAATAGACCTAATTCAGCAAATATGTATTATATGATTGTAACAGCAAATGCCCAATGAATGCTTAGCCGATGTTTTCTAGTTTTCGAATTAAATTCCCACTTAGCTGTTGTATGCATTATATTTTGTTTTCGATTACCAGTACCGTGTAACGGCTTTTATGTGCTTTTAAATTTTAGAGATAATATTTCGTTTTTCCTGTAAGTTTACTGATAGTTAAAATTTAACATTTACTTTAATTTGTATTTTACGCAGAGCATATCAAGTAAATTATTAATAACATTATACCTACATCCAGACGTTCTCGTGATATAACGTTTAACAATAATCTTTGTATTATCTGCCCAATTGACAAACTTTTGTTTAATGAGATATTCCACAGTCCCTGTCCAGCGCAAATCTCAGATCACTGAGAATACTATATTGTCTACTGCTATTATTATTATTATTATTATTATTATTATTATTATTATTTGTATTATCATGTTTAATTTCTCTGAAATAAGAGAGGAAACAAATGGAAATTCTATTGAAATGTGATGAAAAAAAACAATTATGTACATAAAATTATTAGCAATTATTTAAACATCATAAAATAATTAATAAACAAAAATATTCATACTTTCATGAAAAGGAAAACTTGTTTCTAATGGTTCCAGTTGAATTAATTATTATTCAATTCCCTTTAGAGAATTAAGTGACTTATCTTCTTCTATTGTAAACAAAACTAAAACTAGCTCCATTTTTTTTTCGAATCATTGAATCAGTCTCGCGATGCCTATATTTTGATAAAACAAAATCACTTCTTTCACTTTTGGATTCAAAAGCCTTTCTTCAGACGCTTACGGAATCATTGTAGCAAAAATAGTAACTGATATCAAGATGGGAAAATCCGCTCATCAAAACTCTACATTCAAATAATCAAATAAATTACTTCGTTTTTGAAAGGAACATTTTATAAAAGTTTGAATAAATGTTCCACTTTTATTTATATTATTTTTACATAGTTCCTTTTCACTTCTAGTAAAAATTAAATTTGCTACAAGAAGCCTTTAATAGGAAGGAGAAAAAAATCTCTACAATTAATTTTGCTGATTTAAGAAGCAACAAGCAATTTCTGTTTATTATTTTTCATATTGATCTTCTGCTTTAACGAACATGCGAAAAATTGACATTAATTTAAATTGTTGTTAAAAGGAAAAATACTAAAATGAGCGATCAAAGTAGATAAAATCTTCGCTTTCTTCTATTACAATTTGCATGGAAATTTCAACATGCAGCATAGCGGCATTTTATATCTCTCCTGTTTAACATAACATTTTTAAGTCACCTGCTGTTAATAATTATATTTTCTAACTGACTTAAGAGAAATTTGTAGTTTTTATCGAGACAAATCAAAAAAGAAAAGAGTTTTGCTATAAAGGTTATTTCAAAAATTCAGTTGATTTGCTATCTAAGCTTAATTATGTTTCTAAGGGAGCAAGTAAATATTACGTTCGTACTTAGTAAATCAAATTTAATGCGTTAGTCAGACTTAAGTGTATTTACTTAAACACCGTTTTTAATAGAAGCAATATATTTGAAAAGATGAATTAATTAATAAACCCTCACTTGTCTGACTTTTTAACTAAGATGAACTCATATTACAGAATGTCCTAAATAAAACGAAACTCATCCTTCGTAGTTAGGAAGATAAATATCAGGACATATGATTGAATAAACAGACCAAACTTTTGAGTAAGTAGACACACATAGACACAGGCGTTTTCTTTGTATACATTCTCCTCTGTTATTGTTTCAAAACTTTTGGATTGATACTTTTTCACACAATTTCTTCCATAAATTTTAGTTTAACTGATGTTTTAGTTAACTGATGTTAAGGAAACCTAGTAAGAAAATTGTCTGAGATATTGAAAAAGAAACTTCACCTTACCCGTAAAAAGGAGAGTATGAAGTCTATGCTCATTAACGTGCTTGCGCAAAAATTAATTCATCCTTTTAATAAAAATACTAATGCAGACTGTGACTTTGAAACTGATTCAGAATGTGTTTACACAGCAACAAATTATTATAGATTTCATTGTGCTGTTAATATCTTACATTTCAGAAAATTGTAGCTCTTCGGGATGTCATTTTAGTGGTTACGAGCCGAGATAAATCAATATTACTAGTTTGTTATCACAAAGCACATGCCAGACATCTTTCTAAAGGGACAAATGCCTTCGCAGAATATTTTTTAACGAAATATTTCTCGCTATGTTGCTGACAGCAGAATAGCATATTATATCAAACTCTCGAATTATGTTGTGATCCACATAAGTATTACCACATCATTGGCTGTTTGATAAATTTATGATAAATAAAGGTAAAATCTGAGTACTTTTTTATCAAGGTTTCCGTAAAAATAGAAAACTTAAAGTAAACAGTTATCTCGCTAACTTGTTTCAGTTGTATATTAGGATAAGGTTGCAAGCTGAGTAAGATTTAATCAAAACTCTTATTACTTAAAACGAAGATAATATTTTGTAAAGATTTTCTTTAATTAGGCAAGCAAATCATTCTTTTATTAGTCTATGTTGAACCTGCTTTTAAGTAGCATGCTTATATTTCAAGTAACAGAAATATTTTCGGCAATTTGCTCCAGGCATCCAAGCTTCGTAAATTACACCCGAATGCTCCAACCACAAGAGAGCAAAGGACATAAACTTTTTTTTTCGGCTGCACTACTCAATTACGCTGCAGGCGTACTTCCCTTTGCTCATTGATTCCTGATCTTGGCACCTTTGGAAGTCGAAACTTTGGCCATAAACAGTCTGGAATAATGATTTCTATTGAGTTTATATGTTGGTCTTCTATATTATCCGTAGAGGGAGAAAAATAACTTTTTCATTTTGATATAAATACAGTACAGTCTGGCTTAGAAATGTTCCTGTAAACACTTTTAGTTGAATTGGATGCAACACGAAACGAATAAAATAGGTCACAGAATTTAAGTGGTCATGGTCTATATCTGAGAGCTAATTAAGGTTAATTGGAAGAAAATTTCATAGATAATGGTATTTTTTATGATATCTGCTTTTAAGCAAAAAACGTTGTTTTTCAAATAATAAAGTAATGAAATGTGTTATCTCGTTTTTAAATAATAAGCATAGCAATAAGAAATATATAGACTTCTCATCCTTCAAAAACTTGAAAAGAAGATTCTTAAATACTTTCGTACATAATGGTAATTATATTTTAGAAGGATCTAAACTTTTTTATATGTACATGTATTTTCATGTGTAAAATTTATGAAGAAATATTTGGAAGTTTACATATGATTAAAAAGGTGCATAAACCTTACAAGAGCTTTTACACATATGAACATATATAAAGTTGTAATATGATGGATGTTTAGAAATTTTGTATTTGAACTGAAACCGTAGAAACTAATATCATTAAACTGAGGAGACAGTTATTCGTCAGAATAAAGCTTTACTGAATTTTAGATATATATTCTCGAATAATAATTTCCAAGGAACTACTGTGTTAACACTATAACTGGATTTGAAATTTTGCGCTTATCTAATGTACATACCATAAATGTTTTCCAATATATATAACCATTAACCTTCAAAAAGGAAAATATTAATTTCTGTTTTACAACAAATTTCGTGAATAAACTAATGTGATATAATTTAGATTATACCAAATAATATAATATAGAGTGAACATACGATCTCTTGCTGATTACAAAAAAATTTACATGAAATAACTACGGAAAAATAAATATGAAATGTTTACCATTACCTTTCCTACTGTAATAGTATTTTGTACAATGCAGTAGACTGCGCCACGTTGGTTGAAAGAAAAAACGTAATTACTAATTACAAATTAGAAATGTCATCAATGGAATAAAAAACTAAAAGTGTGTTGTGATAGCATGAGACTCTGCCATCAACAGTGGTTTAAAAATTTGTATGCACACAAACCACCAGATGCTCCGAGGATTACAAAATTGGTATTGAAATTTTTTAAATATTGGAAACATTGGTGACCTTTCCAAAAGTAGCAGGTCTGCTGTGAGTGATGAGATTGTTGGCACTATCACAAAATGGACAGAGGGTGCATCAAGTGTCTGAGTCTTTGCCACATCATTAAGAGAAGGGCACGCTGAAATTTACTAATGTAATATTTTGAAAAATATTACATTAGTAAAAAATATTACATTAGTAGAAAAATATTACATTTGAAAACACAATTACTGCGATTAGTTTTGACAAAGTTTACAAGGAGAAATAGCAACAGAATCAAATTGGTTTGAAGCTTCATTAGACAAAAAGTTAATTCTTAGTGTTCGGTAAATACATCATCAAGATTTCATAAATATGTAGAAAAGTAAATATTAAAAGTGTGATGAATAAAAATGAAATGTAGGTGGCTATCGTGAAATTTTCATAAACATATTAGGGGGACTAAATATATTATTAATATTGGTACAGTTCTACTAACTGTAGCTACTGCTTTTTTAACTTCAATTTCAGGAACTATTTTAATATTATGCTAAATTTTTGAAAGTGTTGTCATTTTAGTTTTCCTTTAAAATTGGAAATGTCTGCTAATGAAATCAATTCAAAATAGCTCTAAAAATTCGAGAGCAGATTTTGAGCTTTTTGTTCAGTGCATAATACAAATCACATTGTAATATTTTGATGAATTTGTTGTCACCAGCTAAAGCAAATAGTTTCTGAATGCAATAGGAAACAGTGGGATGATTATATAATAAATCAAATATTCTGTGTTGTATCATAATGTTATTTCTGGAGGGTGTACTGACAATTTTGTTTTTAAAGTAATAAATACTTAGATTTACAATCTATATTAATATTTATTAGGCACATGGTATTAGTCTTCAGCTGTTAAGTTTAATTATAAGAGTACGCAAATATTAGATTTAAAAGAAATTATTAATAGTATCGAAGTGTATTTAATGGCATTAGGTAAAGGTTACTAGATTTTTCTTAGCTAACGACGCTAAAAATCAATTGCGTTCTGGCTTTGCAAGCTAGATATGCTTAACAATGCTTCATTAGAGAGCTACACAACCTCGCAAGAAAAGCGTTATTATTCGTTATATTCTACCTCAGTTAAAAAGCCAGTATAGAAAGATACGAGATCCACTCGCCAAGCTACTATTTGGAAGTGCTTACTACTTGTAGCAAATGATTATGTATACTCCTCGTTTCCTAGTACCAACCTGCAAAGGACTTTCTATCCAGCAGTATTTTAAGTACCTCTACACGTCGAATGCACTATACATTTGAAGAAAACATATATGATTTCCCTCACATTCGAACATACCGAGCACTAAGCAACCGGCTTCCTTATCTTCATACCGAACAGTCTGGTGGATTTCAGATGTACATTTTATTACATTACTTGACGCTTTTAAAGACTGATACTTTTTCGGAATTTACTTATGGTACTAACTGAAAAACGTAGCTGATATATCTTAAATTAAAAAGGTTACTAATATGCTTTCTTAAAATATGAGAAACGTTTACCAACTTTTGACAAATATCAGTCTCTTTCAGAACGAGGAAAGAATATTTAAGCAAACATTAACAGACGGAATACTGTAGCTTTCATAAAGATATTTTGATAAAACGAAATATTAAACATAACTTCGTTATTTGTCTCATATTTATACTTCGCTATCAAATAAAGCATTTCTAATAATAATCTGACTAAAATGAATAACTTGCAGAAAGGCATCAAAACTACATCACAATTAGTGAAATTCAGATTCCATTATATTTCTTATTTTCATTCATAATACATATTTGTACATTAGATAACGTTTTTAATATATTTCCATATATCGCGTCTTTTCTGCTGCATGTACCTGTTAAACCATTTTTTTTTGGTTTTGCTCTGCTAAATATTTATTGCTTTACTGAGACTTCAATAAAAATGTCTTTCTCAGCTTTCCCCTGTCAAACAAATCGTTTCTCTGCATGTAATTTTATAATACGTTTTCTTATTTTTCATGTGCTAAAGTTTACTATACTTATTGCCTCCATTTTCAAATTATATTATATTTCGTTCTTAATTTTAAGCATTTTAGCCTCAGCTTAAAGGACAAGTACTTTTACGCTCGAGCGCAGAATACCTGCCTGTTTCATATAAATTCTAAAAATATCTTTTGATAGGGCACTTACGTTAATTACCAGATTTTTCTATTTTAATCAAACTTATGATGTCTAAACTTACCTATTTTGTTGTAACTAAGATATGCCTTCGAATCATAAGAGCTATGACTTTTACCAAAATTATGCTTTTTTTTTTGTTAAAAGTAAGAAAAAAACTGAAAACAAGCCCTAATTTTTAAGCATTGCTCGAATACTGAGAGCTAAAGATATTAATAATTTTACAATTAATTATCTGCCATTAACTTCAAGATCATGTTAAAATCTCATTTCAAAGCATTAAGACAGAAGCGACATTTTTTGATATACTTCAAAACAAAAGAATGAATTTTTGCTATAATAGCAAGCACAAGTTAATACTGCGGTAGGCATTTGTATAATGAATGACTTCAAAAAAATATTGTCTTTCAAGTCTGAAATTCATGAACGCGTGTGATTAAGCTGAGATCGTCTAGTGGAAAAAGTCCTTTCATAAGTACTAAATATAACGGTCATAGTGTCAGGTTCATTTAGGCTTAGTCTATTGTTGAATACTTTAATTAATATAGGTTTATATATATTCAGTACTTTCCAGAATTCTCTTGCCTGTTATGTAACCGCTACTATAAATAGCTTTAAGCGTCATTTTTTGTCAGATCGCTTTCTGCTATTCCCTGGTATACACACACGTTACTGGGCCTCTTCGTCTTTCCTTTGTTAGAAAATATTTGTGACGCCGAAGTTCTAAATTTATTAGTATTACTATTTAAATTATTATCGAATATGTAATCTTCGAGCAAAGAAAAATCAGCTGTCATTTTAGTCGAATAAAGATGGGGAGTTCTTAAAATGAATTCATCTGTCGTCAGTCTGCAGCCTTTCCACTCGCTACGAAAACATATGGACACTCGACTGCAAATATTATATATATAAAAGTTCTGAAATCTATTCTTAAACGTCCGTGACGTTTAAAAAGAAATTGGTGACTACGTAAAAGGCTTATTAAATGCGCTATTGCATAAGAATTCTTAGTGAAATGCTAAGTCATTATTATTAAACACATAATATTCACATGATCAAGTTTTCATTTTGGATTGATGGTGTAAGAGAAACTTGTACTACTTACCACCCTTTAATTATATACCACCGCAAAAGCCATATGGAGAAGCAGCGTGAAAAATCTGCCTGAAAACAGTCATACTGTCTGTAAAAAAGGGGATTTATGTCTATTACTGCTACCAGAAGGCAGCGCGTCGCAAGGCAAACGATTCTGCTTGAAAGACAGTCCCTGTGCTAGACAGCTAGTAGCATTCTTTATGGATCTCGTGATTTTTATTCTAGGCAACGTTCCTGCGTATTCCTCGATACGGAACCGTCTGTAAAGATTTGAAGGAAATTGCCTTCCGGAGAGAATTTGTGCCATGCGATGTTTTTAATTTCGTCTGGATGTCGGGTATGCTTATATCGTTTACTTACTATCACGTTGTGGGAGATAACTAGTTTATTCTGTATAATGGCATCTTCATTATATTGGAAAAATCTATACATTTTCTTGTCCTTTTAGCTTTGAGATCGAGTGGGAGAGTATATGTGGACGTTATTTTAGCAGTGCAATACGTTGTACCTGGGCGAGCATTTGCTGTACTAGAACAGTGTCTATCATCCAAACAGGGCTGCCTAATAATGGATCGTTCTTTCAATGGCGCGGAGGTAAAAGTTCTTTAACGAGCTTCGCTTTGAGATTCCATTTGATGCTCACGATTCTATTAAGGCTATTGAATGATTTATTCGTTTTATCTTGGACTGCTGTAAGATGTGGAACCCAAGTTAATTTCTTATATAGGATAAATCCTAGATATTTGATAGTATCCTGTCTTCTGACCGTTATATTATTCAGTTTGATTCGTACAGTATTAGATTCTATCTTACAGTCTTTTGGAAAGAGTATCGTTTGCATTTTCGCTATGCTGTAGTTAAGCTTGTAACGCTCGGTCCATTTTGAAATTTTGTCTACAGCTTTGGCAGTATGTCTTTCAATAACTGTGCGATTTTCTCCCTCTATGAGAATAACGTCGTCGGCGTGGGCCTGGATCCTAGCTGAGCCTTTGACCTCTGTTTGGAGAGCTGTATTTGATATTGCAAAGTACAAACCCGATGTTATGAGGTGCTCCTTTGTGGCAATTCTCGGCGATGTTGACACTGTCTCTTTTGTATGTCCCCTTTCTATTTGCGAAATAGTTATCTATTATCTGAAGAGATTTTTGGGACACTTAAGCTCTTTCAATCTGGCCTTCAATTCTGGCTATCAGAATTGATTAAACGCTGAGGCCATGTCTAGGGAAATGACGCATGTATGAAGATGCGTTTGTTTATTCTGGGTGAGGATTCTCCGGAGGTTCTCTAGTGCATTAATTGTGATTTTAGCTTATCACAATTCGACTCTGTCTGCCTTAGTGCTGGCAAGACTCCCTCCACTTCCACTAAGGGCAGTCCAGGAAGAAGTTGTCTCAACAGTATCACAGCTCAAGGCAAGCATCACACATGAAGATGTAGCTTATGACCCTCTAAACTATGAAACCAAAAGCTCAAGGCTAGCCATTCACTCATCCCAGAATGGATTGGGAGTAGAAGTTTTCTATAATCCAGTTCTCACTCCAAGCGTTGAAGGTAACTTTCTCACAATCTTTACAGATGGATCGAAGATAGAAGAGAAAGTTGGGAGAGCCTATGTAGCCTATGAAAAGGGAGCAGTCATGGATACATGGAAAGTTCATCTTAGCTCTGGAAACTCTGTTTTCCAGGCAAAAGCTATGGTTAAACAACAAGCAATCGCATGGTCAATTCACAAAAGGAACAGACAGGTTACCATTTTCTCTGACAACGTATCGGCAATTCAGGCCGTAAAAGAATCCAACACATCCAGCAGCACTAATTACGGATGCGCAGAATTTCTTAAGAAATACCCAGAATACGCATTTCCTGGGTAAAGGTTCATGCTGGTACCCAGGGCAATGAGCGAACAGATGCCTTGGCTAAGGAGGCGGCACAAAGTATCAGCGCAACCCATATTGCAATCCTGCTTCCTAAATTCCATCTAAAAAAACAACGGCAATAACAGTACTAAAGATATGGCAAAAGTACTGGGCAACGACATAGAAAAGCCAAAGGACCTACGAATCTGTTTATAAAGTAATCATATCGGCTTATTTCAGCCCCTTTTCTTACGAGATTTATTACGGGGCATGGCCCTTTCTACTTTGCGGAAAGAGGTATAAGCAGAACAGATATCTGCATATGTGGAGACACAGGACTTCCAGACTACTACCTCACCTAGTGCCCCCTGACTAACTGGCATATTAAGTTTCCTACAACGGAGGTAGCCGCATTCAAACGCTTCCTGATTAAGCAGCCCTCGTCGCTTAAAAAACTGCATAGTATCATGACAAACTGGAGATGATGAGGCAGGACCTTTGTCGTCCAGAATAATAGCAGTACGTTTGCCTTAGAATCTGCTGACATTCTTGTGTATTAGTGATACCCACAAAGTCTTCTAACCATGGCCTGTATACATGAAAGCTCTTTCTCACTTTAAAGCAATGTACTACTTCCATTTGTAACAATATAGATATTAACTCCTAAACACGTCACCGTACATAATTAGTGTAGCCACTCTAATCAGTGTGAAATGATTATTGCAATATAATAGTAAAGGATAGTTGAAGGGTTCGGACAAACACCCGAAGAGTCTTAGAAAGCCGTCCGGGTGCCCGGCTCTACTGTCGCCTGTCACCTGTGCTTTTAACTTTTCGAAAGCCATATTGATTGGTGCTTTACAGTTGGTTGAGCTCTAGATGAAAAGTGATCCTTTGAGAGATAAGCTTGTTTAGGACCTTGCACCAAGCGAAAAGCAGACATAATTGGTCAGCGTTTGCTTTGGTCTTACTTTTTCTGTCTTTGAGGAAAAGCACGAACTCGACGTTTTTTAAAGCATCCGGAAAGTACCCTTTGTTTAGGCATTTGTTTATCAAATCAAGATATTTAGATTCATTTGGTAGGCAGAGTTCTTCCACTGCTCCTATAGTTAGGTTGCCTAGGCCGGATGTTTTCGTTTTCTTAACTGCGGCCATGGTATTTCTTATTTCCGTATTTGTCAAGGGATAATCATCCCTCGACAAATACGGAGGGTGCTCGGCATTTGGACGTATGGTTTTCTTAACTTCACTGTCCTCTAAGGGATTATGCTGGGGAATTAAAGAACTGTAAAGAAAAATGCGGTTCGGATAGAGTTAGATGTACCTGTATCCAATAACCATAATAATCAGTAAAAATAACTACAGTGTTTGAATACCGGCAATGGCATTGCACATTTTTTTCACGTGTCTTTCTTCAAAAAACAGAATGACAACATATTTTACTAGAATTTCAGGGATGGTTATTATTTTTTCCTTTCAAAGTGATAATTTTAAATTATATTCTTCTGAAGATTTATTAGCATTAACCATGCATTCGATTTCTGAATTTAACAATTTCAAACTCTCGATTTTATTTATTAATTGATTCTGAAGCTCTTGAAAATGTTCCACCTTTTCATTCACCAGCATATCAAGTGATTCATCTAAGACAATATCGATTTCATTTAAATATTTAGTAAACATTGAATGTGTAATGTTCAGTGTTTCCGTTTCAGCTCATCCGATCCGACTGTTATATTAATTCAACATTGTAAATAGAATAAACAGTAATCTGCTTACCTCCACGTTCCCATGTATTTCACGCCTTGGTTTCGCTATGGAAATCCACTACGTACATTCGCATGCAAAATTATAAGAATTTACAAATTATATCTGTTTTTGCGAAAGGTATTAAAACAAAGGTACTGAGTATGCCACGGGAGAATTAAACAAATCTTCAGAGTCGAATGCGTAAGCGTACACGAGCATGTGATATTATCCAAGATCTGGATAAGGTCGACCAAAATCGATAACGATGAAAGCCGCTACTGGAACCGAGTGTCACAACCTACAGTTGCTCGAAGGTTTTTTGAAATAGGCCTATATGGCAGAAGAACCACTATTTGAGTTCTACGCTCTGAAACACAAAAGTTAATGCGTTTAGCATGGTGCAGACGACATTCGCCTTGGACCAGAGTTCAGTGGAGCACCGTGAGGTTTATAAGTGAATCGAGATTCAGCCTGAACGCTGATACCTATATCTGAAGAGATACTGCAGCACGATACCATTTCTCTATCGCCAGGGAAAAAGATCAATAAGGTTGTGGAGGTGCAATGGCTTGGACAGGCATTACGTTGGACGGAAGCAATTTCCCGCATATGTTTAACAAAGGGTCCTTGATTACTTGAGATACGAAGAGGAGATCTTAAAGCCCTATGTTCGACTTTACAGCCGCACTGCTCATTCTGGGTTCCTGTTAATCTACGACAACATAGGGCTGAGGTGATCGACGTTTATTTGAAAAATGATGAATGTTCGCCGCATGGATTGGACAGCAAAATCTCCTGACCTTAATGCTATAGAGTATGTATGGGACATTGTTGAAAGATTATATCACATCTCGCCACCCCCCTTTACAAGAACATCCCGGAGTTGAAACCTGTCTTGCTCCTGAAGTGGGTTTTACCGCCACGGGGCAGTAAAACCTTCTCTCCCGTATATCGTTATGCTGCGCAAACTGTCTGGCTACTCCATATTATGTATTTCACTGGTAATCCATATGTACATAAAATGATTTTTGAATGGTACATCTTTTTCTCGGTTGGTAGTGTATATTCTTACAAAATTGCATTACAAACTGTCTATTAGGTTTTCAGAAATTCTGTATAATGTGCACATTCTCTTAATTTTGTACACGAGCGTATGTTGTTTTAGTTTATTATCATTTCTATGTTCCATTTAACTATCATAAGGCGTTTTATTGTAATTTAAAATTACTCAAATTATTCTATTAAGAAAGCCATATAATGTAAAGGAAGAAATCTAAATATTATCTATATGATACATGATTAAGAACGCTTTAGTGTAGGTAACAAAACATTTATTGTGCGAAGAATGCATCTACATATAAATCTAGAGCCAATCTTCGTGATGGGAAAGGTAAAGGTAAACAAAAATACGCTGCTGCCAACTAAATTAGATTTTATGCCTAAATGTCCTTTATACGATGACAGTTTCACGAAGTTCAGTTTTCCCGAAACCTATTGTTATAAACATTAATAAACAAATATGTACACATTTGTTAATAATAGCTAGTTAGACTTTTTTAATTTACCTTAATTTCGGCTAAAATACATTTTTAGTTGAAGCTAGATAAATCATATTTTATAGATCAAATGAGGAATTACCATCGGAAGTACATTTTATAAACAGTAATCCGGTACATAATTAAAATGTTTTCCAATCTCTTTTTGAGCAGAATTTAAATTTTTTTCGTTTTGTTAGCGTTTAATTAAACATACATTAATAAAAACCTTCGAACATCACTCATTTCTGTTATCAAGAAATATTAGTCCTCTAGATGTTTGAAACTTTAAGAAAATTCTCATCCCATTCAGTACATTTCTTTCCACTTAGAATCAAAACACTGCTTTTAACGAGAAAAATTATGGAATATTTCTCTGCAAGTTACTACATTTTCTTTCACTCAGAGGACCACGTTTCGTATTTACGAGAGAGCCAAAAATATCGAAAGGAACGGTAAAGCGTACTACTCTTTTTCCTAAGTAGTAAAACAGTCCAAGTTCCATATTCGGCAGAAATTTTACTTTTTGTCCTCAGGGAATTTCCTTCCTTTTTCATTTCCTAACTTTTAGTTTGGAAGTGAATTGTATTGAAGCTTGCAGCTTTAATCAAGAAGATACAATTTCTTATCCTCAAGGCAAAAATAAAAGAAATGTTCGAAAAAAAAGTTTTTTTTAAATATTAAAATTGCGCTTTAAGTCATAAAATGGAGTTAGGACTATGGCATTTTCACTGATACTCTTACAAAGGGAAAGGCTATCTGGAAACGTTTTATATCTCAATGTATAAATGCAATTCAAGATTGTTAAATTTTTATATCTGTTATTAATACTATTATGCATTGCATTAAAATTTGCTATATTTAACGAGTATTTTCTTCCGTTGTACTTGATTTACGTTATTTGCTAATACGTTTTGACTCCCGGCTTGTTGATCATCATAATATAATTAGCTATTAAAATCATCAAATGTAAAAAAAAATGTCTAAGAATATCCATACTTAAATTAACAGAAAAACTATTTATTTAACAAATACTGAAAGTAGATCTGTTATATGAATAGAAAATATCAATCTCCGGATGCTTTAAGTTTTAATATTTTTTATAATATGATGTTGGAAATTTTAATTATTCTATAATTGTAAAATTCTCTTATGATTATAAATATTGATAAAGTTATACTAACGTTATATGAAATATTAATTAATTCTCAAATAAATTTTAGAATGTTTACCTAGCAACTGCTTTGATAATCATACGGAAACGGATTATGAAGCTGCTTATGAGGCCATCGAAAAAGCCTTAATAAGATAAATAACGAAATTAAGCCTCTTAGGACACATAACATTGACAACCTAGCAGGTAAATCGCCAAGAAAGGTCAAGAAAATTATGTGAAACTGGGGAGAATATTGTCTCCTGTATACTGCATGCGAGACAATCAGGTACAGAGAGACGAGAAAAAGTCACGCCGTTCAAGAAATCACGTAAACGTCGGCTGTCAAAGTTAGGTTACGACGCTGTAGTTTCTAAGCGTGATAGTACCAAATGCTCTGGTTAAATTTTCATCTGGAATGATTTGTTAACTAAGAACATCTGAAAAATAAATTAGCATCACAACTAAGTCCAGTTTAAAAAAAGCGCCTATTTAGTAATATGGTGAACTACAGAGTTGATTTTCAAGCCGTCATGGAGCAGTTTGTTTCTAATAAGGTAATGAGCATTTACAATTCTTCAGAATTTCATTCTGCACTACTTGAAGCTTGTGGAATTCAGCCTTTGAGGCTGAAGCTTAGGCTGCCGATGCCTATAATAGAATTAGCCTTAATAATGCATAGCCATAACCTTCTCTTTTTGTTGAGAGACAATCCAGAGTAATTTCTTAGGAGTATAGAAAGTTGTTTAGCGATGCCACAGGATTTCCCTATGACTTGCTTAAAAAGACAAGCCCATGTGCAAATTTGGTTTATGATAACCTCTAGAATTCTAGAGAACAAATATTTCACGGTTGAAAATTTCCCGAAATAAAAGTAGCGGTTATTCAATGGTATTTTCGGAATCTTGTGCATTCTTACCAATAGAAGCTTTGAAGCACTGATACTGATTCTTCATTTTCCGCACCATTTCTAAATCTACAAATCAAAGTCCAGGTGTTTAGAGATGGCATTATTGGGTTACATTGAGTTCATAGCTACCGCCGCGATATTCAAATAGCAAACTAACATAGAGGTATGAGCCAGTGTTTCTCTATTTATTCTCTTGCAATATGAATAAGGCAAAGCGCCGACCAATCTGTATAATGGTTATTTCCCCCGTGGTTGAATGCCCTGGTTCGAATCCCGGAGAATAATTCTCGTAAATGTACAGTGTCCTTGCGGCATGGGGGGCACTCTGAATATGTCCAACAAAAGCCGACGCATATAGAAAACTAAGCATATAAATTAAGAAATATTCCTTTTCGAGAAAATGCTGTTCATATGAAAGCATTAAAATAAATAAGATATCTAATTTTATTAAAAGAAATGAAATATAAATAACAAATAAATGCACATCGGATTTAGAAACACCTTTATCAGGATCTTATATGTTCTTAGCGTATTTTCCCTGCTGAGCGTAAAACACATTATGCATGTTTTACCACAGAACGCTGAAGATGGACCCCCGTCCTGTGTCTGCCTTATCGGGATGAGTGTGTCCAAACTCCAGAGACCCCTTCATCGGCGACGCAGACCCCACAGTCCCTGCTCGGCTTTATATGTTGATCAGCAGGACAAGAAGATACACAATGCAAGAAAAAGAACGCTAGGACACCTTTGCCTCGGGGCACCACTCCCTCGGTTCAGAAGAACTACTTGGTGCCATGCCTCACTCCGTCAGTCCCCGTCGCTGGAACTATGAGGACCAAATCCCCGACGACTAGGTCGATGATATCCGATCTAGCTCCACCACAGTAAGAGGAACAGACACGACAGTACCAGTACGATCCCTACCAAGCCTGAACTAACCTAAGAATAAACTCGGGTTCTAGTCCTGAGAAGCCAAATTCTATTCCCCCGTGGTTGAGACTGTCTAAGTACAGATACTAGCCAGTACTTTCCAGGATTTCCTGAGTCAACCCCCGGGAGGGGATGTTTTACCACAGAAGTTATTTCAAAAATTTCATTTTAAAGTTGACATTCAGAGGAATTTTTATCAATTTGGTTTAAAGATTGGTTCACTTAACTCGCAAGGGCTCCGTCTTAAAACTAGCATCAACAGCGGAGTACTTTTGCCACAACATTTCTGCGACATTTCCATATTTGATTACTTAGCCTCATATTGGCGATGTGCATAGTCATTGGAAGTATTTTTGTGAAATTAGGGAATGCTAGATAACTATTCGGTTTCAATTACTCAGTGTAGAGTGATTAACAGTACCCGAATTATTTTTGTCACATTTATTTTTATTATGTGCTTTATGTCAAAAGGTAAGCTGCTTGACCAAAAAAGTTAATTCTTTTTTAATTCATTTTTAAGGTCATCAGAGTTTTCCCCCCACATTTTAGCCAAGACGTGCGTTAGCCGAGAAGGATTGTTAGTCTCGAAACGGCATTTTTCGTCGAATTATTAAAAGCGTTGAATCACTTTTCAACTTGTTGCCACCAAATATTATCGCCCTGTATAAAATAAAAAGAAATGTTTAAATTGTCTGTTGTCATATGAAATTAAATAATAACAATATGCATGAACGTATGTAAATGTTCCTCGCACTGTGAAAAAACAATGGTAACCAGAGGCAGAAAATTTTTTATAACGTACTCCTCCACCCGAATATGGACACCTGCAAGCCCGAATTTTCCA
Source organism: Stegodyphus mimosarum (assembly GCA_000611955.2). Lineage (NCBI taxonomy): Eukaryota > Metazoa > Arthropoda > Arachnida > Araneae > Eresidae > Stegodyphus > Stegodyphus mimosarum. The sequence continues at coordinate 149,126 of KK112635.1, read as the reverse complement.
TTTCGAATTTGCTTTGTTATCTGTTTCATATTTTGTACCAAATTTTTATTTTAACAAATTGATTAAATCTCAACGATTTTCGTCGAGCGCGCGAGACTGTCTGTCGGAAATTCTAAAAATATGTTTTTTTAAACACTTTTAGTCCAAATGTTCTCGAAACGTGTGTGTGTGTGTGTGTGTAAATGAAAAAACGGGCATTTGGGCATAACGTAAAATCTGAAAGTTTAAATTTTTTTTGTTTTTGTTTTTTGAACATCGTAGCTAATTTTGTTGTATGGCTAAATTTGCATGCCTAAACAGTCGCTATATAATTCCTTATCCTTGCAGAGATATTTCGAACACGAAGCTTCTAAGAAACGTTAAAGACCTTTTACGGGAGAAATACTAAATGCAAAACTGAATCTTAAGACATTTTCATTATCAATTGAACATTACACCCTTTCTTGGCCATACAAGTTGAGTTCATTTTTGCACATATATACGCACAATGTTTCAACAAATAAAGCCGATTAATTAATTTGCTTGTTTCTATAAATGCTCATTTTGTTAGTAAGCTTGTTTGGATTTTTTAATTATGTCAAAGCATTCAAGGGTTACCGACCTAAGAAGAGGGATGTCTTAGTGGAAGACCTTTCAGAGAAACTGGCTTGTATAAACATTACACATGGGGAAAACCACGAATATGAGTATGCATCCAGACCATTTCCCTGGAACGAACTACCAGAGTTCAGCGACTTTACCGTTCGACCGCTGGTGGAATTTGCTCAGGATAATGAATATTTGTGTTTAATAGTAATTAGTAGCTCTGCCATATTTAAACTATTTACACTGCTGATTGACTCGTAAGTATTTCTTATTTTATACTGACGTGGTGAATAAACTGTAGAATGCTGTTCATAAAGATGATAATTTTTTGTGGTTGCAAGATTTCTGAAACACTCTTTTAAATTATATTTGACAATTAAAATTTTTAAAACTGATCATGAGCCTCTTTGCAGCTGTCTGTAGTTAAAAGGCCAAGATAGATGAATTGTCGTTCGTTCTTGCCTTGTAAATCCATTTATTCAAAAGTAATTACTGTCAGTTAAGATTTTTTTATGACAGCGTGTCTTAAGTGCACACATACAGCTCATTTTATTCATGATAGGTTAACTGTTGTAGCAAAATGTCTGCGAACTTTATATGAACTTGCATTAATCTTAGATTAGAATGCCGTAGTTATTGAAGCAGAACAGTAATTAATGATGCAGATATTCGTAATTAAACTTTATTTGACTTTACTTTAATTTTATGGCTACAACGTTTAATTTTTAAATGTTATAAACACATTAATATGGCAAGAAATATATCGTAAAATATTCGTGAAGAAAATAGTTTTTGAATATTAATTTTTTCCCTCCAATAAATGTAGCGGAGCAAATACATTTCATTTACGCTTTAAAACTTCTGCATTTCAATTTTTAAATCTAGAAGACCATATTTCACGGCTTAATTATTTATATTTTCGCTAAGTAAATAGAATACGAATGTATTCGATGTAATGAATTACACTCATCCAGAGCAATCGAATACAAAAATCAGTTCGTGAAACTTAGATAAAATTCAGAATATAATTGGACACAAAAAGTTTTAAATAGATATAAATCAAAAATAGATATAAAGCAAAATAAATTTCCATTTCCATTTTATGCTTTGATTTTATGTTGCATTACAGTGTGTTTTATGCTTAAACATTAGTTTTACTCCTCTCTTTGGAAACAGTGTTTAAACCTCTAAATAATTATGACATACTTAATGAAACACAATGTGATGAAAATTGTTGCAGCTTAACAGAAATTTTGATAAAACCAATAAGATATATCCACAAATAGATTATTTTTAATCTGTTTTGGGTTATTAGTACCTAAAATAATAAAACTGTACTCCTTCACACAGCAGGGAAAAGTAAACGTAAAATTTATATTGCAGTTATAAACCATTAAGTTATTCTTTAAAAAGACGAAGTACAAATTTATTTATGTTTCGGGTTTCAATCCCATCTGAATGTTTTCTTAAATAGACATATATTTCTTTAAATCGATTAATAAAAAGAGGTTTATTACTATTTCTAAAAGCCTCTTTTTTCTAAAAATTACCTGTTAAAAATAATTTAATGAAACGCCTGGAAATCTCTAGCATTCTATAATTTGTAGTTCCAAGAAATGTTCATTTATTGAATAAACTGCAGAAAGTATATGGAAGCGCCTACTAAACAGCGTAATATTATTTTTAAATGGACGGTCATTTAAACTCCTGCATTTATCTACCAAAACGCAATTTATAAATGTGTCAGGAAAATTTAACTAATGAATTAATTTTAAATTGTGCTGTTTCTCCCTTTTAAATCCTTGCGATTACATCTCGTACTTGTTAGAAATTTACATTTCTTACTTGCCGTGGCTCTTGAAAATGACGTCGTGAAGCTTTACACGTATACTTCTAAAGAAACTTATTACAAGATATATGGTACGATTATTTAAGCCGGAGCAGCGTTAGCAAAGTACATACTGACATTTGCTTGTTTCTTTGCTATGGATGCGAATTTAGACACTTGTAGAGACATTAGGTATTTTGAAGCAGGAGTCATGAAATATGAGCAATGCCCTCGCCGGGACTCGAACCACGGACCTCTGGATTACGTGCCGAGCGTGATGACCACTACACTACGAAGGCATGCTAAGAAGGCAGGAGAAATTCCCTATCTACACCCTTTTTTAAAGGGCGACTGGGGATTAGGAGTCCCAATTGCCAAATCGTGCTGGTGAAGAATCATCATCCACCACCTTTTAGTTCGGGTGCCACTGTAGAGACATTAGGTTATTTCGAAGCTGGAAAGATGAAAAATGAGCAGTGCCTTTGCCGGAACATCGAACCACGGACCTCTGGAATACACGTCGAGCTTGCTGACCACTACACCACGAAGGCATGCACAAAAGGTGGGAGAAATACCTTATACACTCTCTGCTCTTTTAATCTTACCGTTTGTAGCAGAGTTTCCCAACCATTTCTAAACCGCTGACCCTTTTATAAGAAACAAAATTCGAATGCCTCCTTTTTAATAATAGTTAATTATACCAAATTTTAAAATAAATATGTATATTATCTACATCCAATTTAATTGTCTATGTATCTATTTATTAAGAATCATAAAGTAGAAATTAATTAAAATGACCATAAAATGTAATAAACATCTGTTTATTATTAAGTACTTAAAAATAAACACAAAATCAATTAGAAATAAAAATAATGATATGCTTGAGGTTGACAGAGTTTTAAGAATTTGTTAATGCTGAGTTTCAGTTTCGTTACCATCAGCTGCAAATTGCCATTTTAAGTGACTTGTAGTCTCTTCTTCTTCTTAGACAGTAAATTAGCTACTGCAATGCACATACGCTTAGCCAAATTCAAGGAAGGAAAGCAATAAAAATATCTATTCCTTTGCCTCCAATATCCAGAGTAAGGAGATGCTATTGATAATTGAAGCCATAACGTTTGGTATCGATTACGAATTTTACTTTTCGTTTTCCGTTAGTTGTGAATTTTACGAATTGCTGTTCTAAGTTTAATGATTCTGTAGTATCTGCATTTACCGAGTTTGTATCTAAAACACAAATCTGGTATTTAAAATATCCTGAAATTGCTCCGTAAAATCAGCATGAAGAACGTCAAAATGTTGCCAGTAAGTAAATCTTCCTGTTTTTCAGATAATGGAGGAAGTAGCAAAAAGCACAAATGACAAAAGCAGATAAGAACTTTTTTTTTAAAATTAAATACAACTTTCTCCTTGCAATTGCAAATTGGCTTTAAACAGGTCTGCCAAATAAGCGATGCCATTTGTGGATATCCGGTTTTCAAGCAGTTTACCGTCTGGGTTTTCATGGAATTCTAGTACTAAATCAGCAGATTGAGATAAATTCAGATAGATATCTTTTGACAGCCAACGACTGCCTGCCTGCAGAAGCAAGCGATTGTAATCTTCTTCATTTTCCTTACAAAGTTGGTCAAAATCTGTCATGTAATGAATTGCTTCTATTTTTGCTAACTGCTCTAATAACGTATTGAAGAGACTTAAGCAAATGTTCATTCAGATTTTTTGCAACCAAATGCAGATGATGAATAACAATATATACAGCAAGTACATTTAGTATGTCGCGTTTCAAATACATTATGAAAGCTTTATGATGCCTCGCCATTGTTGGAGCATCATCAGTAGCATCTGACAAAATATTATATGAATTTTCTTCTTTAAAAAAACTTGTTTATGAAATTAAATGTCAGTTCTCCCTTTGTATCGCTGTCTACATATATGTCAAATAATAACTTTTGACGTTTTTCTTTCATGAATTGAACGTATATAAGAATAGTGCTTCGTTGTTTGTTACAGTTGATTCATCGAGATGGACGAAAAATTTGCAAGTAATTGCAGAATGTTATTTCATCATCTTTAGCCATTTCACCTATTTTTCTATGTACCGAAATATTACTGAAAGGAATTTTTTCTGATGGTAATTTCTCGTCAGTTTTGAGTATTTCTTTAAACCACTTTCGGGATTAACAATGAAAGAATACGTGCAGCTCATAGTCCATGATCTTCTTGTTTAGAAGACGACGCAAAGAAGTTTGATATATAGTTGGATGTCCTAAGTATTTCTTCTCCAGTATTTGAAAATAGAATAAATCTTTGTTATTTCATCAACGTGCCTTTTATTAAAATGCTCTTGTAACCTAGAAGGCTTCATATAAGAAAAGATTTTGGCAAATTGAACTCTAATGTTTGGTTTGTAGCAGAGCACGTAAATCCATATTGTAAATACTCAATTCTGTACTGCCAACATTTTTTTCTTAAGTTCAGATATTTTGAAATATGAAATTGCCAATCTTTAAATAAATTATTTTTAACTGATTTCTAGTAGTTATAAAATTAATGATTATAATAGCTTCTATCACTTTCATTCATGAATTTGGATGAGCGCACAAAAGTAATAAAACATTTCTAAAGATACCGATACTAAATAAATAGCTGAAGTGTGATTTTGCGTAGTTATTAGGATTTTCAAGTAGAAAACATGAAAAATAAGCATTGTCCTCGTCGGAAGTCGAACCTGGGCCTCTCGAATACGCGCCGAATATACTACTGTTACACCACGAAGACATGCAGAAAGGAGGTAAGATACCTTACAATTATACCAGCTCGAGAGAGATACTGCCACAGTGGGCATATGACATGAATTATTAAGACATGGAGTAACCATAGGAATGGATGCAGTCGTAGGAAAAGGAATGTGATGAGTGTTTCTTTGTGCAGAATTGTCCCATCTTTTTGCTTTGCACGGAAATTTCACGTGCGGAAGTACCGCTTAGTCGCTCTTAATGTGGCGTGATCTGCCTGCAAATGAAGGAAAAACTAAGCTCATTTTCTTGAACTGAATGGTGTAAAAAAGAAACTTTTCAAACTAACAAAATATCCTAAAGGGTACATTACGGTAAGGAAGAGAATGTAATGCTCTTCTTTACCGTATGGATAATAATGCTGTTCTACACACATTTTATGACGTCAACGACAGTGCCAGTCTTTATTAATTTACGACTGTTGATCATGAAAATGAGAATACAAAATTTTGATTGGCTTTCGTTTTAGTGTAACAGAAGAAGTGGGATGTTTTTCTGTTGCAAACTGATTATAAAAAGAAATACTACTGAGACTTGAACAATGTTACAGTTGTAGGTGGGAGCAGGCGGGACATCAGAATTTCAGCATAAGTTGTAAGGATGCGGTCTCGCCGCACTAATTGTGCAGTTCCGGCCAAATTTTGATGAAAGGAGGAAGGCTTCGATGGTCTTCCAAACCTCTTCTCATAAAAGTAAGCTAGGCTTCCTTGATTTGTATAGCAGGTTAGTGTTCCTGGCTGCTGTATCTTCGGGCTTGGGTTCAAATCCAGGACAAGGCATGTGTGTTTGAAAGTGTGTCTTTGTTGTAAAATGACACTCAAAATATACGGCTAGGCAAAACTCTTACCGAGTGGATTTTATTATAGGAAGAGGGGTGGGAGACTCTTGGACACTCCTCCCCGTGTATTCTCCATCAAAACTGTGGCAAACCTTAACAGTTAGCAAAATTCGGTAACACCTAGATGTCATCGGGATCCATAAGGGCTGCATTTCTTTAACGTGTACAACTAAGCCACTTGAGTGGCTTTCCTTGCCGGTATTTTATACGTCCCGTGCTGCACAGACACTCTACACTTACAAACATACACGCCTTTTCTGGGATCTGCTATACCGATCAGAGCATTTGGCAGTGTCACAGTAAAATGAAAATACTTCCAATTAAGTTAGGATTTAAAATGCTAATTTTATAAGGCAGCGTAAATAGCGTTTCCAGAAATTGGCTACGCGGTTGCTCGCAGCTATCCAAAGCCCACAAATACCTCACTAAAATGTGGAAAATAGGACGTAAAGAACAAAAATTTTACTTTGTTACAAGACAGCGGTCTAGAGACAATATACCAAATTTTATACTAAATACCAAATACTAATACAAAATACTAAATATACTAAATACCAAAATAGAACGGCAGTTATGCTGAATACCCAAAAATGCGAGCGAAACATTGCTTATTAGCAGTGTGTTGAAAGTGTGAAACTGTTGCATGAATTTTGCTGTAACTTTCGAATAAGAACCGATGTTAGTAAATTATGTGCATATCCATATTCAAGATAAAAAATTATTAAAAAAAGTTCTTGATCTAGGAAACGAAATTAAAATTATAGAACATTGTCATATCCGTAGCTCGAAGTCTACTGATACTCAAGCTGAACGAGGCCCTTGGACTAAAATGAGAAAGAAGATGAAATGCAAAGAGCAAAAATCCAAAGATTATACAACTGTGCAAAATAACTCCATTGTTGTACTGGTTAAGGATAATCCGAGTGAGGCTGTAAAAGTTGATTTACACCAACCTCCAAAAGAAAGACTGAATTTATCTTCTGCTTCATACATAAAACAAACAAAGGTTACATGAAAGGAAGTGAAGATGATACTCATGGTTAATTAAATTACTGAGTTTGAAAATATTTTTATGATGGACAACGCCAAAATTGAACTTAATAAAATACGATACTGTGTGCCAAAAAGCCATAACACCTCTATCCAAAGCAGAATTTTAATTCGGACTTTACGTAAGAGATCGGAAACCTGGTTAGATCGGTGATCCTGGATTTTCATGGAAAAAAAAAGAACTGATGAAAGAGAGATCCTACAAAAACTTGCTTATTTATGTACTTCACTTAAGAAGGTGATCAGACAGAATGATATAAACTTCGAAAAAATGAAAGTTTCTTCAATCAAGATACTCAATACGACGAAAGAATGAGAGTTAGGCAGAAAAATCCTAACACCTTCGAATAAAAATTACAAAATTTTTTAGGCCACGTTTAATGGAGTAGGATCAAAACCGCTTGATTTTCACATGTAAACCTAAAAAGATGAAAAGAGAACGCTACTAATCACACATATAAATGAGAAGAAACTATGATCTTTAGATAGCATGCTGTGTTTCCAATAATTAAGAAGAATAGACTAGCCATAATCGAAGAAAAAAAATCTCTGTACCTTCAAATAGCATTCGCACCGAAAAGAATTCTCCAGTGATATACAGAACTGCTGAATTTTCTGTTGCTAATTTCTGGAAAGACAATCGAATCTGTGATGTCTTTCGACTTCAAAACTCACAATAGAAATAATTACTCATATGGCGTCTAAAATCAAGATATCAGCTACTTAACAAACATTACTTTAACAGAAAATGAATTCTTGGAAAAATTAGACTTAAATAGTTAATTCAACTTCCCTTAATAACGAATTAATTTATGTTTTCTTCAATACCATAAACTTTCGAAAAATGTGACATTCATTTTTTGTTTGCAACTCATGGGGACTGTGGTTGGAGTGTGTTCTTTAGTATCCCCCTTTTGAAGGAGATCATATTTATTTGATATATCACTCAATAATCTTTCGCTATAGCATCATTATATCGTTCCGCTATTGAAGACTCTTGTGCTATAAATTGAACACTACTGATAGGATGCAGGAATATCGATGCTGTCTTTATTGTTGCTTGAGCTAATACATATTAGTTTGAGGATCGTAATAGATAAAGTTAAAATTATAAATTGTTTATATCTTCGACGCCAGCAAAAATCAGTTGCATGTAAGCACACCGCAAAGATACTAAGGTTCTTGATATGTTATAGAATATATAAGTTATCTGCCCTGGAGTTATAGTTTTAAAACAGCCAGTTTTCATTTCAATGCCAAGCTTTCATTTTTCTTAGTTTACGTTGTTACCCCGAGTCTTGTTCTTTCAGAGAGCATAAAATTCGGACCCCACTGAAGATGAGATAACGAATTCTCGCTATATATTGAAAAACAGATGACTGTTGATGAAGGTTATAACAACCTTCTTATTTTAAGAAAACTGAAAAGAACATGCACACACTCATTTCTTACAAACTAACCGCCACTTCTGGTTAAGTAACGTAAACACAAAATAGTATGCAGAATCAGAATGAACCAAATTGCCAGCCTAGCAGTGGCTCATACTTCAATGTAAATCAGATTTACCAGCTGCACACAGAAAGGCCGACTGTAAAATATCAATATAATCTAAAAATAAGTATTTAGTATAAATATTTTTATAGAGCTACTTGCAAACTCGCGGCGTAAATCTCGCTAGCGGCATAAGCTCGTTCTCGGGATAACCTGCTTTAACTAACTCTTTTAATTCTTCAGTGATGCTAACTAAATACACTAAATACTATTTCAAACTCATTGGTATTTTGCATACAAGTCATTTAAATTTGCATTCTGGCAGGAAATTGAAATTAGAAGGGAAAGGAAAGATTCTTAAAAAAATAAAAATAATTGATTAACATATAATAAGCTCTTTACAATGTTAAAAAATTTGATTCTTAAAATGAAATTAAGGTTAATAAGAAAGATAACGAGAGAAGTTAAAAAATCAACAAGCCTTTATATCGATAGTTGCATTAACTAAACATATTGCACTATAAAGCTGATGTATGAATATATTTTCAAGAAATAAGTAGTGAAATAAAACTTTTACATTTTCCTTGTTAAATTATAAATACTAATCTTTAATTTGAGATAAATCGTAAATGAGTTTAAAGTTAACGTATTTAAATCGCCCCAAATTTTAGCCAAAGTAAACGTTTTAATGTGTTGTTTTAATTTATTTATATATTAAGGAAAATATAACAAGATATGTACGTTTTCTATATACATTAAAAAGCAATTTTAAAATCAAATTTTTTAAATTTCAGACCAATATCACGCATTATAATTCATTCACATATAAATTTCATTTCATTTTAAATACAAAAAACGTAATATATATATGGAGAAATTTTAAAACAGTTATTTTTTGTTTACATCATAAAAACCTCTAATATATACTTTTATAAATAGTTAATGCATCATGTGACATATGTATAAAAAATGAGAGGAAAAATAATGCAGCTCTTCGTCTTAATCAATAGTAGCCTTACATTAAATATGAAGTAATAATAATATAAATATTTAATTTTATGAGAGGAACGCAAATTAATTTTAAATGAAACACATTTCCGCCCATTTCTTATTAATATTCATATTTTTTAAGTTAACAATACAAAACGTTTTTTTTCTATCTTCAGTAAAGGCGTAGATTTCAAAAACCTAAAATAATAGCTTTAATATTATAAGAATATAATAATGCATCATTAAAAATAAATTTGTTCAGACGGAGATTTATTCTCAATTTCTACAAAATCATGTAACCAAACTAAAAATCAAGACCCCTTTTCTCGCGCGTGAGTTAGAGTCCATTCCGGTAGAAATAAATTTTTTTGGTCTTTGCAGGTTGGAATGTAATAGGTAGTTTTATAGATCTAAAGCACTTGACGGCCGTTATTTCATCCTTTATAAATAATTTTGATTTCATTTAGCATGCTAAAGCAATTTAAATGTTAAAACTGAATGTCTTTCAAGCAGTTTTATAACTGAAAGTATAGATAGGTAATCAATACCTTTCACTCACACTAGTAATATTTCCATTTGATAATAACATTCGAAGAAGCCATTTATTTTGTTACCGTAATATGCTAATTGTAATATGCATGGTATTATTATTTTCTGTAAGAGAAACTAATGGCGACTTTCAGAGGAAAAAAAAATATATAATTTTGATCTGATTGCTTCGGCTCCTAGATACGTATGGTTCTAAAGTTCTTACTTTTTTGTTTCTCTCTCTCTATGTATATATAAATATATATTAACTGTAAATTGCAAATTCATTTTTTTCTGTTTTGTAAAACTTGATTCTATCGTGTTCGCATGCATTAACCTATCAATTATCATACAATTATCTTTTTATTTGACAATATTTTAAATTCTTCCTGCAAGGATATATTTTCCTGTTAGGTCCAAATCTAGTTTGAAAATCTAGTCAAACAATTCACACTGGTTTATGAAATGCCAGCCAAGTAAGTATATTATTAGTTTGATATTACAAATTTTTTAAACTTTTCTAAACTATCTTCTTCCTAAGTATTGTATTTTTAGCTGCGAATTGCTAAAAATATAAAAATAAATATTCCACTCGTTTTAATAGAATTCATTAATATATCTTAAGGTGATTAAGTAATGCCAAAAATTTTTAGGCTTTAAAAATTCCTCATGCTTCTATAGATACACAGTTAACAAATTCATAAATTATAGAACTTTTGAAGATAAGTAGCAAGTCTTATTCACCTTCAGAAATCCAAAACCAAAATATCGAGCTTGTTATTAAAAAAATATTCAGCTTGTTTATTTAATACAGTCAGCGCGTTGCATTAAAAATAAACAAGAAGATCGCTATATGAATGGAATAGTTAGAAATCAAAAAGCGCTGAAGACCTTCCGAGAAACTTTATCAATACAACGGGCAAGTATGAATTCTTTGTATAAGTAAGATTAAAATATTTGGATTAAGGTGAAGTATATGAGAAATCTGCGTAAGTGGCAATCCTTCTGCCTTTGTCGAAGACATCTTAGGGAAGACTCGCTCATATCTAAGTTACATAAGCAGGTCGAGCTACTAATTCAAGCGATATTATCTCTGGTCCACTGATGAACGCTGTCGAATAAGTCAGGGATTTTTAAGCGAATAAGTCAGCGATAGATAGTATGTAGTCTAGAACAGAGAAAATTTTAATTTTATTCCCTTAACCTTTGATATCCCTTTCAGTTTGTCTTTTAATCTGAGTTTATACATAGATTATCTGTTAGTAGCTAATTTTACATTAATATACTTAGTTGCGAACAACCAAGATTACCTAACAGAAACTATCTTAAATGGTAGCTGTAGATTTTTGCATTCAAAGTGTTTTTTCAACCACAACACATTTTAATGCATAGATACTACTAGAGATAATATATAGTACTAGAGACTTTTCTTTCAAGACTCACACTAATTAAGAGAGACAAAAAACTTATAAATCTTGACCTATTTTGTTTCTTCACATTTTAGAATACACCTAACCTCAAAGTGCATCAGCAGCTGCCATTCCCCGTCATTTTGCCTGATTTACAATTCAGCAAATTTCAGAAGCAGGCAAATTATAGTTAATATTTTAAAACCTTACATCAAATACACAGAAGGCAGCAAGTTGCAACTATAGTTGAGATATCTTTTAAAGTAGCTTAATGTTCATTGTAAAGCTAATCTAGTAGTAAAATTAGTAAGTACCTGAATGAAAATTGTGAAGTTGAACAGTAAATCAGGCTAACGTGCAGGGGTAAATATGTCGAAAACGTTATACAGACAAACGCTCCCATTGAAAATTCGAACCACCGTACTTATTATTTGATATATTGTTACGTGCTATAATTTTAAGTAATATAATTAAATTATGCATAGCCTACCAGGAAGATGACAATACATGTCCCATTTTCTTTTTAAATTTAATGAAAGAACTACCAATAAATTAACATTGTAATTAGTTTATCGCCATTCTGTAATTTTCCAATATAAGATTAATTGAATTTCAGGCAGGACGACAGCCATTTTGGGTTAGTACATCCAGAGGATAATTCTGAATCCTAAAAAGATGCAACTTTTTCTGGTTTCTCAGCAAAGTTAACATTAATTTGAAAATTATAAAAAAAAGAGTGTCATATTACCCTCCCTGCAAATGATCAAGCATTTTCATACATTAATATATACTATATAAATTTAATTTAAGCGCATTTTTAAACAACGTAAAAAAATAATTTTTAAACGATGCAAAAAAAAAAACCGCTTTACAACAATTTATGCCTACTTTGCTTAAGCATATTTGAGAGTATATTTTTTTTAAATGAGATTTATTGTTTGTTTAATTAGATAAATATTTATTTTTATGACGTCAATATAGTGAATTTTACAGCATATTATGTTTAAAACAATTTTAAAACTAAATAGTTATTTGATGGGTCATTTAAGTAAAAACAAAACTAAAGGCACTCCTAATTTTCCTTCCTTAGTCCTATCGTTACAATGCTATAATAATTGCATGGTAATGTGATATTAATTTCACTATTATGCAACAAAAATAACAGTTTTCGCAGTTATTATCTATCATAAATAACCTTCATAAGCATTTGTCATTTCAATTTGTGAAGTGACAAGTGTTAATAGCAATTATAATTAATTATCATTATAGGAAATTTCTCCTGCAGTGCTTTTAACAAAGTTACGTTTTGGTTGTATGTATGAGTAGATATTTTAATGAAACTGTCAAATTTGATTTAAGAATGGTTCAAGCGGTACAAAAACAACAAAATATTTAAATCTTACGAAACAAATGCAAATGTTAGTTGAAAGAAATTCATATTTTTTTAACAGTTAAACAGGGTTTTAACTTCCCATTCTTCTTTCTTTCATATTCTTGAGTCTTAAGAAGGGAAGCGTGAGTTTCGACAAAGGTTTGATAATTAAATTATGAGCACGAAAGAACATTTTACATGTAAATAAACAGAAGACAAACTGAGAAATGATTCTCGTTCACGCTATTTGCCCGCTGCTTTGCAATTGACCATATTTTACTTTGCATTTTAAAATGTTTATATTTCCAAAGATTTTATGCAAAACACGAATTCTAAAAAGCAAAAAGGAAAGATGTTTCAAGAAATTATGTGCTCAGCATTTATCTATTTATGAACTAAGTGACACTTATTTTCTTATTTGAAATGGATAACTGTCATTGTGATTAATAGGAGAGCATGTCATCAGCGTTTTCCAAGGAAGTGTTTCCGCAAAAAACACGCAGTGATTTATTTTTTAAAAATTTTTTGGCTTCTCTTCTGGTAATAATTGTTTTCACAGGCATTGCTCGCGAAGTCATGCTTTAATTTAAGGTTTTATTTCAAATCGCTTTTTTTAATATTATATTATCAAAAACCTTTCAAGTTGTACAGAAATTAGGTTATTTCGAAGCAGGAGGGAAGAAAAATGAGCAAAGCCCTCGCCGGGACTGGAACCACGGATGTCTCGAATACGCGCCGAGCGTGCTGACCACTGCACCAAGACGGCACGATAAGAAGGTGGAAGAAATACCTTATAAAGTTTATTCATAGTATTAAAAAAAATAAATAGGTCTTGTTCTTCCTTCAGTGGATTCATGGCAGATTTTTTTGTGAATAGAGAATGCCTCTTGGTTGCTTTGATTTATTTGATTATGGCAAACACTCGAGGGCTGTCTGTCTAGAGGGAGGGATGTTTTCGGGGAGGACTTCCTAAGGAAAATTGGCTTGAATACACGTTACACATGGAAAACACCACCAAAACTCTCATGCAGCTAGTCGCTTCGTTGGGATTTGAAATCCAAACCGAACTGCCAGTGTTCAGCGACTCTACCTCTCTGCCGCTTTTGGGGATATGTCACTTTGATTAGTAGGAGAGAAGAAAAATAAGCAATACCCTCTCTGGCCAAAGAAAGAAAATAATCCAAAATGTACAAATATGGAGCCGAGGATTTGTCATATAAGTTTAATGGGAACACCCTTTTTTGAATAGAATAACATTTGCACAAATAAAAATATGCTACATAATGTATGTTTCTTTTTTTACTTATTTATTAAGTAGCTGGGTGCAACATCTTTGTGTGGGAATCTATGCAATTTATATTGTAGGATTCCACTCAGTTAACTGCATGGTCTCTACTCATACTGCTAAATAACTTTATTCCCAGTCCATGCAAGTAACTATCAACACAAGAGAAGAGATAACACACATTTTTATTTAAATTTCTTAAAACTTTGAACAGATGAAATGCAGCACTTGTGCTCACAAGTACAGCTCCACAGCTTGAGGAATTTCAGGTAAACAGAAAGTAAAAAAAAAACTCGAATTAATTTATCTTCTGGGATTATAAATCAAAATCCTCTCAAACGTTGGCCCAGTTAATCTATTTTGCGCGACTAACTCGGCTGCTAAAAAGTTAACTCCGGATTAAACAATACTCAGACCTGGAAAAGAAAATAGCACAAGGTCAATGTCGCTACCAAAGATATTTTTATGTGCATACATATTTAATTTACATCCTAGTGAGAAATGACGAAAATTAAAAATGGCAACATATTCAAATAATAAAGGAGTAGGTTAATAAATCTAAATCTTACTAGTAAATTTCAGTTATATCCATCTACCATGTAAACGTTAATATCTTATGCAGGCACTTCAAATTAGGCATCTGGGGAATAAATCTATTTAGCAGCTGTTATAAAAGCGAAACTACAGAAAATTACAGTTCTCAAAAACCAATCTTGAAGTTATCAAAACGACTAGTGCATGGAAGAATTTAAATTATGAAAAACTGTTCGAAACATTTACAAAAGCATTTGTTAATTAGTTTATGTTTATGAATTTTTAATCACATATGAAAATTCAAAAGATCAAAGCTATTTATTGCACTAGTGACTGTGTCTTATAACATTCCCCATTTCTATTCTCAAAAGAATTTTTTTATGTTATATAATCAGAAAATCGTTACTTAAGAATTTAATTCCTAATAAATGCACTTCTTCTAAATCACTCTACTGGAAACCAAATTCTTGCGATAAAAATTAAGCTTTATTTATCGTTTATTTAAACTCTCGTTCAGATAGCTGCATTTCAGAGAAATTTTGATGAAAAGCAGTGAACAAAACACTATAAAACTCTACAGTCCAGTATTAAATACAAAGCACGTAAACGCGATGTTTGGCGCATAAACCTTTCGTGAACACATGAAACGGTTTTCGGTTTCGGTTTACTTAGTATGGCAAAGCGCACTACGGCTATCTGCCTAAGGAGCTTTCTAAGAGAAACTGGCTGGTATACAAATTACACATGGGGAAAACTACGAAGCGCCCACGAAGCCATTCCGTTCGCATGGATTCGATCCCAAATCGAAACTACCAGTGCTCAGCGCTTTTATCGCTCGTCCGCTGGTGTGCCCCACATGAAAAGGATTGAGATAAAATAGTACTGCAGATATTGCTTTTGAGTTAGGCAATTCGTATGTCTTGAGAATGCAGTTAAGTTCAAATTGGCAAGCTACGAATTAAAGTGAATATATAAATAAACAAGTTTACAGATAAATTACTTCAGTCATAAAAGAAACTATGTTTATTTCAAAACTTATTACATTTAGAACAGATCATCACTGAATAACAAGATTCAAGAGCGCAAGAATTTCTAATTCAGATCATATTATATTACTTTCGTCTATGATTATTTAAATTTTATGCAATTGCTTCACGAATACTATATCTATTTTTTTAATGTGAAATATTTATAAAATAAAATTATAAACAAAAATTTTAACAAAAAGTGGAACTCGTTAATTAGCTTAATTTTACTTTCAAGTTTGCTCTGGGACTTACACATTCATGTATTGTTTCGAACTGTTAGAATTTGGGATTTATTTATACATCGGAATTGTTTGTATTGGATGATACATGTGGACTTTACTTTCCATAAATTAAATCTGCAATTAGAATGACCATTGTGTATAATTTTTAATGATTTACATTTTTTTGCAATAAGTAAAAAAAGTTAAGCAACAAAATAAAATGCTGCCGAAAAAAGTCTGAAAATTTTCAAATGGTATATTACGTCCAAAGGAACATTTTATCAATGTTTTGTGAGTTACCTTCATTTATTAAATATCATGTTATTCGCACTTAAACCGCATAAAATTCAATTCAACAGCAATATCACAAAATATTTAAAAAGTAGAATATGTTTAGAATTTCGGAGAAGACGGTCTCGCGCTCGAGAGCTAAAAGTGTTTATTTTTTCGTACATTGCTCCCATTGCTGCTTTAAATCGTTGCGTTTGTTAAGCAAAAATCCATTAACATTTAAAAATATGAAATGGATAATAAAACAAATTCGAAATTCAACATTCGGACATCCAGATGCCCATGTTGGGGTAAAGTATTACGTTATTCGAAATTTGATGGCTCTAGGTACCGTCGTCTTTTCATAATGAGAGGAATATTCATGCATTCATGCAGATTGTTCATTATTTATTCTCTTTAAATATAATACAGGGCGATAATATTTCGTGGAAACAGTTTAAAAAGTAGTACGCCGTTTATAGTGAAACGCCGCAAAACAACGTTTTAAGACTAATGGCCCTTCTGGGCTACTGCCCCTTTGGGCTAAAAACTGACATCAACGTTCACAGAAAGATGATGTCACGTTATGCAGTGTAAACAGCTATATGGTATCGTGAATGATTTAATGGATAATTTGTTATTTAAAAATTTGAACTCCTACTTTTCTGATTGCCTGCTGAATCTACACTGACTTCCAAAAGTTAAGCACGAATATGTAAAATGCAAGAAAATCAATAAATACTGCTTTGATTCACAAAACATTCAGCATTATATTTATGCATAAAACAAAATCAATAATTATATACAGAAATGAAAACAATATTAAATTTTTGTAAGTTATCAGATAATGACATACTGGAGACTTAAACAGAATTATGTATAAAGGGAAAATAAACAGCATAACATGAGAAAAAGCACAATTAGGGAATGTGATCCGTCCTCCTCATCTATATACAAAGTTTACACCTTGTGACCATGCTTTCAATTAGGTAGTCAACCACCGCAGAATTAAGCAATCGCCATTCTTCTTGTACAGCAGTTTCCAGCTCAATATGAGTGGCTGGAGGTAGGAAACATGAAGATACAGCACGGCCGAGAGCATCCGAAAGATTTTCAATGGGATTAAGGTCGGGCGAACGTGCTGGCCACGCCATACGCGCAATCCTTTCACTCTTCAGGTAGTCATCGACGATGTCAGCTCTATGGGGATGTGCGTTATCGTCCATTAAAACGAAAGTAGGGCCAACTGCTGCAGCGTACAATCTCACAATGGGTTCTAGGACTTCGCTTCGATACCGCACAGCCGTCAAAGAACCCCGTTTAAAGTTGTGCAGGTCGGTGCGATATCCTAATGAAATCCCTGTCCACACCATAATGCTTCCACCTCGGAATACGTGATGTACGGCGATGTTTTGGGACTGATTGCGTGTTCGTTGTTCACGCCATATCCTTATACGCTTGTCATCTGGCTCCAGAGCAAATCTTGACTCATCAATAAACATAACATTGCCCCAATCAGACACATTCCAATTGACATGTTCCCGGCACCACTATAATCGTAACCCTCTTGATTGGACGGACAGAGGATCACAAACTCGAGGTACCCGGGCGTACAATCCACTCATATGTAATCTTCGGCGTACAGTAGCTGCAGATATCGCCTTACCAATTGACACTGTAACCATAGATGTCACACGTGTGGAGGTCGCTCTGCGATTCCGCTTGGCTACAATAGCAATATATGGATCTTCCGCGGGAATTGTAACGCTTGTGCGACCGGCTACAGGCCTTCGGACAACATTCCGTGTGGTTTAGAATTGTTTCCATGAACGTGAAATTACTGAATGATGAACGTCGAAGAAAAGAGCAACATATGTGATCGACTGTCCTGCTTCAATGCACCCCACAGCACGCCAGCGCTCAGAATCCTCCATTCGTCTTTTGGAAGTCATAGAAACACGTAAGTCCTGAAAACAAATTGTACGAAAGTTTTCAACACCTTCTATCAGCACTTACAATCAACTTCTGAAACCCTTCATAAAGCTGGCTTCTTATAAGACTGCCTTTATTGCATATTTCTTAACATGAAAGCGGGATTGGCTGTTACCTAACATATTTGAATACTTCCATCTACCTCTGCAGCGAATTGCATCTTCTTCAATTCTGATTGGCTTCCAGAAATTAGCATTTTGCTCTCCGTGCTTAACATTTGGAAATGAATGCAGTATCAGTTAAACAACCAGATACTTGGTCGGAAATCTCCCCTACATAAAGGGTAGCCAGGGAGTGAGGAATAAGAGAAAATGGCCAGATCCACATTGCAATCCGCAACCTTTTTAATCAGGTGCTGGTGTAGAGTTATTACATATCAGTTAGGTGCCATTGTAGACTATTAGATTTATTCAGAGCCATGAAGACCTAGAAATCAGCTAAGCTTTTGCTGGGATTCGAAATTCGGATTTTGCGACTGACAGTCTGATAAGCTATTAATTACACTACAACAGCAGGAAGTCGGGAAGGCGAAAATTCATTATAACTTAGAGAAACACTCATTTGCCTTCCAATACAATTTTTTTAAATTTCTACATTTATAATATATGGTAAGTTATTATGCTTTTATAAACTGAGGTTTAAGACTGTTTATTTGTAGATAAGTCGCTAAATGATGGACGATGTGAAAAAGATTGAATAAGTCAATGATTGCATATAGGCTCCCAAAATTTAGACACGGAGCAACTAGTACGATCTAGCACGGGGCTGTTAATACTTTCGTTAATTGCAAACCTTACCAAAGTACTTTTGATAATAAAATTAAAATTGTAAAAAAGTGACAAAAGTTACAATTATACATAGTTTCGTAAGCATAAATTATTGTGGAGTAACAATTACATGTAACATTATACATAAAATTAAATGAATTAAATATGGATATATTTCAAATTTTAAATTTCAAAATATATAATCCTAGATTTCTGTAAGTAAAGATTATATGCAGTATAAAAGCCAGGTTTTATTATTTTAAAACCTCGAGTGACAAATTATCAGATTATCTAAAATTTATGTAGAATTTTTTTCCGAACACTCAGAAAGAACATGACTGCATTAAATTTACAGTTTATTATAAATTTGATAGTAATATGTATTTTCTTTTTCATTTCATTCTAATATCATTAATCAGTTATTATAATTATCATTAATCATTGATCACTTATCATTCATCAGGTTTGATAATATCATCAACTCCCTGCATAAGCATGTGAAGTTTCCGGATAAGCTGCAGATTCTCAACCTCATTGATCACATGATCCGCCTGCATGAATATACTTCAGGAGAAAATCCGTTTAACATATCCATGTGTTAACAGTTTATAGCAATGTCACGGCGAATTAAAAGGCTCTGAAGTGGAAATTTGATCTAAAGAACGAGCCTTATATGAATAAGAGAGGTAGAAGATAATGCATTGAAAATGCTGACAGAGTCAAATCTGTAAATCAGTACCTAAGTAAAATAAAGAAACTTCATCTAGGAAAGTCAACAACAAAAGATTGCTTCAAATTAACAGAAAACATTCCTCGTGCTCGGACACGAATTTCGCACAAATAGATCGTTGAGAGTGATAAATAAAGATTTGTATTTCTCTGTTCAAAAGAAATATACAAGAACTTTACTTAAGTTTACTTACTTAAGCTTACTTGTGTGATTGAACATGAGGTTGGAATCCTCTATGCTAGTACTTCGTAAAATTATCTGATGTAGACACCACATGACTTCCTTGTACGGCCTATTAAATCACACAGATTTTTTGTTGCATTTCATTTAAAGTTATTTCCTGGAATTTCATTAAATATATATTACTCATTCAATTAATTCAGCTCTCAATTCGAGGCAACGCTAAAGTATATAAAAACTCAAAATATCTTCGTTAAAAACTGGAAAACAGAAACACATAAAACACCAAATACATTTAAAACAGTTATAAGCAGCAATTTTCATAATTAAAATTAAGGTTTTTATGCTAAAACAAGGAATTCGGGCAGCGGGTAGGAAAGTAGATATTTGGTGCGTAAAATTGAAAGTTTACTTTTGCTCCACTCGGCAAAAAGCCATTCAGGGTGCAAAAACTGACTTAATTCACTTTTCTACTGAGTTTCAAATGTAAACAAATGGCGATCTGTAAACTCGCCACTTAAACTTTTAAATTCTTGATAATTTTACAACTATCTCATGCAGATTAATTAAAGTCATAAAAACCTTAACCGGAACATAAAAACCACATAATTCAATCATTTTTAAAGAAAAGCGTGCACAATTTAACAACATATAAGAATAAAAAAACTAAGCTCCCCGAGCCAGGTAACAGAGTATTCATATACACTGGTGTGCAAAAATTAAGGACGAAGTCGAAAAATTAGCATATCAGCTGAACGAAGAGGCAGAGCGGACAGAAAGACCAATCAGGAAATTAATTAAGGTGGTTTACGGTAGCACATTCGCAGATATGCAGGTAGACGTAACAGGGGAGTGTCTGAGTAGTATAAAGGATGTTGTCGGTGTAAGATCAGTATTTCTGGCAAAGAGATTGCACGCCGTATAGCAGTTAAAATCACACCGAGTTGCTCCCTCAGCGAGAAATGGCGAATAATCAATCTGTTAGACGACATCTGGATGCTTTCACCCGAGGTCGAATCATTGGGAAGTTGGAGGAAAGCCGCAGTGTGACAAGTGTGGCTGCAGAGTTCGGAATTGCTCACAGC
>KK112635.1:110238-127562 GCA_000611955.2 Stegodyphus mimosarum | reverse complement strand
TTCCTCTTCATGGACGACAACGCTCCACCTCATCGCACAGTTACTGTCGAAGAGCTGTTGGAGAGTGAAGATATTGAATACATGGATTGGTCGGCAAGGTCTCTGGATCTAAATCCCGTCAAGCATGTACGGAACTTACTAGGGAGACTCGTGGCAGCATGTAACCTATCGCCAGTAATGATTCCGAACTGCCATTGGTGCTACAAGAGGAACGAGCAGCAGTGTCTCAACAGCTCATTAACAACCTCATATCCAGCATTCATAAATGATCTGAAACCTGCCTAGCAGTCAGGAGAGATCATATCCCCTATTAAAGACCGGATGTTTCTTGCTGGACACCCATCACAGGGATGTTTCGGCCTTCAGTCGCATTGCGCTCCATGCTACTTTTTCAATAAAGCTTCTTTTTATCCCTCTGATTTCTCTTTTAGTAAGTGTTGCTTACATTACTCATGTCCTTACGTATTGGGGATCTTACGGTATTAAATGTGTTGATTTGGAAAGCTTTTGTACAAAGTTATATTGAAAAAAACATCTTGTCCTTAATTTTTGCACACCAGTGTATATAAGACTAGCGCAGCTGATTGCATCGAAAAAGGGAGGTGCTGAACTACATGTTATAGCAGTCATATATGCAAAATTTCAACGTTCTACGGCTACTTGTTCTTGAGGTTTGCAAAATACATACATACGTACGTACGTATGTAAGTACAGACGTCAAGAAAATTTCTCTTCTGAATCCATTTTAAATCCATATTACAATCCCTTCAGGGAACAGTGGCCTTTATTATGTCCGTACGTACACATGTCCTACAAAAACATCGTCTAAATGGTTTCGGTGGAGGTTGAAATGGATATTTTCTTTGATACCCGAAATTTTTCGAGATTACAATCCTTCCTTTATTTCGCACGAGGAAGTAAAAAAACCACTATTAAGTCCAAAGGATCTCATTGAAAACGCAAGATTGCGTTCAAAGAAAATGTTTCTCAGAGTAATATGGGATATAGAAGTTGTAGTTTATTTTGAGATTTGGAATATTATCAGAAAGTTAATGCAGATGTCTGTTAAATCTAATCAGGTAAGTTAGAACGAATTTTAACGAATAAATGGCTTGAGTGGATAAAAAACGTGATGGGACTTTTCAGAAGCATAACGTATAATCGCTATTGCAAAAGTAGTGCTACAAAAGCTTAAAAATGGGAAATACTTACTCGTTTGACTGAGAATTCAGACATGTGGCTTACAGTTCTTCCTTATGTCACTGCAGCGTTACGTGTCCTTATGTACGCACAGAAAAATTTAATGGAAAAGGATTTATAGGTTACTATAGGTTACTCTGAACCTTCTTTATTTATAGTAGAGGGCGGCAGAACACAAACCAGTCCATATGTTTTAGATATGTTTAGTTATCAAAGACCCTCATTTTTCAAAGAAATCTTCCAGAATTTTTTGTAGGATATAAAAGGAAATGTTTGAGAAGAAATTTAAATGTTATTTTCTTGGCTTTATGCTAATCTCCTTATATCATATTAGTTTTAAATTTTTGCTTTCAAATCTTGCCTAAAATCGAACGGCAAATATGAGGTGTGCTCAGAGTGGAATTACTGAGAGACTGAAACAAGATCAACAACTGTATGCTCGTTTCAGCACTCTTTTCGAAACTCTATTCATTCAGTATACCCGCTTCGGGTATACCCTCAGAATTAAAATGATAACTGCTATCTTCTCAAAATTTTACCTGTATACTCCTCTAGGCCTGATTAGACTGTCTGCTTTTTTTGTCGAAATTCTAAATTTAAAAGGTAGGGTGCCGGAAAGGGTTAATGCATTTAAAGTGTTCATAAAATGTATTAATTTCTTCCACTTCCGTACAAATATTGGAAAATATTTAAAATGTCCCTATATCTGTTTCACAAAAAGTGGATTTTTTATGAACATTTAGGTATGTTATATCTAGATGTCTTTGAAATACAGAAATATATATTTGTATCAATGTACACCACATAAAAAAGTATAGCTAAGTTAAATAGGTCACAAACTGCAGTCAAATGTTTTACCCTACACTAATATCTGTGACTGCATATTTATGATAAATCAAAACAATTTCAAGCTGTTTTTACCTGACCATACAAATTTTACTAGTAACAATTCGATCTCTACTGGCAACATTTCAGAGTAATTTAATTTTCTCACCATCATACTTATTGAAGATCTAATTATATGGACATGATTCTCCTATATTAACTAAAGTTGCTTACATTTTTAATTTCTTTATGCAACGTTGAAATCTATATCTCGAAATATGTTCTGGAAATTCGCATTTGAAATTCCTTAGACTTACCTCAATTAAAAACGAATGAAGTTATTAATTTAATTTTTTATCAAAGCATAGATGACAATCACTTAATATATTAATAAATAAGCATTACTTAATAACGTAAAACTCCTTTTAAATAAACAAAGAATTGACAAATTTCTAATAATTAAAGCTTATTAGAATTAAAACTAAATTCATAATATTCATTCCTTATTGTTCTGTTCATCTTTGTTTGCATTTTTCTTCTACAAATATGTGCAAACATTAAAGATTATTTTCTACATGAATTAAAGATTCATATGTGTATCGCTTTAATTGAAGTACCATTTTAGAGAGCATTATTTGACAAATATTTGATTGATATATAAAATCTCTTGTTTACTTAATCAAAATGTTTTTATTTGAATTTATAACAAACGTTTTATGATTAATCTGCATTATTGCTGATAAAAACCTGTTATTAATATTTAGATTTATTAAACATATCCTGTCTGTAGGAAAATTTATTTCTGTTTCTAGTAAAATAAATAAATTTGTTCGTTACTATTGTGGCAGAACAGAAGTTAAAGTAACTGGGATGAAAAATGTTTGCGTTCATTGTAATTAAATAAAAGCTATGACTTATAATTTAAACATAAAAAAAAATTAAATATAAGCACAAAATAATTTGTCGTAATTTAAAATTTCGATCGTTTAATGCCATTTGATTACTCATTTAGAAGCTTTAAAAGCTTTGTGTTATGCGATAATCTCAAACGTCATACAGCTTTATTACCTGATCCGATAAGTGGTCTTCTAGTGGTACTCTTGAATTTATTGCCCCTTCGTTTACCTTCGCTCTTCAATTTCTTTTTATATCACGCTCGTCAGGTTATAATTTGAATTATAATTGTATTCTAATTCTTGAAAGGAAACAAAAACTGGGATAGAATCCATTTACTGAGATAATGCACATGAGAGTTATATGCTTACAACAAGTGTGTAGAGGGCTTCAAACTGAATATTATTTATGTCACTTTCTCTCAACAAGGGGAACATCCGCAAAACCCTTTGCAACAAACCTGCTGCATTGCTGGAAAGAGAACCTGTAGCAAATGAACAGCGTTAAGCCAGTAGGTAAAAAAAAATGTGAAACTTAAAAATGTACTTTTCAGTACTAGATTTTCAAGCATTATATGTAATAATGAAATGCACAATAATAAAATGCATTAAAAGCGTGCAGTTTTAACTTTAGAAAGATTTGCATTTACTTAACTGTAAAATTTTAAATATCGACTGAACTGTTACATACAAAATAATTTCATCTGTTGACATTTAATACATACTTATTTAGGCAAAAATTCTAATATCTAATGAAATTCGTTTTTGTCTTTATTCCGACGTCTGGATAAGAATTCCTATGAAAAATAATCAATTAAAGCTAGATTAGTATTGCGTATTTATGTTCTATAGGAAATTGTTCAGTATGTTTCGTTATATAGCGAAATAAATACGGTATTTATTCATTAGTTTTTGAACCAGTTGCTATTAAGACAGTTGCTATTCCGCATTTCTAAACCTGTATTATTTAGACTCCACATATTAATCTGAATCAAAGTTTTCAGTCAATTTCTGAAAGCTTAGAAATGTTATAATTTAGACCAATATTCAGTTCTAAATTTAAGTTTCAATTAATCCTTGATATTTTAATTAATTGTTATTGTTACGGATTTTGTATTTATTTAAATATTCTAGTAGAAATTATAATAAAAATCGTTTTGTACTCCCGTACAATGCAGCACGAGACTTATTTGAATAGAAAGATCGCCGAAAAAGTTAAAATACAGGAGCACGCGCATTTAACATTTAATAAATAGATATCTCGCAATTGTACTACTTTGCTATCTAGAAAAATCGAGAAAATTAAAATTACCAGAATGTTCTCATGCTTGTTTATAAAGCCGGATTAAAACATCTCAGTTCAGTTGTTTATGAGTTTTTTAAGTGGTGCTAATATTGATCGTAGGGAATTCGCGGTGAAATCGGATTAGCTTTCTCTGTGTTTTGAATTGAGTTCTATTTATATTTTAGTACTTTAAAATATAACTACTGTGAGATATTGCGATATTGTACGAAAATGTCTGAGGAAACTTCAGCGTTTTGTTTCTTGGGCTAAGAATAAATTTTATTATTAACTTTTTATCAATTTGTGCATTCAATCCATTACGAACCCGTCCACACGCGACATTATATTAGTTAGTTTATTGTACAATGAGTATTTGTTTTTACATTTAAATAAGTTATAAATTAAAACCTCGATAAATTTAAAAATTTACTTAATATAATTTTGGACAAATTTCTTCTTTATGACTTAAAAAATTGCATTCATAAATTTTTGGAATTTTATGTTTCTCAAATCATAATTCTTCTCCGCATGATTAAGTATCCCCAGTTTCATTGAGAATTCTACTTTTGTTTTACACACCATTCCATTTTTTTATTAAATCATTCTTTGCAATTTCCTTGGATATGGCGTCGGATTTGTGCCAAATATAGTGATATTCGACTGCAATTTGGAGTGCAGATGCCGTTTTCTTTTGTTCAGACAGTCAATGGCCTCATTAGATACGGCGAGACTTGGCATCTTCGCAAAATTGTCACCTTGAGAGTAAACTTTCTCTGCTGATTTGCATCGTAAAAATAATTCTGGAACAGAATATTAGCATTCTATTGTTAAATTTTAAAAGGCGACACCTAGTGTTATCTCCCTTTATGTTTGATACCACGGGAGACATTCATATTTACGGTACTTGTAATCCAGCCATGTGAATAGTCAGAGGTAGTTAGCTTATTTAACTTAGCAAAGTCCACGATAATTATCTACTACGAGAGAACTTTCTCCGGGGTAGATGTTCTAAGGGAAACTGACTCGTGTTTACGTTATACACTTAAAGAATTACGAAAGTGGCTAGGTAGATGACAGTTCACTGAGTTTAGATCCCGGATTGAAATATCAGACTTTAACTATTTTATTTACTTACCAGTAGCAGGAAAAATTCCACCTAGAATGCGATTAGTGCAGAACAACCTCAAATATCAGCGCAAAAGACCCTGATATTGCGTATGATATTCTGTTCGATTTTTCTAACTGATTAATTTTAGTAAATGCAACTGCAACCTTATGTTAAATTCATGACCATGTTTCTAAGTAGTTTTAGTTTTCTAAGTTTCTTTAGTAGCCAAATAAGTAAATTTCACCATTTCTAAGAAAATATCACTTACATTTTGTGCAAATGAGTAACTTAAAGTAAACTATTTCGGGCCTCTTAAGAGTTTTAACATCGGGTACAATTGCAAGGGTGCTAAAATTCTCTCGGTTAGGAACTGTTGGGAGTATTGAAACCCAGATGATTCTGATAAGGTGATGTGTAAAGTAACAGGAACAAGAGAACGCTGTCAAATAACAGAGCACACTTCTCAAAACAATGATTGAAAGACAGGCACTGAACCATAACACAGAAACAAATGAAGAATACTAATACTTCTTCATTGCATGCTTGCTCTTGGAACGTAATATTACAAAAGATCCGATGCATGTTCCTTCAGTTATCCTTTTGTTAAATTAATTTTTCACGCATATGAGATTCTGAAACTCAGTAAATCTGTACAGCTACTGTATTATTTTAAGTAATAAAATAAACATTACTTATCACTTCATCATACTAGCAAGCTATTATCAGGGAACTTTTGTTTTGGTGAGGAAATTGGTTGCAGCTCAGCACTATTTCAATTTTGATTTGCAATAACCAACTGACCAATAACAGATTAGTTAGCTGAAAACATATAGTTCAACCAAGTTCGAATCGCCACTAGCGTGATCACTGTCTTGGTTTTTTCATAGTTTCATCCCGATAGTGTAACGTAAATTCAACTTAATTTTCCTTAGAAACATTTTCTCAAAGGTACACGTCATTTTAGGCAAATAGTTTCTCTTGCACTTTACTTAATTCACTTAAGCAAATTAATTCTATTCAACAGCTGTAAAGAATTTACATAATGCGTTTATCTCCGTTCAGATTCAATAACATTTAGTGCAATTCTCGTTTTTAAAAACTAATGTTTTAAAAACGAGAATTGTAGAATCATTTTAACATCAAAATATGTGATTTATAAAATCCATTTTACGAACATTCCTATCTTTGTGCTGTGTTTATCAAGAAAGAAATGAGGAAGAATCTTTTAAGTTTCGAAATCTTTAAATAAATTTTACATTTTTTATGTTATTTCATCTGTTGCCGCCCAGATGGCCTACTGCGGTACCAAAAGATCTAGGTTCGAATCCCGGAGAAGGAACGGATGTTTGTAAATGTATAGTGTCTTCGTGGCATGGGGCACGCTAAATATATGGAGTTTGGTGGAAGGAAAGAGATTTGGGAAACCTAGGACCACTTCCCTGGGTGCTCTCCCTAAAAATTGGAGTGGAAGCAGAAGATCCAACCTTCTTGAGGCTCTGGCAACCATTCTTCCTTAAAATTAATGGAAAAGGTAACATTTAAACAACTATTTCATCTATTACAATTACACGTAATATGAAATAATGAACTTTCCGATAAAAAATTAAATCTACACATCTAAATTAAAGGCTAAAATAGTTAAAAATATATTGTATCTAAATAATAACGTATAAAAAGAGAACCTGATATCAATGAATTCCAAACGCGTATTACAAAGTTTTGCCTTGTAATACTGGAAAAATGTGATTTAGCTCTTTTTTTACAGCAGGAAAATGTAATCATTACATAGTTCATGAAGAGTAGTCTAAGGGTTATTGTTTCACTATCCCACTATTTTGTTTTTGCTAGTTTGATCGTTAGAGAAATTTCGTAATTCCTAGGAATTACTTCAAGTATGGTTAGACGGAGAAAAGAAAGCATTTAAGAAATGAAGAGTATATTAACATATAAGAATATATAAACATATATAAAGCTTGGAATGTTAGGATGGAAGAATTTATTGATTAATCTAAATAGTAGAGTTCATTTTTCTGTGCAATAATAAATGTAGTTAAACTTTAACTTGTTGTGGAATGAAATAGTTTGTTTATGGATTTTTAAATTGTTACTGAAATGAAATAGTTATGTTTTTGATTAATTAGTTGTAATAGAATTTTGAAGTTCTTTCTTTCTTTATTTTTTTTAATCAATGATTTGTTAAAACAACATGTTTCGCTGTAAAATGTTAGATTATTTTCACTCTCCTGGGAGATGAATGATTTTTGTTTTATATTTAATTAATATTGATTCACTCATAATTTGATCTGATAGAATAATAAATTCTAAGGTTTTCTTAAAAGTTAATATTGATTATAGTGTTTTTGTTATGTTTAAGTTAGATATTTTTTTAATACATGATCTATCTTAGATTCACTAGCAACAAGGTTCATGAGTTGTTTAGGTATAATTTAAACAATGCAATGTGGTCTTTTAGTTAATTTTGAGGCACTTCGCAAAAGGCACTACCCAACACAGGCAAATTTCACCATTTATTGTGATGTCGGTGTTCACTATCACTGTAGTCCTATAACGTCTGTGGAGCACCACTCATGATTTAGAGATTTTAAGGCTAATTTTCGACAGGTTACACCATTTTGCAACGATATAAACATGGAGTTGAAGATTATTTATGGCAATTTGAAGATTTAAGGACTTGGATAAAATGACCTTACCATCTGCACATTTCAGAATTTTTGCGTTGAATGGGAAATGAAAATCATTTATATAGATATTAAAAAGTGTCGATGCTAAATTGAGCCCTGTGGAACTCCACGGTGAATTATTTTCTTGTCTGAAAGAGCATTTCCACATCGGACCTGTAAAGTTCTTCTTTTGAGGTAAGATATCATTAATAACGTGAAACTACTTGGGTGAAGAAAGTTGGAGAGCTTGTGAATAAGGGCCGTTGTGCCAGATATTTTCGAACGCTTTTTTAAAATCAAGAAAGCGTTTTGCAACACCTGATTTGTGAATGAATGCTTGAGATATAAATTCACAAAATATACGATCCGGTGGGTTGTGCTATGGCCTTTACTAAATCCGAACTGGTAATTATCTATTACGTTCAGTCGTTCAAGGTGATCTGTTAAGCGTTGGTTTAAAATTTTCTCAAAAATGTTTCCTAATCAACCGAAAGATAGAAGGAAGTTTTTAAGTCTTCCCTGGTTTAATATTGATAATTATCGAGTGTTTCCAGTGCTGTGGAAAGTATGACATCCGAATGCATGCGTTGAATATATTAGCAAGTTGAACTATACAGCTTCTAAGAACATCTTTCGAGGCATCATTACTGTTGTTGTCGTAACCTCTGGTTTTAATGGCATTTTCATGAGGGTGTGGCTTGAACGTTTAGGCCAAGTCGGCTGCCATTATGTCATGTTCTGAGTGATAGACAGAACCCATGTGATTTATTAGATGTTTCTTTTCTGAAGGAGCGTGAAATCTTCCACACTGTATTCAGTTGGATATCCATGTTCAACAAAAGTTATAACAATTATCCGACCTGAATTCTTGGATTTACCGGGTAATTTTTCTTAAGAGCTACTTTACTTCTCTCTTAATTCTTGGAAATCTTGTGAACTGTCAGTGCTTTCTTAACCTATTTCTTTCTTTAATGAGGTTCCTGATGCTGCCATGCAGTTTAAGATTTGGGGAATCTTCAGACGTAGTAGAGGAATTTTTAATGGCTTCTGGAATATTGGAAGAGAGCTTATAAATTTCATTCTCCACATCACTATACTGTTGCAAGGCAGATTGACAAGGCAGACTTTGGAGGTGATCAGTAACTTTTTTTCAGTTAATTTTGGTGCGGGTCAATTTAGGTGGAGGGTATGTAACGAAGGGAAGCCGAAGTTGTATTTATACCTAAAGGGAGTAATGTGTACAAGAAGTGGAGTCATCTTTCGCTAGAAATTGTAACGAAAATCGAAAATTAATTAATAGAATTTTAAAAGGCTTAGGCAGGATTGAATTTCTGTGGTGTTCTAAACTAAGCATAAATCTTTGTAAATGTGTAGAGTTTCCAATTCACTAGTGCAAGAAGGTTTTTGGATACTTTTTGCAGATTCGAAGACAAATTTCTGATTCAATTTCCAAATCAAAGTTTTCGGACACTTATTCAATTCGCCTTTTCGGACAGATTCGTTCTCCTTCAGTCAAAATTTTAACACTCAGTTTGGCTGATATAACTCAAAGTACACTGACAAGATGTGAAAAAAATTCTGCATTATTTAGAGTCAGGAATGGGATCTTTAAGAATTGAGCCATGGATTTTATTGCTAGGATAGAAAATTATTTGAAAATTAAATTCCTGAAGAACAAGTGCAAATTTGTTACTCATAGAGGAAGAAAGCCGGAAATTGTTGCTAATATTATATTTAACAGCGAAATGCCCTCTTTGTTGCCAGAATGAAAATTTTATAAGGGTTTTTATCAATGACCACGGATAAAATCCTTAGGCGATGGTACCTGATCTCAAACAATTCATTTCAATAGAAAGTAAAATTTCTGAGGAAAAAACTTTGAGAGCACGAAATACATAATTGAAAACTTAACACGGAGAGGCAAATAAACAGAAAATATTTTATTGTACACAGTGGGCTGAAATAAGGCTATTTGTGGATTAAAAGAATACTAAGGAAGGGAAGGGTTATCTCAGATTCAGTTTCAAAAGCTGATTGGATGGCTGAATAAATAGAAATTATGACGAATAAAATCTGGTATAGATATTCTTCATTACCATCAAAAAGCGCGAAAGTACAGCACGAAAGTAATAAATCCAGACTGGAAAAGATAGTTCGTCAAATAATTCGGCCTGATGTTGCGTCCCTTCAGATGCAAGATAGAGAGGATTACAGAGAGTTAACATTTCAATTTGGCGACAGCTAATCCTAATTTACCCATAGCTATTCCTTCAATTTGAAGACAATATACATTTTCGAAAACAATATGTGTTTGTCTCAAAGTGAATTTAAGAAGGGAAATTAACTCTTCAATATGAGTATGTATGAAATGGAATTCTCGAAGCCTAGCTTCAGAACATGCAGTTCCTTAGTTGAAACTAAGGAACTGCATGTTCTGAAGCTAACTTCTGAAGCCAGAAATGCTTCAGAAGTTAGCTTCAGAAGTTAGCTTCAGAACATGCATGTTCTACATGTTCTGCATGTGCACTTCTGCATGTTCTGAAGCCAGAAAACTTTCAGTTTTGTGGACTTTGGAGAGAGTATAAAACCTAGCACAGTTAGCAAAAATCTACTATGTGAAGTTTTGAACTGAGTTGGAAGCATATGAGGACTGTTACCAGCTATTTTAACTTTTGTGACTCCAGACATGTGAAGGATCCGTAGCAATCGAACAGTATAAGTCTTCATTAATCTGATTCGTGACACCATCAATGTATTTCTGTTTGTACATAAAAAAGATGTGTTTGCATGTATAAGACTTGAAAATTAAATTATAATTTTGAGATTACAATGAATTTCAAGTTAAAAGTTCTTCTTGGTTAAAATTCGAAACAAAAGATTTCTTATTAAAACTCACGTTAAGAGTAATAAGTGGCAGGATGGTTCTGAAACTGTTGAGAATTTTGAAAATTCTTTAACAGGGGCAATGATTTGAGAAACTGAAGGTTTAGATGTCTTTGAAAAGCCGAACTTGTATTTTAATACGTTCATCTGATCCTGTAAAAGATTGAAGATATTAATAATGGGATTGCAATTTACAGTCAGAAGATTAATTGAATGCGTGGGACAAGCCAAAAGCTTGAATTCGGCTTGATTGAACATGCACATTCTTTCCCCTTCAGAGTGGATGCGATATCGATATGGTGCATCGCTGGGCAGCACACATGGCAATGCGACAGCAAATGTCACTCTCGATAAATATCATCAAAAAGTGTACTTCAATTTAGAAATAAAAATAACTGAATTATTTTGGAGAATAAAATATAAAATGAGAATTCAACAGATCAAATAAAATTAGAATCATATTTTAAACACTTTTTGTTAATCCTTTAATGAACATCAAACAAGAAAGTATTGCAATGCACGTTCCTGTAAAGATCATATATATCTCATAACAAAATGCATTTTTAATGTATTTACCTAGCAAGGAAATGTCACAATATTAAGCACTTCAAAGGAAACCTCTTCAAGAAGCTCATTGCTTTCAATTCCAGATTTTTCCCGCTTTTTTCGTTTATCCGAAGCAGAATAGAAAATATTACTGAGAGTGTAAGTGGCAGGTTCTTTGTATGTTTCAGGCACGTCAGGCATGTCTCATCCAATGAAATACTTATAATTGCGCAGTTACCACTTAAAAATTATATTTTCTCTTTATTAAATAAATGCACATGTCTCTCTAGTACACTATTTACAAAGAAGTATTTGGACACCCATGGAAATGCTGTTATATGATGTCCTGATAATTATATGATGTCCTGATAATTATATGATGTCCTCCGCCGTGAAATATCGTGCAGGAAACAATATTGGCGTCAGTTGTATGCAGGATGTCACGAAGTGCAGCGTTATGCAATTTCAAAAAAGGCGTAATCGTAGGGTATCGCAGAAAGGGTCGATTATTAACACTAGAACGCCCGATGGAGTCCTTTCGACTCCGTACGTTAAATGAATACATATAGTTTTCCTAATTTTTCATTTTAGTTGTTTTCCGTCCTTGACTTTCAATGAATTAGTGATGTCTATGATTTGAGAAAAAAATAAATATTTAATTTAATTTTTAAAATATTTATGGGCCTATATCCCTAGAGCACTCAATGGAGTCGTATCGACTCCGTGGGAAAAAAAAGCACAGTTTTACCATTTCTTTCCTGTTTAGGAGTCATGATCTTGTATTGTACTTTCTTTTTTTGAAAGAGTGATATAACAGTTACTATGATATTCCTATTTCCACCCCCAAGTTGAAAAAATTGTTAGTTCTTTGCGCCTGCTGATCCAGCTGGCTTACTACGATTACTGCTTTCGTAGGTATTTCATTGCTATTTCTGTTGTAGTTTTCATAAATGTTCATTATACTCAGTTTGTTTCAAAGCATTGCAAAAAATGGCTCGTAAAAGTGTATTAACGCCAGACGAAATGGAAAATCTTTTACGTGAGCTATCATACAATGAATCTGAAGGGATGAACTCTCAGACACTGAAAACGAGGATTTTGAAATAGTTGATTTTGAATGTGTAAATGACTATGCATTCCATTCTGATGGAGGTGATAACAAGGAAATTTCAGACGATGCGTGTGGTAATACTGACGCTTTCACTGCTCCTGATGACACAGAATGGAAAATGTATAAAACTAAAAAAAATCCTGGAAGGTTTTCAAAACAAAATGCTATACAGTAAGATAGTGGACCAAACAAATCATGCCAAAAGAAACATGTGATAATAGAGTGTTGAGTGCTTGGTTTTTATTTATTGACAGCACAATTTTGAGCAATATAAAGAAAGGTACAGGCGCATCCTTGAGAATGATACTTGGTCTTTTTCTATAGATGAGTTAATTGCCTTTATTGGAATACTATATGCTCCGGTGTGAATAGTGCAAAAGGAATAAATCTTCATTCTTGTGTCCAAAACCTGGGGCTTGAAGCAAACAGATAAATTTGGAATAACTACATTGATAATTGTATTTCTTGCTTCAAACCGAGGGGAAATATTGCGTAGACGAACAACTGTTTCCAAGCAAATACGATGTCCGTTTACTCAATTTATACCTCAAAATCTGATAAATATGGACAAAAGTTTTGGCTTGCTGTTGATGTAAAAACAAAATACCTCCTCAATGCATCCCCTTATCCAGGAAAAGAAGAATGACCATCTGATCAAAGATTACCTGAATACGTTATTAAAAGACTGATGAAACCATTTCCAAGCAAAGGTCTAAATGTCGCAGTTCATAATTTTTTAGATCATTTCATTTAGTTGAAGAATTGCAAAAGAAGGGAACAAGCTTGGTAGGAGCTGTCAGCAGGACAAGAAGAGAAATCTCGAAGTCCATGAAAGATTCCTTAGAGGCACTGTATGGATCTAAAATTTTGAAACATGAGGAAACAATTGTTACTCTTACAGTATATCAAAGGAAAGGGAAAGAAAAATGTAATGATTTTTAAGTACACTTCACCCATCTGTCGATATAAATAATAATGAAAAGAAAACACCAATAACAATAAGTTTTTATAATTCAGCCAAATGTGGTGTTGATGTAATTGATCAGATAACTAGAAAGTACACTGTAAAAGCATCATCTAGAAGATGACCTGTTCTTACTTTTTACAATATATTAGATTTATCTGCTATAAATAACCGGATTGTTTAAAAAGAAATACTGAAAAAATAATTAGAAGACAGACGTTCATCCAAATGTTAGCTGATAAAATGCGTCATAACTACATTTTCCTTACTAATTAACCAAAAAGAAATGCAACCAGAGCAGACCCAACAGAGAGATCAGCCCCAAAGAGGAGGAAATATGAAATAAAACGTTGTGATGGTAATATGACTTCGAATATCTGTAATTCGTTCAATAAAATGGTGAGCGGAAAATGTCATGGCAAGCTAAATTATATATGCGAAAACTATATTCCTGAATTTTAGTTTATAAAGGACTGTGAATATATGAATTTTGTGAAAATCATGCCACTTTATCATTTTCTTATAACTGTTGTAGAGACATTAGGTTATTTCGAAGCAGGAGACTTGAAAAATGAGCAACGCCTTCGCCGGGAATCGAACCACGGATCTCTCGGTTACGCGTCGAGCATGCAGACCACTACACCACGAAGGCATGCGAAGAAGGCGGGAGAAATACCTTACACTGTAAACTTAGTTATGCTTTTTTAAAATTAATATTTGTATCTATTGTTCCTAATTACAAATTCAAATATTTTAATTGAATAATGTATTCATTATTGTGTTCTCGTTTATGTGTTTGCCTTATAAATCGCATTGGAGTCAAAATGACTCCAGCGGGCGTTCTAGGGGAATGAAATTTGCGGGCGTTCTAGTGTTAAGGGGCTTATGTAACGAGTGGAATTACACAAAATCAGCAGTAGCCTATGTGATTCAGAAAGTACCTCCATTCGCCAGCCCCTCGAAATTGGGAGTCAGAGACTGATGGATGCTGTTCAGAGAAGTTCACAAGAACCGTGCCCGAACGATTGCCGACGTACTCCAGGGGTTTCAACAGGCTGTTGGTTCGATTAATACCACCCGTAAGGAGGCACATATGCCTGGTTTCATAGTATCGCTGCGTTTAATCATAAATTTAAACCGCGCTGCTCGGTTAATGTTGTGCAAAGCACGTTGTCAGTTGTTCGTAGATCAGTGAAAGCAGGTTTTCCAGACAGTGTAATCACTATTCACTCTCTACGGTTCGGATGGCAGGGTCTGGGTCTGGAGTCTGCCTGGAGAACATTTCCTGCCAGAATCAATTGTGCGCACAGTAAAGATCGGCAGACGTGAAATTTTGGTCTGGGATTGTTTCTTCTGGTATGGACTGAGGCCCTTTCTTCCAAATTCATGGTAAGCTCAAAGTCGATGCCTACTGCACTATTTTGGATGACAGTATACTTTTATATTGGGACAGTTTTACGGGTTGGAGCCATGTCACTTTCAGGGTGACAACGCGTTGTCATGTTGCGAGGTGAACCATAGACTGGTGTAGTGACAATGGGATTAATCGAATAGATTGGCTTTCCTACAACTCAGAACTAAACTCAATCCAGAACCTTCGGAGCGAGTTTAATCACCGACTTTAGGCGTGCAACATCGTTGAAGGAACTTACAAGTCTTCTCCAACCCGAGTTAAAGAAATATCAATAGCCTTTCTACAAGGTGCAAAGCATGGTCTGGAGGGCTGAGGTTATAACTATCACTCGTGAAGGCTCTACAACCAAGCGCTAATATATTGATTTGTAGGAATCGTTCATCGAGTACTTTCCGTCATTTCCCTGGCTTCAGACTTTTTAGGGTGTCATCAAAATTCTCTTTTAATTACGTCAACTTTCATTTTTGCTCTAAAACGATGTTATTTATAGCTATTTTTGATTTCTTTAGTTGCTAAATTAAATTAATACTTGAGAATGTAAAAAGCATTGTCTTTTAGAGACGCATATTTTATAATAGTTTAATTTATTTACACAGTGGTATGAAGGTTTGAAAAAAAATAATAACTGTGTAGTCGCAGT
The DNA here is from genome assembly GCA_000611955.2 of Stegodyphus mimosarum. Taxonomy (NCBI): domain Eukaryota; kingdom Metazoa; phylum Arthropoda; class Arachnida; order Araneae; family Eresidae; genus Stegodyphus; species Stegodyphus mimosarum. Next base: position 112,012 of record KK112635.1, on the reverse strand, counting down.
CATGAAAATAACGTCCACTGTCACGTAAATTTATGTGAAGAAAGTTCTAGATTTTAATACAGGATTATATTTTTATTTTTTAATTTTTATTTATATTGTTTATATTAATTTCTTGTCAGTATTTCAAAACATCACCAATATAAGGATGCATAAATAATTTCATGAGAGAAATATATTTTCTTCTTCAGTATAGTAAGACGAAAAACTGAATTTCATCTTTCTCTTCAGCAAATTGAGTGATAGCGGATGAGTAAATATTATCGACACTGGAAATCCGATATATCGGTTTTAATATACAATATTACTGAGTTGAGATTATTGGTGTATCGATATCCTTTAGCCAATATTATCACTATATCAATATCACTGGTCTCCGAAACTTCACACGACACTGTTCCCTTTGTGACGAAACGAGCATCATTTATCTTGCTCAAGCCTTTTAGATCACAGTGAACTTGCTCCTCTTTTCAAATAGCTCAGACATTTCTGTTTCTCGCTTAATAATTCTCTGTACTTAGTTCTTCCAGTTATTGTTTCATTTTTGCTCAGGATATTTTTTAAAGCTGCTATCGCTTATTATAATTGTAGAGTATAGAAATAGTATAAAGATTATTTCACTTTATTGTATTTTGCTTTTTTTAAGTATTAGAGTAGAATAAACCGAACGTCGTTTGCAGTAGTTAAGAGAAATAAACATAAACTGTTAGCATTGTTTACTTTATTAAGTGGCGCTGTATAGTAGCTAAAGAAGGCAGATTCTTAATCTGTATTCCAATTCGCAAGTTTTTACTGCCGAGCAAAGCTTAGACTATGTGTATGCCATTCCCTATTCTCATAGTGACATATCATCGAGAACACCTGCTAAGCTATTGGCTTTTAAATTAACAATCAAAAATATCAAGTGCGTAAATACAGTTATTTTTAGAAAAGTAAAAGATATCATATTCCCTTTGTGAACTCTCGTATTGCAACTAGTTAGCACCTCCAGCCAGCACAATGACTATCTCTGGTTCAGCCATGCAGATTGAATAGCTCTGCATATATTTCATGTCTCTTTCTCGGAAAAACTTAACAGTTTCTACAAGTGTAACAAAATATTTAAAAACAATTACATTAAGTAACACTAAGTTGTTGTATATTATTTAGTTCTGCAGCTAACTCAGAAAACATTGAAACTTTCCGTCAATATTTATAATTTAATGTATGAGTTATAAAATATTAAATTCAGGCTTGTTCAGTGTACAAAAGAACAAGCAAAATAAATTTCGTTATACATGAAAAAAACTTTCACATATAGTTAATAGGATTTCCGTAATCATACTTTTCTTTGCTGGAAAACATTTTGAAATTACAGTTGAACTCGAATTACTCACACCTCATAACTGGGAATTCCTTGTAATCCAAGAAGAGTTTTAGGAGTTTAAACACCATACCATTTAACATTTGTATATAAAATGATTTGAATACTCTATCTAGAGCAACATCAAAAATGTCTTTTGTGTTCACTCATACAGATGATCCAATTGCCGATGAAAGAGCATATTTACATGTTGAACAGGCCATAAGACGCTATATATTGTGTGTTAAGGTGATTCTAGGAGGGGAAAACCTGATGTGGACAGCACATGATATCCCACCAATTTTCAGTTATGAGAACAAATTCAGAGCTACTGCCTGAAAACTAATCAGCTCTTTGTTTAACTGTAAAGCCATTGTAGAAATTAATCAACTAATACTAAAGTGCACATATATTATGTATACATATATATATATA
>KK112635.1:42406-110223 GCA_000611955.2 Stegodyphus mimosarum | reverse complement strand
CATACTGTTTGTTCTGCTAATATTAGCCGAAATGGGCTATTAGTATCATTCCTCAGTTTATGTTCTTTTACTTTAGCATCTGATCACCTTACAAATAAAAGGATGCTGCTACCAGAGGTTATCGCTATAATTGTGGGAGCTATAACAAAGGTTATCGCTATTATTTTTAAATAATTAACATAGAAAAAATAAATATAGCAAATATCAAAAATGTATGCAACACTTAACACGGTACTGGAAATACTAAACATATGCTGCTTTTAAAGATTTTGTGATTTTGTTGTTGAATTTTGTGGCGAATAAAAGTGATATTTAATAAATAAAACGATAAAGAGAAAATCCGATGTGTACACCACATAACTTCCTTGTATGGAATATCAAATTACACGCATTCTTTCTGCATTTCGTTTAGCCTCGTTTTCTCGAATTTCATTAGAGATATATTTCTTATTCAGTTAATTCAGTTCTCACTTCGCGATAAGGCAAAAATGCATGAAACTTCAAAATATATTTATTAAAAATTGAAAAATATCAAAAAATATAAAACATAAGTATAGTTAAAACAATTTAAAGAACAATTTTTAAAATTAAAGTTAGAGATTCTACGCAAAAACAAGCAATTCGGCCAGCGGGCAAGAAGTCACATTTTTCGATGCACAAAACTGAAAGTTTATTTTTGGTCTCACTCGGCAAATTGACTTAACTTGCTGCGGTCGCTATACTGAGTTAATATATGGGATACTTTAATAACTAAAATGATAATTTCAGAATGGATTAAGCATGATTTAATTCTCAAAAATAAAATAAGACGTTATCTTTGTTGATACGAAGCTTAGTTTCTATAGATTGGCAACAAATAAATTATTCTATTAAGTTTCAAATGTAAACAAATATGGCTGCTATGGGAAAAAAAATAGGCTTAGCCTCACTTAAACAACTTTTAAATTGTTGATAATTCTACAATTATAACATGCAGGTTGACTAAAAGCATTATGACCTTAACCGGATGATAAGAACAACATAATTCAATAATTTGTAAAGGAAAAAAATGCACTTAACAAACACATAAGAATACAGAACATGAGCACTCTCATGCGGGTAACAGAGTGGTTATATATAAGTATGTTATAACAGCCGTATATACAAAATTTCAACGTTTTGAGATTACTCGTTTTTGTGTTATGCGAGATACATACATACATACATACGTGCGCACAGACGCTCGAAAAAAGTCTCTTCAGAATCCATTTAAAAAAGGTTTTATAATTTTTTTTAAAAAGAGTCCTTATTCTCTCCTTACGTAAAGTTGTCACACAAAAATGTCCTTAAAGTGCATTCGATAGCTGTCAAAATGGATATTTTTGTTGAAATAGGGTACCCGAAATTTTCGCGATTACATTACTTCATTTTTACTTCATACAAGGAAATAAAAAAGTAGGCTTAGATAACTTTTAAATTGTTGATAATTTTGCAACGTGCGTGAAAGTTAACTAAAGGCATAAAAACCTTAACCGGGAGATAAGGACAACATAATTCAATCGTTTTTGAAACAAAAATATGTACAGTTTACCAACACATAAGAATAAAAAAATTGAGCTCAATGAGCCGTGTATTATTAGTATTTTCAATTATTGCATTACTATTTATTGTCATTGAAGATGCACAAATGCTTGAAATCCAGATCATTAGAAGTATCAAATAAGTGTTTATAAACATTCTGCTGGAAATACAAAGAATTGTACAGAAGAGGTATTGGAGGGTGCAGTGTAGAGGCATTAGGAGTTTTTTGAAGCAGGAGTCATGAAAAATGAGCAATGCCGTCGCCGGAACTCGAATCTCGGACCTCTTGAACACGCGCAGAGGGTACTGACCATTACAATACAAAGGCAGGAGAAATACCCTATAAAGGAATCAGAATTATACTGACAGCAAAAGGAAGTGTTTTTGAAATGTACTGAAATTTAAAATACTGTTAATTTTCTTTTATAAAAGCTTCACTAAATTTTAATCAATTGTTTTTTAATTTCCTTCGAATGCAATATAAGGATGTTTTTTCGTGATATCCGTATGTTAGGGCAGAATAAAGGACTCTTCCCCCCAAAAAAATTATAAAACTGATTTAAAATGAATACTGAGGAGATGGTTTCCTGGCGTCTGTACGTACGTACGTACGCACGCTACGAAAGGCGTCCGTACATGTTCGTTCATACATACATACGTACGTACATATGTGTCTCTCTTGCATAACTGAAAAACGAGTGAAAGCATTTGAAACTTAGGAGAATAGTGGATTTGTTGCCAATCTAGAGAAATTGAGCTTCGCAACAACAAATATAACGCTTTCTTTTATTTTTGGAAATTAAATCATGCTTAATCCATTCAGGAATTTATTTCTCCGAATAAATTCGGAGAAATAAAATTATATAATATAAATAATTTTCGGAGAAATAAAATTCCTGAATTTATTTCTCCGAATTTCTCGAAACGTTTTTAAGATTTACTTTTAAATTTTAAATTACATATTTTGAGTTTTTATGTATTTTTGCCTTGTCGAGAAGTAAGAACTGAATTAATTGAATGAGAAATAGTGAATTGGTCTGTGAAAAACTGCTTCTTTTTGTTTGTTTGTTTAATTTCGTTTACACATCATTTAGATTGATTATGGTATTTGAATAGAACATGTGGCAACGATTAGGTGATTCTCAAGATGATATACATAATTTTGTGCATTCTGAGTTATAAAATAAATGAATGCGATTTTATGCTGTTAAGTGAAGCTAGCGCCAGAGTGCCGCTATGGTAAAGAAATATAGTGAATTCTAAAGAGTTCATTTATTTTATTGTGGTGCCCTATCGCTATTTTTAACCCGGCAGATAGAATATCAAGAAATTTACTAGAGTGGGCGCATGGTGTATCACATACCCCAATGTTTAAAATACGATAAAAAACCGGTTTTATTTAGTTTTAAAGCTGTTTTTCTTTTATAATTCGCGAATAAGACTTGGGTTACAAAAACTTAATTTCCAAAATAAGCTTATAGAGAGTTAAAAATAAGATGAATAAAAATAATAACAGAATAAACATCATACCTCTAAGTTTTATTGCATCTCAAATACACGATGCAACTTATTTTATTTGTTTACACTTTGAACAAAATTCGTTCAATTGTTCTTAGCACAGATGGTTTTCACATTTTAAATATAGCATTCGTGGTCTTCTGTCCTTGGCTTCAGGGCATTCATCACAATTTTTATACTTAGTTGCTTCGAATTTCGTATATTCGTTTGAATTATTCCTCAGAACTTCTGCTCCTCTTTTGTATGTAGTACATACGTTTCTCGGCAAATTATCAATCTCTGATCATTGTTTAATATATTTTTTATTAATTGTAATGCTAAGAAAAATAAAATTACTATTGGCCACTTCCTTGTTATCCTGGCAATTGAATAACTTGCTGCTATTTCATCCACAATATCCACTGCTTCCTTAGTCACAGTATAAAAATATATAATTTCTGGCGTTTTTTTTCCTCCAGTAGTGTCATCGATTGCTTCATCGTTATGTAATGTTAAAAGCATGAAAGCAGTTTTTTCTTTTGTTACGAACATAAGAAATTAATGTTTTATCTTTTTCGAAACCAAACAGTCTAGAAAATATTCCTATTTTCCTGTTCAGTTTCCAAAATGTAATCTTCTTCGCTTTCAAATATTTCTAATCAGTCTCACCGCCGCTGCATTTCCAATTCATTGGGAGTCATTCTTTTTGCCATAATGCGCTTAGAAATCTTTTACAATTTAATTTTAAATACTCGAAATTTCTAAAACACACAAGCAACGGAAAAGCGATTCTGAAAGTCACTCACTACTAGAAACTCAGCTACTGAATGTAAAACAGAATTTCAGTTTCACAAATTAGGAATATTCCACGTTTTTGTAGACTTGTGGTATGATACACCCATCGCGCTTTCACGCGGGTTAATTCAATTCAAGAAGTTTAAAGGAAACGCAAAGAAGTGCGTATAATTTAATATTCCGTACAATTAAGTCATGTGGTGTACACAACAGATTTTTTTAATTCATATCCGTTTCGGCATAAAATCAGTTAAAATATTTCTTCTGATTTTAATCGAAAAATTAAAAACGATGGTTTAAAAAAAGGGTATTATTAATTATTTTTATAATTATAACACTAATTGTTTAATGCCCAAAAATTTCTTTTCGGATTTTAATGGGAAAATGTGATACGTGTTCCAAAAAGAATAGAAAACAGTTGGAGAATTTCTCTTTTGAGAAGTTTAACTTAGTTTGAGAAGTCTTAACTTAAAAACACTTTAGATTAAAAAAACATGATTTTGTTTTTCAAAAAATATCCAATTCTTTTTGTTCTCTTTTAGATATTAGCATGTTTGGAACTAAGAGAAAACTCAAACAGTGCGCTACTGATTACTTGAAGTATGTTTCCATTCAGTCTCATTTAAATAATATGAAACCTCTGTGCCTAATGTGTCAAAACGTTTTCTCTCATAAAACTTCAAAGTTACTCCGACTCCAAGACATCTGTCAAAAATCTATCAAAATAAAAAAAAGGTAGGGATTTGCATCATATTCAAGAACTTAAAAAGAAGACTTTAAAGCCACGTACATTAACATATTTAGAAACGGCATCCCTAGAAGATAATGATTTTTACCTTCTCCTTATAATGCTGTTTTATTTAATGAAAGATGTAGGAAACTATTTACTATAGGCGAAGAACTGATTATACCAGTTATAATTGAGGATACAGACTACGCTATATATATCCTAAATCGAGATCGCCACTTTGAATAAAAAGAAAAGTCGGTAAAATGTCTGAAAGTATATCAAAATCTATCAAAATAAAAAAAAGGTAGGGATTTGCATCATTTTCAAGAACTTAAAAAGAAGACTTTAAAGCCACGTACATTAACATATTTAGAAACGGCATCCCTAGAAGATAATGATTTTTACCTTCTCCTTATAATGCTGTTTTATTTAATGAAAGATGAAGGAAACTATTTACTATAGGCGAAGAACTGATTATACCAGTTATAATTGAGGATACAGACTACGCTATATATATCCTAAATCGAGATCGCCACTTTGAATAAAAAGAAAAGTCGGTAAAATGTCTGAAAGTATAAAAAATAAAAGTTTCATGGAACGTTTTGAAGAGATGTCATGTCTCATAACTTGATCAGTCAAGTTTGCCAATGAATTAAGTTTTACGTATGGCTTATATGCATTCTATAAGGATAAAAAAACTCTTAAAACATATGTGTCCGACTTTTACAAACTAAATACAATTCATTATTTACCGTTATCTTTTTTTACTATTCGTTTTCTACTGTTGATACTATAGCAATATATGATAGTTAAAGTAGTTTTATGACATATTTGAAAGCCCAAAGTAGTACCAGATATATTAAGCATACATTGTGTATAGCGTTTCATTTTCTTAGGTAGAATAAACTAACAACCTCTAAAAGACTGTATAAATAATTATTCTTTGCTCTTGGTACAAAAGAAAAGTTGGAAGAAGGATATAAAGAACCCTTTATTTAATCCAATATAATTGCATAGATGCCCCCACTGGGCTTATTTAAAACCAACACTTTTGTCTTAACTCAAGCAGGTAGCCAATATCTGGAAACTCTGGAAATGGATTTTAAAAAGAGATTTCACAATATTTTAATAATTTACGCAACGGATTTTCTTTTAAACTCATTTTCATATACAGTTTCAGAAGCCCGTGCAAACCTCAAAGCTCCCTGCAACTCTCAATTTACTGATTTAAGAATAGATATAGAACTGGAATTTATATTAAAATCTGGATATCATCAGTTTACATTTCAGAATGCAAGTTTGCTCTAACAACTAAACAAAATCAGTTATAATAGCGATAAATATTCGTGAAGATTTGGGAATGTTGTTAATAAATCTGGTCTCGAAAATTGCCAAATTATTCTCATCAAGCTCATCCTTATTTTCATAATTATTTTACTTTAAATTCTTATCTCTTATAGTATATTTCAATTACATTTGACAGCACAAGTACTGTTAATTTCATTGATATACAGATACCCAACTTCTTCATTACTATTTCATTTTTTCAGTTTTTTTTTCTAAATGTGAAATGTGAGCAATAAATGAAAAACATTTAAGAAACAAATGTGTAAATATTTTACCAAATTGTAACTTAACTTGCAAAAAGAAAAAAAAAGATCACATTTGAAAATTTGGAATGAAAGTTTATGATTATTACTTATAAAGGAAGATATTGCTCTACACCGTTCTCACCTATAGGGGAAATTTATTTTAGACGTTTAACAGGATATAATTAATTGTACATTTATTCTCATATTTAAATTTTATTTAACAAGTTCTTCTGTTTGCGTTTTATATATGTCAGTTCAATATTTTTATTTTAAAAGTTTAAGACGTATGACACGCAGCAGTGAGTTACAAAGATATGTAACTCACTGCTGCGTTGTTCAAAATTATTTTTAAATATCGAGACTTATGGCATAATAGCCATTTGTAATCAACTGTTTGGAAAGTTAAAATTTTGGAGAGAATTAAAATATGCTTTTTATGAAACTTTCATGTATTTACTTATTTTTGAAGAAGTTATAAAGAACAAGAACGTAGACACATCCTTTCATAATTCGAACTCAGGATCTCATACAAAATGGGTATTTTTGTTAGCTTTGATTGTTACCTACCTGAATTCGCATTAATATTTACAATATCCAAAAAACACAAAATGAGGTGTTCTCGTTTAAAGCTATCAGTAATAAATATACATCTTAAAAATACAAATATTTTTTACAAGACTTTACTTCGACATCAATGAAAATAAGTCTTTCAAAAGCTGAATACGATTAATAAATAGGAAAATTTCCTTGGGCTAATTATATGTGCTATTTTTAATTAATATTATACTCTTTAGAAAGCCCAACCATCTCCTTGAACTTATGATGCCTGACTGAACTTTATAGCTCTTTAATCTTCGCATGATTTGGCGCGTTCTTTGGCGACAAAACTCAACGCCATGTATGAATCTTGAGGTAACCCCATAAAGGGATGCGGGGAAACCCATCCTTCTCACAGACCGTAGTTTCTCTCGTCTCAGAGGAGCGGGACTTTTCAGTTTACGCCGTCGCACATTGTCAAGTTTCCGGAGATATATTTATCGCCGGTAATTACCCCATATCCGGAATTCTGCATCGATTAATCGATTTGTCTCTTACATCATTATTATTTTTTCAGCGTTGTGTCCCTGAACTGAGATGCAATTTCATCAAACTTCATCAAACTCTAACTTTTCTTAAGTTTTGGGAGCGTTCTGTTGAGAACTTCGGAGGAATTAACTTTTCTCCCTTTTCCAGGATCTTTTCTGTGACAAATAAAATATAAATAAACTTATAAAGTTCAGAACTAATTGGAGATTAGAAACTTTGCAGTGTTAATTTAATGACTGGCATTTGCAGAAAAACTTTGTTTTGGAGTCAACGGTAAAGAAAGGGGTAAGTACCAAAATTCTTCCTGCATTAAATAATATTATGAATTTATATTTATCACAATGTATGTTATTTGAGTTTGTACATGATGTTTTCATAATAATATGAAAATAATAATTGATAAAATTTAAAGAAATTGTATGAGATTTAAATTTACGCTGTGTAAACTCTATACAAGAAATGAATATAATAACCTTAATTATATTCTTAGCTTTTAAGATACAACGCATACTTAAACATTTTATTAAATATAATATCAGTTTAAAAATCAAATTTAAATTAAAAATTGTTTTCTATTTTCATATTCACATTTGAATTTCATTTAAGAAATTTCAATCATATAGTTTCACTACGTACGAGAGGCTCTGAAATGAGTGAAATTATTTTCATTTCTTTGACTATTACTTATTTCGTATAAACGTATAGTTTCATTTTTTACAAATTGAATATGAACGCAGTAATGTAAATTTATATTAATTTAAATTTTTAAATTCTTAATTTCGTTATCAATCATAAATTCCAATGCCAATCATAAATAATCACATTTTTAAACTATGTCTAAAAATTGTAATAACTAAGTTATCAAGATACTTGATTTACGAATTTCATAGGTAACTCAAAGTTTAAATTTTTCAGAATTTCATTCACTTTGTAAATGTTTTCACGTTTACAAAATATTTAGTTTGATAATGTATGTATATAATATTAATTTGAATTTTGTGATAAAATTTACAACTACTTTAAAAAAAGTATATTGTAGATATAGAATTTATAAACAATATTTGGATCATATATGCTCACAAAATCATAAAATTACATTTATGGAGATATTTTCATTAAAATTGTACCTGTTCATATTATACAGCTTTTAGATATCCTGTTACATCTTCCATACGCAATTTTCTTTGCTTTGCATTTTCGATATTATGAAGTAAATTCAATCGTGTCGATACATAACATTTGTTATTTTTTAATCACCAGTTTAAAGAAAAACGTCTTTTCATTCCAAATTGCTGTTTGTAATAAAACTTGATGCTGCATATGCTTACAATCTTACTTATATTAATTTATAATTTTTCTTCTTAGTATTACCTTCATCAGTTTTACTAGCTTATGAATAATAAGGAAAAGGCTTTGCTTTGGAATACAATTACCATAAATAAACATTGCATGCAACTTATTATTGCACTATTTTTAATATTAAATACTGTTTTATTTATTTCATTGATACTCATTCAGCATTATGACAAAATGGGGCATGTTTCTTTCTGAAGTTATTTTCATTCATTTCTGTACATATTTTATATGGTTATACGTTCGCACGATATATTTATTATGTAATTCCTTTGAAGGCATATCCCGTATAGAAGGTTTTTAAATGTTCTAAAAATTTTAACTTATATAAATATATGATTAAAAATGTAAGATTTCTTTTAAAAGAGAAAGAAAATCCTCTTTAAATGGTTTTCTCTTAAATCATGATTTATGAGTTAAGATTTCTTTAGATTCATTCTTTTCCCTTTGGAATCAAATACAAGTAAGACGTATTTATGTGTTTCATATGGATAAATGATGTAATAAAAATAATATGTTTGTGAGTATTTCACAGTTTAACTTGATAGATTATATTATTTTTTGTCATCTTGTATAGTTGTTAAAAAACTTCTAGCGTTTTCCGTGCAAGAATATGCATACATTCCTTAGTTAGACATAAAAGTACACGTATCGTAGTCATGCAGAGTTTATTCTCCAATGATGAAGAGAAAGTTCTAAATAGATGAAACGTATAAATAAACGACTGAAAATTGTGTTAGCAAGTTGAAATTTAAATTTATGTTATTGCTCTTACTTTAATTAAAAGAAAAATTGTGTAGAAAATGATTTTGATAATTGAAAAAAAAGTTGCACAATATCATTTAGGCTTACAATCGTCTTACATGATTATAATCACGAGAAAATGTGCATGTTCGGTACAGATTTTTCGGTACAGAAATTTACGTGTTTTAAATAAAGCATTTTATGTAAAATGTCTACTGTTTCTTTCAAAAGGATTACTGTTGGTTTAACATTTAGCAAAATAAATAAATAAAAGTTGCTTAATAAGCTGGGGTAGATTTTGTATAAGAAATTGTGTCCTCGCCCCCTTGGATGTTCTCGTGGAAAATATAGTAGCAAGTTCTTCTAGCCTATAGAAGTGCGGTTCGGCTCTCTATGAGAGCACAGCTCATTTTTCATGTTCCTAGCACCAAAAATACCTACTGACTTCAAGGGCCACTCGAATTAAAATATAGTGAAGGATAATTTTCCACCATCTTTATACAATTTAAATGAGTATAAAAATTACTACGTTTCCCTCGAGTGTTCTCGTGGTGTAAGTGCTAGTCTATCTAGCGAGCAAAGTGATCCAAATTTCGACAAGGTCATAGAAATAATGATAAACGTTTGAAGTTCAGAGTCTAACTTGGGTTATCTTTAGCCCTTATCTACCATCGAACGGTTTTCTATAGACAGTTGCGTTAAAATAGACACTTCAAGGCGTTTGCTCCCTCCCGGCTCTCCTAGCAGCCATAGTGATTCCAGCTTCGGCAGATATTCCGGAACACATATGTATTTCTTTCCCACCTTTCGTGCTTTGCTTTGCGAAAAGCGCACGATTGAAGGATGATTTGAACTAGTCACAAATCAGTTGTAGAGAATAAGTGCTGTGAAGAGATGGCAATTCTCGATGTGAGAGAGGAAGTTAAAAGACCTCGAAGTGTTCTACTTAAGTAACAAACTATAGTTAAAACACATTCAAAGATATATTTTTTATATTTATGTTACAGATGTAGAAAATAACAATATTAATCACACAATAACAATGTTCTGTACTGAGAATCCAACATGGGAATACATTACAGCGAATGCATGTGCACAACCGTTCGGTTACGTATGTTCTTTGTTAAATTAATGGTCATAATTTAGTGGCATATTACTACATTCTTAAGCAATATGTGTTGAAAATATCAAGAAGTATGTGATTTTATAGACTTTTAATTAAGTAATTATGAAGTTCTGATAATTCTAAAGCAATTTTAATGAAATTTGAGAGTCATTAGATTTATTTCACAGTGGATAGTATGGCATATCAGTAATGCCCTCGATGGAAAGCTAGTACTATGAATTACTAGTACTATAAATCGACCAAGTATATACACACCACATTATTTTAAAAATCAGAAGGAAATCATAACTCCGACCAGCCTGCACAGATATAAGGAAGGAGATATTAGGTTTAAAATTACTGTATTCTCAGTTGCCGAATACTATTGAGTTATCAACTCAACGAATGCATTTAATGGAGATTTCACAAAAGGGCTATTGTGCGTGTCATGACAAACTGGATTTTTTCCATGCTAACAAGTTCGCATTATACCTAAACCTATGGCGAAAGATTTAAAATTGTTAAATCTTTTTGTCAATTGTTTTGTATATCAGAGATTTTAAGTGAACAATTCAATCGCAACGTCATTTTTTGCTTAGACGTTCTGCTCACAAGTTACATTGGATTACCTGGATTTTTATTTATTTCCCATTCATCGTAAAAAATGTCCTATGTCTAAAGTTTTACCGTGTTCTGGCAACAAATAAGATCTGAAACAATGAAGTGGTAATATAAAATACATTAATAACGTGGGCGAGTAGCAAGTATGACATATTTTTCTGTGGATAATTGATACTTATAACGTAATCCAAAGATCGTTTGCCACTGCAACATCTTTTGCAATGCTTATTGTGAATGCAAATTGTGAAAATCATGCTATTTATGTTACAGTGTGAAGTGTGTACTAAGTGATTATTTATGTTACAGTGTGAAGTGTATACTAAGTGATTATTTATGTTACAGTGTGAAGTGTGTATAGTGAGACTTTTGTCACAGCACTGGCTATTCAACGAATACACACCTGAATATCGAATTCACAGTCTATCTTCACCTCATATTGAGATAGCTCACATGAGAAATAAACGATAAACTTGTGAATATAAATTTCTACCCTGCCTAAAGCAAGCAAAAGAATAAAATATGTAAACATGTTTTAGTTAGTAATAGTGGTTAGGGTTGTAGTGGTATAGTAGGTACACCGCGAAAAAAATGGGGGGGGGGGCTATTCCATATCTCCCATTCTACTCGACCGATTAACGAAATTCAGATTGCGTTTTTCATGGCTCGAAAGCACGACTTAGTATATATATTAGATTTATATATAACATTGTTATAATGTAGGTTTTTTGACACAAAATGGGTCTTTTTCTGAAATGACATGCGAATGTTTTATATGTTTCAATTCTACGACTCAAATTACGCCTAAATATAAAATTTTGTAAAACTTGCTGCGAAATTTAAAAATTTATCTTTTGGTATTTTTTTCAGTTTGCGCCAAGAACTTGACGAACTTCTTCATTTATAGCAACCTATTTTATTTTCATTTTTTCCATTGTACACGAGAGGAAAAAAGGTGACGTTCACTACTTTCCAATAATTTTAACAAATTGCATAAACCACATTTGGCGTTATTATCGCTTGTAACGAATATGCCAAATTTCAAAACGGGCCAATATGTAAATTCACGTATATCATAGGAAATTTTGAATAAAAACTCTAATTTTTTTAAAAATTGTATAGCTTATAACACAAAAATTATTTCCAAAAATTTATAAAAAATATTTAAAAATACAAATTAAAAAAATAAATCATAAAATTTGTGTGAATTATATTTGGATTAAGCTTAAATTTCGAATTGTGGAAGAAGGAATCAAGTAAGTTAAATAGAAAAAGAGATATTAATAAATATATATCACATTCGATTAACACTGAGAAGCAAAAGTTTTTAGAGCTAATGTTTTAAAAACTACTCGTGCAAATTTTACAAAACTTGGCAGTTTGGCATAATCTGAGTCGTAGAATCGAAATATGGAAAAAATGGCATGTCATCTAAGAAAAAGTTCCGATTTTCTATCAAAATACCTATATTAGACCAATGCTATATATAAATCTATTACATATTCTAAGTCGTGCTTTCCAGGCATAAAAAACGCAAGTTGAATTTCTTCAATCGGACCAGTAAAACGGGAGATTTTTTTTCGCAGCGTACCGAGACACCGAAGGGCACGGGTTCGAATCTCAAGGTAGTGCGGTACCGAAAGGCATGGCTTCGAATCTCGGAGAAGATATGGATGTTTGTGATGTATAGTGTATTTATATATGATGTATAGTGTATTTATATATGATGTATAGTGTATTTATATATGATGTATTATATATATGATGTATAGTGATGTATAGTGTTTGTGATGTATAGTGCACGGCCCGGGGCATTCTAAATATGTTACGAGGTGAAAGTCTTCTCGTGTGGTTTGAGAATAGAAGAGAGGGATGGGAGATCTTCGACCACTCCCCGGGATGCCCTCTCTAAAAACTGGCGAAGTAGAAGTCCAGCCTCCTTGAGGTTGTGGCAACCATTCTTCCATGAAATACATGGACAAGACAACAACAATAACAATATGTAAACATAATTTTTTAATTTTTCTGTATTTTACATTAATATCATACGCATCAAATAATCTCTTTGTGCCCATTTTTTATTTTTCCTTTTTTACACACAGCTATTAAACTATTTGAATAACCAACTTATTTGAAACCTATTTGAAAATATTTATGTTTATGTTATTTATGTTCATCATTCCGCATTAAAAAACGTTTAAAACGTTTCGTATTTATGGTGCATATATCCGCGTAGTAATTTATTTCAATTCTTTTCCAGTCATAAACTTAAAAACTAGTACTTTAATGGAGTACTTTTAAACTTAGTACTTTAATGGATTTATGGAACAAATGAAGTGCTGATATTACACTTCTAGTGCAAAATGGGCAAAATTAATTAAACACAGCATGGAACTATTTTAATTGTAAAAAACGAAACCTCCTAAAGTGAGAGTGTTTCTTGTGATACTATACTCCCTAGAATATTATGCCTTTCCTGAAAGGTAAATGAAAACGTTTATGATTTTCTTTCCGTCCGAGAAAATATTTCTTTCCAAAGAGTAGATGGGTGGAAAGGAGCTCCGAATATTTTGCGGTATATTCAAGATGAAGGTGAAGTCAGTACTAAAGTGTACTCGGAAACCCTCTTTCAGTTTGTTTTCGCAGAAAAACTGATCTCTGCTTCTTTTTTCTTACATGCTTCAGAGAATTGTGAAATTGAAATTCTCGGTTATGTAAACTCAAGTTATACTCCCTCTACGCGATTATCATAATTTATGTTTCCCCAAGGGCTTAGCTTTCTAATATCTGAAACATTTTTTACCTCCTATATAGTAGTATTTTTTGGCTTTTCTGTAAAGCTTGCTTTGTTTGAAATTTATGACCAGCTTGTAGCTGAAAGAATGAACTCAGGTGAAGTCTTGCAGTTCTTTTCAATGAGCTTGTATGCTGGATAAAATATCGTGTTTACGATGAAAAGGAATAACCAGTGAAAATGATCGTACTTCAAAATCTTCATTTTTGAACTGTTAGATTAACAGCCAAGCTTCCTAACTCTCTCAAACTTGCGAAAGTAATTATTTAATATTTTCTAAGAAGTGGATTAGCTTCCTAAGTCTATCTAAATGTATAGTTACATTTAGAAAAGCTAGTATAAAGAAAATTATATTAAAAAAATTATATTAAATTATATTAAAGCTAGTATAAAGAAACATTGTTAATGCGTGGATTAACGAATGTCATTACTATGTGCATTAATGTACGAAGAGCGTAATCGAATGCATGAGTGTATATAATCACTATTTTTAAATATATTTATTAAAGATAGATGGAATACAAAGCCTTTGAAATACAGATTCTTGAAAATGACAGCATGGACTCAGAGAGAAATTTCTGAAAGACTATTTAGTTATATTGAATTTCTTTTATACTCTGTGTATGAGTAGAGCAATTCCTCTAAAATGTAAAAGATATCTGAGGTCCCTGTTTTGGTGATATTACTTATCTTGTTGCCCTATGTATATATATATATGTGTGTGTGTTTGTGTATCTGTGAGTGCAATATTTAAAATCAGAAACTCAAAATTATTAATTGTAATTTGCTGATAGTCCTTTTTTTTCCCCATTTCACTTTGGCTATCTCTCCTTTCTCTTTTAAAAATACCAATTAATTAAATAACCTTTGAAATACATCTTCCCAGTTTGTGCTTGCTTATGTTGTAGAGACATTAGGTTATTTCGGAGCAGGAGTGATGAAAAATGAGCAACGCCTTCGCCGGGAATCGAACCACGGACCTCTCGGTTACGCGTCGAGCATGCAGACTACTGCACCACAAAGGCATGCGAAGAAGGCGGGAGAAATACCTTATAATGTAATCCTCTTGCATTGCGCCAGGTCGTATAAAATCGCAGACCTAGAATTTAAACAAAGAAACCGAACTTATAAATACCACTGCTACTATTGCACAACCTCGTTTCCTCTATTCCCTGCTTCGCTCTTCTTGGTGCTATTCACGCATCATTGCCGCTCCACTTTATCTATTATTTAAAGATACATATGATATACATAATTGTGGGTGCATCACGCACCCAAAATATGAGTTTACCTCAAGTGCCAAGGAATGAAACTATCTCATGTGATACACCCTTGTTATCTCCGCCAACACCTGGAACTTTTTTCTTCTACTATGCATTGCATCTTTATGCAGCCACATACAAAACCACCTCTGCCGTGACTAAAAATATCTGGCATCTCCTCTCCTATGCACCCCAAATTTATTATAATTAAACATTATCTAAAAATTTGTTATACATATATATATATATATATGCAGTACCGATATATATATATATATATATATGCAGTTATATAGAAAAGATATATGTCCTAAATTTTGCACAAAATTTCTCAAGAAAGCTTTTATTAGTCATATATTTGAATGTATATTATAAGTGTGTAATAATTCTCTATTATACGTTGTTTCAATTTCATATCACAAATGCTCTGAAATTTAAAAAAATATTTCTAATTTATCAATAAGAGATATGGAATGTATTCTACATTAGTAAGGAATTCAGTAACGAGGATTGAAGTGGCGTCTGACTTTTGTATTTGTTTTTGTAATACTAATGAAGAAAGTGCATCAAATGGGATTTTAAGAGTATAAAAATAGCTAAGTATAAAAATTAAGAGTGCATTATATCATAATCATGACTACTACCGTAGGTTCAAGTTTTAACATTCAAAACACCACCCGACATAACAAACATTTCTTAGAGTTGCAGTCTAACCCGCAAATCATCATGAAAATATAACATTTGGTTCATGTTACGCCACCATAAAGTTACTTCTCACGCTTCCTTTAAACATAAATTTCCGTTAATTATTTATAGCAGCTTTTCATTGAAAAAACTAAACAAGATAAACATCAAAGCTTTTACAGTTTCTATTTAAAACCTGACGCAATAAATTAAAGTTAATATGGCCATCTGCAAGATTATTTCTTCCTAAAAAGGTATGTCATTATGTACTTTCTGTCAATGGTTTTTCTGCAAGCAAGCTCTACTTCTTTGAAGCTAAAGAAATTAATTTCTGTACTTTCAGCTATTAATGGCAATGATTTGCTTGTTGAACTGGACGGTATAAGAATAAGTGAAATCTCACTGCTACTCAGGACTCCAAAAAGCAGTTCGAATACACCGTAGAGCTGGGCTTTACATTGTTTCTTTTCCCTATTACCGCCGATGTAATATCAATCTATCTCGTGTGGTGGACCCTGGGTAATGCTTTCAATGGGCCACTGAGTAACCGATAGGTTGGGCCGTTCTCCATAAATCGTTGAGAAGTTAGTGTATGGGCAGTTGGAAAACGAATCTTCTCATTTCCACTTGAATAATAATTATTTTTCCCAGTTTATACCGCTTATTATATTTAGATTCCTTGTAAAAAGAACTTTTTAAACTCGATGAAATTCCATCTTATGATACTTTTATTTGAAATCTATTGTTATTACCATTGAACTCAAATCTTGTCTGTTAAGGGGATGCTACACAAGAACAGTACGCTAAATATAATAATAAGCGACCAATCCAAATTGATGAGGAATTTGCTCTGACCGCTTCAAGTTCTGGAACCACTACAGAGATTATTAGGAACATTTTAATAGTGAAAATATAGCTAAATTCGCTTTTAATGTAGTTTGGACGCAAATACAAATCTTCAAACTGAACAAATACATGTTATTCAAATTGAAAGACTAAAATGTTAACATTTACCTCCAAGGATGGAGGAAAGGATGTCTTTTATTCCTATAGATTTGGTGGATTTGAGTTCGTGTTTTGGAATGTGATTTATTTACTATTAATCTAAAAATCCCCGTATTAAAATTCCTCCTTTTTAAAATTTAGTATTATACAAAATTCGCTTTAAAATTAATTATTTCCATTTTAGAAATAAACTAACTTCAATTCAATACCAAACACATTCTGTAATAACACATTCATACTTTCAAACTTAATTTCATGATGCTTCGCATACTAAGTATTATTCTTAAATGTACTAATTTAGAACAGGGAATACACCTACTTTTGAAACATTGGAGTTTTCGCGTTCTTAAATGCGGAACTGACACGATTTTGCCTATCACGGGGAGGCACAGAGGGAGAAGAGGAGAGAAAATTCCCCGTAATCCAACTTCTGCAGTGAAAATGGTGGACGTTCTCTTTGATAAATGCCTTTGAGTTGGCGTCTTGAAAGATGAAAGATGATCTCTTGGTGAAGTATCAGTGTCACATAAATCCAACTTATTAAGAATGTGCTGTGGAGAATGATAAAAGATTTGGAATTCTGTGTGTATCGAAGTTACTTAAACGATTCTTATTTTGAGAAATGCTGTCGTAGAATTTAAATTTTTTTTAATTGTTCGCTAAGAAAAGTTGCAAACTGCGCTACAAAAATTGTCAGAATCACTATCTCTTAAAATCCTTCAGTTAAAAATAGCAAGTAGAGTTTGCAGAAACTTAGCAGTTCTGAATTAGATCCAATATTTATGTTTACCGGTAAAACTTTAGAACTAGTAGAACAATGTAAAATTTCTAGAAGTCTAGGAATTCAGCAAGTTTTTTTTTTATAAACTGAGGGGTAGAATGCTTACGTGCAGTGAAGCGAAGATAAAATTATTTTTTATAAGTTTTACAAATGATGAAATTAGCTAGATTTTAATTTCAAAATTGGACACAAACAAGAACATCAAGCATTAAATCATTCATAAAGATGCACTTCTGTAAGAATATATGTGCACGAAAAGGAATTTTAAAATTTTTATTTATCGTGTTTTTCCAACATAGATCATACAGTTAAAAATTTATTACTTACCAAGGATAAAATAAATCTTACATATAAGTCAAAGAGATTTATTTTAAATGCTAACAAGAAATAGTACATAATATTTATCCTGAATAATGTTAGACATAAATTTCTTTAATAAGAAGAATCAGCGCAAGATCAAAGCTATAAAAACGCTTCGCAAGGCAAAATAATGATACAAGGCATAAAGAAAAAAAATTAGTTGCGTTTACAACGCATTCTCCGTGTCCATTAATTTGTATGGCCTATATATTTGCCGAAAACTAGATGTCGTATAAGGTATTTCTCCTGCCTTCTTAGCATACATTCGTGGTGCAATGGTCAGCACACTCGGCACGTATTCGAGAGGTCCGAGTTTCGAGTCCCGGAGAGGGCATTGTACATTTGTATCTTCTCCTACTTCAAAAATACCTAAATATCTATTAAATCTATAGTGGCGCCCGCACTAGAAACGGTGGTGAATGATGATTCTCCACCACCCAGGATTTAGCGATTTTGTGCCCTAATCCCCAGTCGCCCTTTAAAAGGAGGAGTATGTAAAGCATTTCTCCTGCCGTCTTAGCATGCCTCCATGGTGTAATGTTCAACACACTCCGGCATATTCGAGAGGTCCGAGATTCGAGTTTCGGCGAGGACATTGTTCATTTTCCACGTCTTCTGCTTCGAAATTACCTAATGTCTCTACAGTCGAACTATCTGTCTTATACATTCATATTATGAAAATATATAATAAATAATTTAACAAATAGCTTAATTTCGTTTAATCTAAAGAAAGAAGAACAGGTAGCCAGATATAGGAAATAATGGATGCCTGAATTCTAAGTAATCACAATGTCACTGTACTATTTCATTTGCTTCTTTATTCTTAAGCCCAATATAGTAGCTTAGTAGAGGATTTTCTTCATTTCCTCAAAACATCAAATTAGGAGTTTTCAAAGTGTCAAAGTGTGCCTCAATCCCACATAAAATTCTGTACGATACTGCCCTTAACTACTTGGAAAGTATAATAATGCTTTTATTTCTCACAGTAATAATACATCTGAATACAGTCTGATATGCCAATGTATCAGATTCGCAAACTAAACTTTAAGTGTTCAAATCCAACTCTTATTCATACCGATGATGTCATGGATAACATCTCTAGTCATTGCTGTCATCTCTCAGTTATATTTACTATGACAAGACTTAGACAGCTTAGCACAGTATTCGCAACTTCCTGAAGAACCGCATTTTAAAACTGTTTGTGAGGTCGTATTTGAATGTTAAATATCTAAATGAATATACTATATGGGGAGAGGTAATGATAATGGTTCTACGTACACATTCCGCTATCAAATACGTGAAGTACTACACGAAGTGGGCCCAGATGCTTACACCAGTACTTATGCGAGCTAGAAATCATCCCTATATGCCAACTACATAAGACGGTGTACAAACTTATCACCTCTCTCCTCACCAGAGATTCCACCTAGCCTCTGGTGGGCCAACCGTCTGATGGAGTGCAGAGTTATTACCTTTCTCCTTACAGCCTCGAAGTCTTCGCCAACCTCTCCTTGGTTAAACGATATAAAACGACGTGTTCCCTTGGGGTCTGGAAACCCCAAGCTCGTGTTTTTGTTCCCCTGAAGTGCTACTGCCATAGTAAGATGCTAAATCAGTGTGGACACACCAGTGGGTGTGGGGAGGGATCTTCGAAAGCTCATGTTTTCTTTTGCACTCTACCTGACATTAACAACTTTAAGAACGCAATTCGTTTCGTAACTGCGAATTTTTGGTAAAAGCTCGACATTGCAAGATGGAACGTGTACTTGGAAGATGTCATAAATGTCTTGATGGACAAACAACGCATTTCCGGGACGTTTTTACTGAAGTGCATTTAGTGTCGGAACTCAAGGCTACCTTTACACCGTTGCATTAATTTGCTGTGTATAATGAATCTGCTATCCTACTTTGGAAGTACTAACGTGAAATGTCACAGCATGCATTTCTTTGCAACAATTGAATCCGGAAGTATACGATGCACCATTCCCTGAAAAATATATTAGCGCGAATAATAATTTTGTGTTTCTTTTTTTATGACCACGAGTTATAATTTCTCAAAATATAGAGCACTGTATATAAAGTATTACATATGTTTGTAAATGAGAAATAGAATAGTAGATACTTTATGCATTATATATATGCAAATATGAGCTGGATTATTTTCGGGACAATTTATCCTTCTCTCTGCTTACGTAATATGTTACTCGTATGTCTCCTGAACAAGGATAAATCATACCACATCGTTGCTGATATTTCTCTCGTTACATATAATGCTATAAAGGTATTGCAACATCTTATTTTGTTCCCACTAGAGCGACTGAATGTTATTTATACATTATACAATGTACTAAATTTGTTGGATACCTTATGTTAAAATTAAGAGTTCTGATATGTTTTATATAACAACATGTAATAATTTCAGGTTACAATTGAGAAAGGCACTGACTGACAGAATTTTGTTGGAATTTGTTGGATACCTTATGTTAAAATTAAGAGTTCTGATATGTTTTATATAACAACATGTAATAATTTCAGGTTACAATTGAGAAAGGCACTGACTGACAGAAGGGTTAGAAATATTTTCGTAATAGTGCGTTCATCCTTCTAGCGAGAACGAAACATATGCCGTAACGAAATCATCACTAGATTCAAGAAGTTTTAGAGTCATTAGGTTATTTGAAAGCAGAAGAATGAAAAATGAGCAACGCCTTCTCCGGGAATCAAACCACGGACCTCTCGGTTACGCGTCGAGAGTGCTGACCACTATACCACGAAGGCATGGGAAGAAGGCGGCAGAAATGCCTTATATACTCCCCCTTTTAAAGGGCGACTGGGGTTTGGGGGACCCAATCTCCAAATCCCGGTGCTGGAGAGTCATCATCCACAGCCTTTTTAGTTCGGGCCCCAGTGTAGAGACATTAGGAATTTTTTTGGATGCAGAAGAAGGAAAAATTAGCAACGCCTTCGCCGGGAATCGAACTACGGACTACTCAGTTACGCGTCGAGCGTGCTGACCATCACGAAGGCATGCGAGGAAGGAGGGAGATATACCTTATAAAGTCACAGTACAAACTGCATGCCTGATGTGTTATAATATATATTACACTACATTTCATCATCATTAGATATCATGCAGACACAATAAGTATAATTAACAGTACGTTTATGTCAAGTTCTGATGCAAATATTTTACGATCAGTTTAAAAAACTATTTACTCGTATAAGATAAAGCCCATATTAAGAAATAGACGCCTAATGCATTTGAAATTAATCAAAATTATTTCTATCTTGTGACAAGTTATTTGAATCATTTCCATAACGTTTCATTCCTCGTAAACACGCAGCCCTGAGATATAGTAGCTAGCTGATACTGACTGTGCTCGGCAATAATTCTGGCCAAGATGCCGAAAGTTGTGACAATAATATCCTTGCGGGAGAGGAGTGTTTAACTTCGAAAGCTATAGGGAGGACTGGTGGTACTGAATGGGAAGATTATCTGGTTTCATTCTTCTTTTGAGTCCTATTAAAATTCCCATGCAGGTACGAGTAAATAATTCTCATATGCTTTGCATAAATTAAACAACCTTATAATTAAATAATCACAAATTAAATCTTTCGTAAGTTTAAAACATAGGAAATAAAAGGATGATATTATTTCTGACCCATCAAAACTACTTCATATAGATTTGAATAAATGACAACATCAGCTGTTTTACTTGTCGGCTAAAATGAATATGTCTTAAGGTTGGTTTTATGAAAGACAGAACTTACTAGTAGTCCAGAAATAAGCAGAAGTTCACTAATAAAATTTTCCACGAAGACTTTTTTCTAATATCAAATAGTCATTGAATACCTTTTGTAACCAATAACATAACGTATAAATAGATGTTCTGTTCCAAATAAATCAAATATTACAGTGCAAATATAAAATCCTATTTCAAGGCGAAAAATAACAATTATTGCTATGGGTAGCTTGTTTTATTACACATTTTGTTCCTCATATTCCATGAATCTAATTTTATTGTTTGTAGTTATTACCATTCGTAAGGAAGAAACGAATCTGCAGTTGGGCACAAAGATAAATTACTATATTTATACAAAATGTGAGACAGATTCTATAATAGGCCCACATTTACGGGAAAATAATAAATGCGATGTGCAGGGAAGTTTAATGGATGTATATTTAAAATGTCGCAATGCACAGTATATTTGAAGGAATGTCAGATTCAAAATAAAAATAACGTCTAAGAGAAATAAATACCTTTCAACCTGCATAAATCGAAGCTACTTTGACTTCAGAGGAATAAAGAAAAAATATTTTCAAATGTCACTAAAGGAAATGCAAAATCTTCAATATTCTCTATAAATTCTAAGAGAGTAAAGGCATTGCAGCTGTCAGTTACTGATATATTCAGAAAATTCCCTCTCCGCGCTTTGAAATTTCAACCGAGAAGCGCCAAGAAACTTAGCGTAAAAATGTAACAAAGTAGATAAATAAAACATTATGCGTATAAACACTAGTTCTTTTAATGCATCTGATGTGTAGTTTCTGCGGAATTAAACGCTACCTCCTACTTTCAGTAAATAAATAAATAAAATAAGAACGTTTTACCTATAATATTGATCTCTACCTGTATCCATCTTTTGCAATAAAAAATACTGAGATAAAGAATTATATTATTAAAAATATGAATAAGGAAGGGAAAATTAACTTTTTGTGTTTGCGCAGTGATTATTTTTAATGGAAGAAAACTGTTACCTCTTCAGTTAGATATTTTATGATTTGTTTGAAAAAACACATGGTTTGCCTTTCATTTCAAACAAATTGTGCCATACAGACATGAAAAACTTCTCTTAATATGTAGTCCATGCATATAAGAAAAAGGAACAAAATTATATTCTTGTAAAACTTTCGTGAAATTTTTTCGGACAATATTATTAATATTGTTTAATTTAAGCTTTTTTTTTGGTTTACGAATTTCTAGCAACTGCTCTTGAATATTTTTGATGTTGCTATCCATACGAAATTCTGAATGACGATCGCTTTCGGTTTTGTTAGCACATTTCTGATAATTTTCCCATTAACAATAAATAAGAAAACATAGATGATAGAAATGGAAATAAAATTTAAAAATAAATTTGAAATATAAAATAAAATCTTAAAAGATTCAGATTTTTGCGCCTGCCAGACAGTTTGTTAAGGTTTATTATGCTCTCTCTGAGCTCGCTATTTAACAGTCTGCTCTTGAACTGCTAACACTGGTTTTTTAACTTTCATCAAACATCGTTAATTTTCACTTTTAAACTTTCATTAAACATCATGCACATTACTAATCATCGCTTTCTTCTCGCTTACGCCACGAACTTTCAAAAGTAAAATATTTTTAAAAGTAACATTATTGAAGAATTTCGGATGCAATGTTAAGCGTTGCTAAATACATTTCTAATTTTTTTCATCTTTTCTCGGTTTAGCATAGCAATGTTAAGATTTCTTGAAAAGAAGACCTACATAACTTTTTTATCTTCGTTATCATTAAAAATCACTTTCTTTACACTCAGTCACGTACAACTCAACTGTGCTATTTATTACAAAGGTTTTAAAGAAGCATATATTTAGAAATCCGGATACAGTTTTAAGTTTTGCCACTAATTTGTTTTTAGTCTTTTCACGGTTCGTCATATCAATTGTTAGATTTGAGTAAGATGTCATTTATTAAACACATTACACATTTTGACTTTCATTCATTTACACAACGTTTTTTATTACTTACCTTTATATTTTTAACGTTTCTAATTAAACATGACTTTATTCGCAATTACCCTACATAAATGTCAACAGTAAAATCATAAACTTCGGGGTGGTTATAAAAGTACGGGTACTTTCTCTGTTTGATGACATCCGCAGCTAAACCTAATGAACAAAATGAAACCAAATTTCATATACAGTCATAAAGGCATAAAGGAGTCAATTCTTGTAAAAAATATAATAACAAAAGTTCCCGACATAAAATTTTATTAATGTTTCACAGTAAAAATTGCATAGTATGAAACTGGCAGAAAATATGAAATATGTATTTATCGTATAGTATGAAACTCGCAGAAAATAATCTTTCTCCGTGTTTAGTCAAATTACATTACCCTGGGCCACGTGCAATATTTTCGATGTGCTGACATTCCGGTACTGAATCCGGTATATGATTTTCTCTACTGCTGCGAGTAAACTTCTGTCTTTAAACTATGTATTTCTTGTAAAATTTCTGCAGCGCGTGTGAAGTAAACCCAGTATTGTACAAGTAAATTATTTTAATCACATTCGCGACATACGCTCATTGACGATTACCACGAAAGGAATTCAACCAATAAACGGTCTTATTGGACCAGAAAATATTAAAATGTCCCCAGTCTTAAAATTGATAACTATTTTAAAAGAAAAATAATTTAAAACATTTTATGAAATAATAGAATGAAAAGTAACTCTCTCCCTAAGCAAGGTATTTTTGTGAGTTTATAGTTAGTTTTAAAATGTTCATAGTCTACTTTCCACAATTAGTGTATAACTCTATCAAGGTACGAAGCGAAATGGCGCATTGGCAGGTCCGAGAGTTATATCTCAAATCTTGAGTGAGACAATCTTTAATCTCAATTATCCTGAGTGAGACGATCTTTAATCACAAGAGCGTAAAATACCAATTTTCAGAGCTGTTTCTAGTTATTTTCAGGAATGTAGCTTTAAATTATCTTTGCAATTATAATGGAACATACCACTCTAGGTAGCTAACCAATTTAAAGACAATATGCATATTTTTTATAAATTTTACTATTACTTTGTTTTCTTTTAGATAACTGTGTGATACAATTCATACCATATCTAAATCGTAATCTTATAAGCAATTACGTCATTATTGCAATTATCGATTGTTCTAAAACTATGCCTATATGCATTTGTTATTTGCTGTGTTCCAAAGCGCCAATATACTTATTTTGTTTTCCAATATTAAAGCTGCTAATAAATTAATTTTTAAATAAAAAGAGAACATTTATTTCTTAAAGGTGTTCAATTCGAGCTGTCTTCATTTTCCAATTTAATTAACTTTTTGATGGAAACATATGAATTTTTATAATTAATTTATAGATTTTTGTTATCAGGCTGTCATTTCTTTTAAATATTAGCAATCGGAAAACTTTGCTAAGGACATATGGAAATTGATTTATAGAATATTCATTGCTTCTTGGCTTCACAATCGAACTGCGACGGCGATTCTAAGAGGTTTCACTGTAATAGATGTGCAAAACTGATTCTGCATAATTTAATTCATTTGAAAAGAAAAATTGTTTTTCATCAATTTAGTTTACCTTAATGTCTGTTTTTCTTAATTTTTCTTCTATTTATTATGCCTAAATTAACTACTTTGCTGATAAATTTTAAATAAAATGATATAAGAGTAAAATTGGATCATCAAAAAATGTTAAATAAAAATAAATTTGAACAGTGAAAATATAAGAAGAAATATACAACGTGTCCATAAATCTCCTTCATCGGGCTTTTTTTCTGAAACCCGTATTTGTAGACACACACATCCAGTTTCAAATATGTTCTAAAGAGCGCAAATATTGATATTAGGGTATATTTTTGTTGTTGTTACTAATCTCGCCTGTTTGAACTCTGTGCATGTCCACGAAATTCATCGTGGTAAGGAGTCAAGGTTGCGCCTGCCACTGGCTAGATACCATACAAGTGACAAAAGGCTAGATACCATACAAATGACAGTATGACTTTGCTCAGCTCTGCTTCAAATTTTGAAGGAGAGCACTTCGAGGGGATGGATTCGATTGTTTCCAACCCCTTTTTCCCTACCTCAACCTCTCGAGAGGATATTGACTCACCGCATAATTTGAGTGTTCCCATTCCGCACAGACACTATACATTTACAAACATTCATGCGTTCTTCAGAATATGAAAGAGGATGCTTCGCTACGTTGTTCAGAGTCACTAATCACTATCCCGGTTGGGAGGCGTGACATTTTTCAATAGCGAAAGAACGTTTTGTAAAAACCTCAAAATCTAACACATAATTCGCCCTTCCGGTTCCTGTAAGTTAATTTATTACGTGGGACTTAACAGAGTTCTTGTTCAGAAACGAATAAGGGAGTTTTCAATAACCATATAAATATACTGAATCTTCCATCAGAGAGCGGAAAGCTACTAATAGTTAACATTTTTGTCTTCTTCCTTTAGTAACTGAAATACTTAAAAGATCATGAGTACTTTAAAACAGTAAATATCTTTATTTCGATTCTAATAATACATCAAATTGATAAAATTCCAATATATATGCTATTAAAATTGGAAAAATGATTGCAAATAGGACTTTTCAAAACAACTGCGCAATTGCTGCTAGACTTTAAATACGCCAAAAATTAATTAAAAAGTTAAAATTTTGTGAAATCATTAAAAAAATTAAAATATTAATATCGCAACACCTTTTTCCTGAAGTAGCGACCAAGACACAAGTTTGTTTCAAACTGGCTTACCAAGAATTATGAGTTAGATTTAGAAGTAACTTGATTATGCAAATATCGAATTTCCCCCATTTTTTTATTTTTGCCATAATCACATTATTACTGGGAGACTTGATATAGTTACTGATTATTTTTTTAACACAGCTTATTAAAAAAGTACTAAATTTAGGCCAGTAAAATCTGTTCCTATTTCTCTCTGCATTAAAGGCACTGAAGGCAACCTAGAAGACTTCATTGGGAAAAACACCTTTAAAATTACTCTTCACCACTCAAACTTTTATGGAATAGAATAAAGCTTTCTTGAACAGAATCAAATTAGCACTAGATACAAATCATAGTTTTGTAGTTTCTTTATTATGTATTTATATTTTTTATTGTAATATAGCTAAAAAGAAAACTGTCTGAATATAAGGCCAAATTCATACAAAAAAAAGGGCAAAGAAAGTGATAAATTTAGTATCATCAGTAAGAACAACAATCATTAAACAAGAATTTAATAGAACAATTACTTATTGCGTTTTGGAAAGTAATGAAAGAGCAATTATTAACAAGCTTTGTACTTTTCACAAAAAACGTAAATTACTGTTCATTTCTGATTTTCAGACTTAATACACTGCTTAAGTTTCATAAAAAGTCAATCAAGTTCAGATTTATAATTAATGACATCAGGCAGATTAATAGCTAATGTAAAAAGATAAGTTTTGACCACAGTTTATTTCTCAAATTGAAAAAAAAAAAAGAAATATTTGTAAGCTTACTGCCTGTTTGTATAATTAATAATTTATTTTAAAATTTGTATTTTAGAATCGTAAAAGAAGTTTCAAATCGTAAATAATAATAAATAATGCTACCTTTTTATAATAAATATATAACAAAATGTCCTGTTTTGTCCCAAATACTTACCAAATTATGACTATTTACTCTAAAAATTCGATATACAAATCAATTTAAATTATCCCTCTAGATAATATCAAATAATCAGAAAAAAATGAACTTAAATGCACAATGAATTTTCAGAATTACTAAATTTCAGATTAATTTTATATAGGTATCTAATGCATGTAACATCAGCAAAACAATGGTCATATATCTGCAACAGAAGGAAGACACGATTTTGTTCGAATGTCTAACGGTGATATATGAGGCATTATAAACGATCTGGCAATCGAATCCCCAAGGAGATCCAAATCATTACTTGCGTCTGACACATGGAGAAAAGAGCTTAGGAGAAGTTAGCTTAAGGTATATGGGCGTTGTGTTCGCCTTAGGCAAAGGATAAAAGTGGCCGTAAGTATTAGGGCCACGTATAAGTATTAAAGAAACTTATGTGAAGAAAGTTAATGAGACAAGACTCAGTGGCAGTTTACTCACGGAGGTTTTGTTTCTTGCAGGCATTCTTCAAGAGTTCTTGTGAAAGAAATACGATTAAAATATACACTAGGTTAGAAACAAACGTCTCAAATATTTATAATTAGATCCTGTTTTGACTGAAGAAATTTGAATGAAACATATTGTCATTCTTTAACGAAAGATATGATTAAACGTCATCTGTATATATACATATTTTCCCCAATTGATAACATTTGATGAAAGAGATTTTAATAATATTTCAATTTTAAATTTTTTCTTTAAAAGCAAACATAAGTTATGATTTTGCAAAAAAATAAATGTAATTTCAAAGTAAGATCAGATAAAATAAATGTATCAAAATTTATAAGTATATTGAGATTTCAAATACTACTTTACATTTGATTTGCAAAGGAATCTGAGTAATCTAAAATAGTAATAAATCGTATGTCCATTGATATACATTTATTTAACACACATACAGGTTGCGGAATTTTACATTGGGCAAATTCAAAGAGGAAAACACAGTTATAGCACATAGCAATAAATAAAACTCTACATCTTTTATAAACTAATACCTTGGATTCACAAAACAGGACTCACCTTTTCAATACAACGTCTTCAAGATTTCATCGTGGCAATTAAATCGCTGCTACCATATGCATAATGCACTTGTCTTAACATAATGTAATAGGCTGCGTAACATTCTCAATCTCCTAACGAACTGCATTTTTAAGGCTGCTAACAGTAGACAATATGTCAATGAAGATTTAAATTTTCCATTAGCTCAACTGCCAGAAACGCGAGGTATTTCATTGAGACTTCTCTGCAAGTTTGTAACATTCAATTTTCCATACCTTACTGTAATACATTTCTTTTATGAGGATATATGAAGTTCAAGTTTTCACTCACACAGAACCAGATATCAGCAACCTTAAAAGTACGATTTCGCTCGAGAATGGGAATGTAATGCAGGGCATTGTAAATCACGCGCACGTGACAGAATGCCTTGATTATCACTGAAAACGTCTCCAATAAAATGTATGTGACGTGATGTTTTATTAGATACATGAGATGTATATGTTGTATTAAATGCCAAAAAACTTGATGGATATGTTTATGGCTACAATGTACTCTTGTCTTGCATAAAACAATTGTTACTGTGATTCGAAGTATTCCCCGCTGGTGGTAATACACATCTGGAAACGGTTGTACAAGCTCTGGAAACTCCTATCGCAGTCTTCTTTACGGATGGCGTTCAGCTAGGTCGTAACATTACGCTGGATGTCCAAAATTTCCGCAAACCTCCGGCCCTTCAAGGCTGATTACATTCTGGGAAATAAGACATTTGAGGGAAACAAATACCTAGAGAATGTGGGTGAATCAGGGACACAATGCCCCTGCTGATCAGGAAATGCTGCACCAGAAACATAATGTAAGTCGTGGAAAAGGATCCAGTTGACTTGCTTGGCGTACTGGATGTGTACCTCCCTTGATCCGTCGCAGCAGAAGTTTCAGTATTTCCGCTTAGGTAGCAGTACTTAACATGGTGCCCTTAAGAAGTAATTCTTTATGAGACCCTCAGTGTCGAAGAACACCGCGAACATTATCTTGATGCTTGATTTCTCAATTTGCACCTTCTTGATTTCGGCGAACCTAGACCCCGCACTCTGACGCTTTCCTTTGCGGTTGTGCCTGAGGCACCAAATCTCGTCACCCGCGACGATGGATTTCAGGAAATTTGTGTTTCAATCCGCCATGTTGATGAGGTCTCCACAGTCTTTTATTACGCAGCTTTTTTATTTTTTAAAATTTTTTCCTTACCGCTTTGCGGAATATTTGACCATGATGTAGTGGCAACGGTAAAAAATGAGATAAATGTTCGTTTGTAAGAAAACAATTTGTAAATAGTATTAAATAAAATAGTACTTGTGATAAAATGGCCAAAATTTCAAGTATCCTTGGATTTCATCAAAAAAAGTTTAGCAGAAAGATTTTCTCATCGATTATTGTTAAATGTTAAAGGTAAGAATAAGAAAATACAAATTAGAAACTCAAGACAATAATACAAGAGATGTGTTTATTGATGTGTACAATAAAACACTGCGTTACCTTATATTTAAAATTGGTAGCATTAAATGTCGCATTCTGCATCATTTTGAATTATGATGTTTTTGTACTGGGTTTAACTTTCGAAAGTATGTTTGACAAACTAAGATTCGCTATAAAGACTCATTAATACAGAATGGTAACGTAAGTAAATTATGTTTTATTTTTTCTTGAAACAAAATATTACATTATATTGTTACAACTCATGTGGAAACATATGAGACCTTTTCATTATGTTTAATTAGTTAATAATAGACAAAAGTCAATTAAAAAAATTCATATGCTGTATGCTTAGACACAGAGCTAACTACTACTTGTTTTTAATAACTTTTCTTGGAAAAATAAGTTTTCAATTTATAAGCACAGAACTCATGAAATTCTATTTTAAAACTTTTATCCTCAGTAAGTAAATATAATTCAATTTTTTACTCGCATTTAGAAGAAAAACTTCCTTTACTCGTTAGGTTTTAATTAAAATACTTAAATCCAATAAATCGATACTTTAACTATAATTTGATTGTTTCCAAGTTCACGGCTTCACTAATTTTTTTTTACTCCTTAATGACAACTGAGGCAGTTCTTCGACAATTTTCTCGCGGTCGCATGGGTTAACGAAAGTAATCGATGACCCCACCAAAACGATTCTTTTTCCGATATATTGGGCTTAATCGATAATGCCGGTAGCAGGAGAAGGAAATCTATAGCGCTGACTCTTAACGTTTCCAATTTTTTCCGTTATATATGTATATATAAATCAACTTAGAAACACGAGGTAGGGAAGCGAGTCAAAGAAAGAAAGAAACAGTGAACACTTAATTCTGTTTCATTATACGATACATCAGCAATTGCTCCAGTTTGAACGCTGGTGTATATGCTCAATTCTTCCTATAAGATTTCTCAAAATAACACTCCAATTTTAATTTTTAAATGTTGCAGAAAAGAAAGTATAAATCGGTAATTACTACATGTTTAGTTATTAATGCATTTTAACATTTCTCTCTGACAGCTAATTCTGAAAATTTTTGTTTAAATCATTTCTCTTTAAATTGCTTGTGATGTAAATGTTGCATCATTTTAGATTCATAGTTGAACGAAGAAAGGAAACCAAAAATATTTAATTCATTTTTGTTCTGAATGGAAATGAAATTATTTACTATTATTACTTTTATTTTTGTCATTAAGACATATTATTTCAATGATTCTGGCAACAATATAGATAATTAAATCAAATATGCATATTTATCTAATCATTGAAACAGAGATATTTAAACATTTAATCTTAATTTTAGAAAACTGGTGTTTTAAGATAATAATGAAAATAAATATAAATACACAATAAAAATAGAAAAAAATATGAATATGCAATAATAATGCAAAACGAAATTCTCTGTTGAATTAAATATATTTTCCCTGTTTATATTTCCATTCATACCGCGGCTAATACAAATTAGACGCATGGTTTAAATTGAATATGACTTTTGAGCTAAGATTAATTCTACATAAAGTAGAGAAAACAGATATTTCGTGCTTTGGTTATTAGAACATAAAGACG
The DNA here is from genome assembly GCA_000611955.2 of Stegodyphus mimosarum. Classification (NCBI taxonomy): domain Eukaryota; kingdom Metazoa; phylum Arthropoda; class Arachnida; order Araneae; family Eresidae; genus Stegodyphus; species Stegodyphus mimosarum. The sequence continues at coordinate 78,729 of KK112635.1, read as the reverse complement.
CATACTAGGGCTACCGGTTTGGCACTAAGATACATTTATGAAGGACAAGAGAAATCGATTTGTATTTATGTCACGAGTGGGAAAAATCAAGAAAATGCTAACGCAGCCAGCCGGATTGAACTAGCAGGGTTCAGAGGTCTAAACCACTCATTATCTGCAAGGAACAGACCGATGTATTTTAACTAATGCTTGAAACAATATGTTATCACATTGAAATAAAATATCCGGAAATTAAGCAGCCTAGGTGGTCTACGTTTAGAGACTTTTACATAGGACTAATACTGAAAATGAATATATATCGAAGCGCTACATTTAAATACATCTCAACAAAGGCAACGAATAATCAGCAGAGCAGATATTTTGCTCTGATGTGTATACTCAGAACTGGAGCATTAAAGGTCAAAGGATTTCCTGAATTCACATTTAAACACAATCATATAAAGACAGATAAAAGATCAGCCTAGAACATATTTATGCAGGTTGTAAGAATGAAGGTTTTGCAAGAAATGTCGTTAATCAAACTTAAGAAAGAAATAGGAAAATAGATATTTTATATTTAAGGTTATATGCGGAATATGCGCATACTATGAGAGTTTATCATGGAAAAACATGCATTGCCTGATAAAGAATGTCCCAGATAGTGAAGAAGTAAGGCCTTTGTCATGTACGTTTCTAGTCGAGGGCATTTATAAACACAATTATATTTACAAACTAAACAGACGGTTAACCGAGGAGTATAAACATCCACCGAACGAGCAAAGCTGTAAGTTTTAATGTCCGCATAGTTATAATACGCGAGGTTTTCAGCTGTTTTTGAATTTATTACATGAAGAAGAAATGGAAATGTACACCTTTATGACTTTGTCAAGTTACATGTAATAGCAGAGTCTTAAACGACGAATTTCGCCTTTGTTTTACCAATGATGGTCAGCAAATGACGATATAGAAACAATGTCGCTTTCGAGAGGATATCTTAATAATTTTCCAGAGACAAACCCAGATCACCATAGAACTCGTCAACAAAGAACTGGGGTTTGGGCTGCCATTGGTGCTAACAGCCATTCATCTTAAGCATTAAAGCAACTTAGAGAAAACTACGAAATTGAGCACAAGCTGCAGTCCTACCTTGTTCCTTATCTTCAAGGCATAACCAACACCATTCTTCAGCAATAAAATAACCGATCACACGCTGCGCGTCCGATTATTAATAACTCAACTCTCTGCAGTGTGAGCTGAATCTAGGGAAAGCTAGCAAACCTTCAGTTAAAAGTGTTGGCAAATTCGTTCTTCATGAAATAATTCGTCCTAGCCTGATTTGTTCTGCTTATCGAAAGCAGCAAAAGAATTTTTTAATTGTTTTTAACGGGGGGGGGCGGAGATAAAATCAGAAACTACTTGAAGACTAATAAATAATTAATTATCTTGGATAACATATTCTGACGTTTTAAAATAATTACTTGTCTGCAGATGAGTAATTATTCTAAAACATCAGAAGATGTTAATATGAGTTCAAATAAATCATTTCATATTTATTTTATTGACTGTTGAAAATTGGACAATAAACATCTCTGCTCGCACCTAATAGAAAAGCCTAATTCTAGCTTCGTTTGACATTATGAGCTATGAAAATAATTGCGCTTTTTTGTTGTAAATAAAACAAATTATTCATTGCAGGTAGGTAACAGAGGAATTAGTTTCCATTTTAGTTGAATGAAAATACTGAAATATTTTTTTCCAAATAATAAAGGTTGCATACAGTTTTTGCAAAATTATTTAGACTTGAAGAAATGGGACTGATCCACCTCGAAATAAGCAGGGTTTTTATTTAGATCTGCGACAGTCCTGGACCGCTTATTTCCTATATTTTAAATTCTACACTGGGATATATCTTTTTCATTCAAATAACTAAATAACTAAAAGTGTATATTTTATTCTTCTAAAACACGAAATATGTATCTTTATCTAATACATATCAATATGCATTCAGAGAAAGGGAATTTTTTTAAAAATCGTTCTCAAATAAATAGACGTTATTTGCCTTGTGGTAAATTATTGATTTAGAAATAAAATTATTTGTGCAAAAATGAAAATATATCAGCAATCACATTTCATTAAAGCCGATCATTTATAACAAAAATATATAAAATTGTTGCAGTTTGCACTCAAACAAAGTACAGAAAACATCGCTTAACAAGCACTTCTCATAACAAGTAATTCGCTTTACGAGTGAAAAAAAATGTAAAAATAAAGCTTTCTGAGTGAGCGATGTTTCGCAGAACGGATGACGTGGAAACATCGGGACTTAGATGTAGAATTTCGCCTACATCTCGATTTTCAGTCTATATTTAGCGTTCGTTAAGCTAGAATCTTACTGTCGCTTGGTATTCAGATACTTTATTGTACATTTTTCAAAGCAAAGTTTAGGCATACTTACACGTTTGTCCCCAAAGACAATGCCGCAACGCCAAATCATTGAGAAACGAGGAAGAGGTGTGAGTGTGGCTGACCTAGCACACACATATAAGTAGTCTACGTTAAATATTTGCAACATCCTCTAAAACAGGAAACTGATGCTTCAAAAGGTGTCACAGGAATTTTTAGGCAACTGCCACGTATCCTAGAGGATGGTGAAAGATTGCTTTTCATATGGATAGGCGAGAAACAGATGAAACGGGACATTATTAACTAAAACATAATTTGTCGTAATGCGAAGCTACTTTTTAACGACCTCAAAAACTTAAGAAAACGTCAGGATTATGAGCAAATTAAGAAGTATCATTGAACGCAAGTCCTGCCGTATGGTATACAATATAGGGATGATTCTAAAGTATACATTACTGCAGCTTTTGAATATGTTCCAAACAACATTGCACAGTATTCCTTTGCATTTTTTTCTTTGCATTTACTGTTTTACAAACGAACAATTAAGAGAATTATGCCTAATAATGCCTTACGGCGAAACGTTTAGAGGCTAAAAGTCTAAGAGAAGAACCCGCATCCACAGTGTTGTGAGGCACAGAGAAGCAGACAGGTGAGACAGGCAGCTGAGAACTTCATCAGCGTATTCAAGAAATTTATTAATTCTGGGAGTTCTCTGCGACAAGAGGTTTTTATTTGTGACGAAACGAGTCTCTTCTTGCCATGCCGCAAGCCAATTAGAGACCGTTTAACGTGGTTGGCTTGTACAAATGCAAGCAACGATTTGAAAATAAACCGCTACCAGTTTAACATTCCAACAATCTATGAACCATCAAGAAATTCTGTAAAGTCCAAAAGAGAACGCTAAATGCCCAACAACAAGGCTCAGGTGACACGTGATCTTTTTATACACATGATCAATGAAATATTTGTTCTTTCTGTAAAATCATGAATGCTTGAAAGGAATTTGTTACTCTGTGTCTTGCTTATTACGGACAACCCTCCTGCCATTCTCCAGAGCTATAAGGATATGTTTGAAGAAACTAATCAAGATCTGATTTTCGCTTCTCAAATCTGTTTCTTTACTACAGTCCGTAGACACGTTATTCATTTCAAATTTTAAATAGTTCTATACTTTACTAAAATGTGTTTGAGGTAAGTGAATCTCACCCTCACAACGTTTTCAAAGATCTCTTCCACATCGTTGCGTGTCTAAAAATGATCGACAAGGCATGGAAGGGGGTTTCCAAGGCAACAATTATTTCCACATGAAAGTAGCTTTGGTCAGATATCGGTATCGAACCAGCTCCAAGGTGTTTCCGCAAGTGCCTCTGGAGCCTGTAATCATCGAGATTATGTCCGGCCAAAGTTATGGATGAGCTAGTGCAATAACAGAACGATGAGGTGACTGCCTAAGATATTATGGAACTCATTCCTTGTCACACCAATATGTTGTGAAAGACATAATAGTCTCAGGAAAGCAAGAACCTTCCAGTGAAATAGGGCAGATGCTGAATACTTGGAAAACTATATGAATCGTATGTTCGTAAGTACCACCTGAATAAGGTAGTATTTATCTGCACTACAAATTTATGTAACGATAATGCCGTGTCTCATTTTTGCCAGAATTTGAAGCATATGCAAAAAAAAAAACTTTATACAACGTCTTTGTAAAAACCTATGTATATGCATTATAAATAATAAATTGCACTATTATAAATTAGTTTGAGTTCGTTTTTGGAAGGAAACGCGTTATTCTATTTTACACTAATTCCTGTGGGAAAAAATGCTCCTTATTACGAGTGGGATTCGGGAACAACCTATACTCGCTAAGTGAGATTCCACGGTATACGACACGTTGTAACTTTTTTTTTCGATTTCAAGTAAAACAAGAAATAGACATCTGAAAAGACAACATCTAACACACTAAAATGCAGATACGATAATTCTAGCTTTAATTAATTTTCTTCAGATCAATTTAAATAGAATAAATTGGGAGTTAAAATAGCATCGCCTGGATGTTAGCTTTCATGTCATTGAAGCAATCGTAATTTTAATTAAATTAACTTCTGCAAATTTTAGTTTTTGCATTGTTTGGAACTGTGTAGCCTAAGAACAATGATATATAGATATTTCTCTACACCGTTAAAGCAAGGCAAAAGCAGCAAATGATTCCTAAAGCACCTTAATATAACCTCCGGACAATAAATAAAATAAAATGGCAGTCTACTTTCATCCCTATGTATTTCGATTCATTCTGTAATTTAAAACGAATTTTCTGTAATTTAAAAATTCATAATTTTGTGTTTTCTTCTGCATGTCATTGAAGCAATCGCAATTTTAATTAAATTAACTTTAACAATTTTAATTACATTAAACTCAATTAGAAATGTTTAGGACTATTACAAAACTTGACATTTTATGTGATGTTTCTAATTTGATTTTGATCTCTTCTCACTTTATATTATTTGCTTATCGTTGCGTTATCCAAATTTGAACAAATATAGCTTTGCCGCTGCGTCAGCACCGCAAAAGTGATTTTTTTCATGCGTGTCTCATTTCACTCATATCCATTTTATTAAGTTACGCTTTAATTTTTAAACGATTCTGAGAAAAGGAATGCATATTTAATGATGAAAGCTTACGTACAGCCACGATGCAATATTTCAGTTTTTATGAAAACGAAGTAACTGCCATGATTACGAAACTCGAATAGTCAGGGGCAGGTTAAATTTGAGCAGCATAGCTTAGAATCTTAAAAACGTTAGTTTATTGACATCCGATAAGGGATTAGGGATTACTTAGCTTATAGAAAAGCTTTCGAGGGTAATCGAAAGGAGGAGGCGTTTTCGAGGAAGAACGCCTCCGCGGCGGACATTTTAAGGAAAACTGTATCATATTCGTGTTAACGCATAAGGAAAAGTATTAAAACTTTGAATCGGTCCTATTTGTCGAGATTTAAATCTGAAATGATCTACTAGTATTCAGCGACACTTCCGCACGGCCGCTGTTGGACCTAACATCCAAAAGCGCCCATTTAAATTAAAATCCGATTGTCATGATTTCTACGATATCTAGATAACCGATAGTACTTCGTTACAATCTCCGAGTTCCGCTTTGTTTCTAAACACATCTAGTAATTTAAATCTCAAAACCACTCTCAAACGTCTGAATAGTTCTGAACATAGATAGTATACGACTAATATATCATTAGTGTTTGCGCGGGCCAAATGATTCTGTTCGTATCTAAATAATCTTCTCTACATATAATAAAACAAAGAGTGTGTGTGTGTGTGTGTGTGTGTGCGCGTGCGTGTGCGTGTGTGCGTGTGTGTTCTTTCGTTCGTCTTTCCTTCGTGTTGCGAGTAAGTTAATAGACCCAGGGCCACGGAATTTGGTACATAGGTGTATCTACACAACAACCAGTGCACCTCGAAGCGATTTTTCAAAATTCGAATTCGAATTTTTTTTTATTTTATGTTTTGTGACCAAATCGCGTCATTTTGAGACATAATGGGCTACAGGAAAGGGAGATTTCACTCTATACATTTCATTTTTACATAGTCGTGAAGCGTAGACACTTAACTAGTTTACGAACTTAAAATAAATTTCGTATTTCAATAAATAGATTAAATACGAATTTATTTAGAAAGGTGAGCTTAACACCTTTTCAGCGGAATTTTTTTTAAAAAAACTTATTTTAAAATATATTTTGTATTTTTTTAAAATTTTTTAAATGAAGCTTCCGAATACACTTCTCACATCTCAGATATTTTAAAATGTAGTTTTGGCAACAATTTTCCTTTCTTATTGTTGTTGATAGATTTTTGATGAAATTGCATCATTTTGAATAGTTTCATTCTTTTAAAAATTTCGGTTTGGCAACAACAACGTATTTCTTATGTTACTGTTTTTAAGAGACTGAAAAGTTTAAGAAATTAAAAAGTTGTTTCATTTTCTAAAAAGGTTTTGCATGATATTTTTTAATCTGTTTATACCATTTGAGTTCTTAAGATTTTGCAAAGGGAAGTTGGCTAATTTATTTATTAGGATGATTAATATTTGTATTAAGGGATTTGCTTATTTCATTGTATGCTTTTTATATGTAATGCATTTTCAACTGAATTTTTTTAACGTTGTTCTTTTTATTGATTTCTTTTTTGATAAAGTTGTTCTACAGAGTAAAATTCTGCGCGAAATGTTTTGTTTTTTGAGTTTCTTTTAATGTTATTTTTTGCTTTTTTCACTGTTTGTAAGATATTGAAAAGTTTTGCATGATTTTTTTGCATGAGCCAGTGCACCTCGAAGCGAGTTTTTCGAAATTCGAATTAGATTTTTTTTATTTATTTATTTTATGTTTTCTGACGAAATCGCGTCATTTTAAGACATAATGGGCTATAGCAAAGCGAGATTTCACTCTATTGAACAGTTTAAGAAATTGAAAGATTGTTTCTTTTTGCAAAGGTAAATTGTTTAATTAATTTTATATATCTATATTTAAAAGGACATAAGAAATTGAAAGATTGTTTCTTTTTGCAAAGGTAAATTGTTTAATTAATTTATATATCTATATTTAAAAGGACGAGTCTTTCTGTGTGTGTAGGTGTTTTTCGTTCGTTCTGCGCGTAAGCTAATAGAATTTTTCAAAATTCGAATAAGTTTTTTTTTTAATGAAATAGTATCAAATTGGTGATTTTCTCTCATTATATGAACAACAATGGCACGCAGCCATTGTTGCTGATATCAGCACTATTGCCACCCGTAAAAATGAGGGCGATAATTCTGTGCAGTTTTTAAATTTAATGTTTCTCTTGGATACTGGACGTTTGTCTAGAGAAGGCAGCAGGAAGTTGGTTAATTTATTTATTAGGATAATTAATATTTGTATTAAGGGATATTGCTTATTTCATTGTATGCTTTTTATATGTAATGCATTTTAACTGAATTTTTTTCCGTTGTTATTTGTTTCTTTTTCGATAAAATTGTTCTGCAGAGTAAAATTCTGTGCAGTTTTTAAATTTAATGTTTGGTGTTCTCTTTACGCATTTTTCCGGTACACTTAAAAGCCAGACGAAGGCTGGCCGCGCAGCGGCTAGTTATTCAATAAAAGCTATAAAAATTTTAACAGTTAATTCAATGCTGCTAACTATTTGTCAAGCTATATTGAGAAAATGAAACTTAAGAGTGTTTTAATTGTGTGCTTGATATACTACAATTTGTTTGTATCTTCTTAAAACATTTTTAAACAGTAGTGTGCTTTTGAAAGCTGCATCTAAATTTGCCGTTCTCAAAACAAATATTTTCGCTAAGCTTTATTTAAAATTTTTACTGTATTTATTAGAAGAATTAAAAACATTTTAATGATTATCATTACATTAAACTCAATTAGCAGACTTTTTGGTTTCATGAAATGTAAATATTTGTCGATTTTGTATCACTCCTTTGTTTGTAAATAATTACCTTCGGCAGTGAAATAAACCAGAATGAACCATGAGGCATGCTGTATTGTTATGATTCTTTTGTGGGAAAAGGTAACTTTATCCATTTCATTTTCTTTTCTCTCTCCGTCAACCTGGTTAGAGAGTTTGGCTGCGTTTAACAGGCTGAATGATTACATTGAGCTCTAATGCGTTTCCTTTATGTGTTCACGAACTTTTCTAGTGTAATTTGTTTTACTTGTATGCAAATTCCGAGCATGTATAGTTTACGCGTTAATGGACAAGAAAACTATCAGAAGAACTTAGTAATTCTGGTTACGAAAGTTGTTTGCGGTTTTCATGGGTGTTTGACATCAAACATCATTGGTATTAGCGAATTGTTCGCAATCTTTCATTGTAATGCTGATTGGATTTCTGGTCTTATTAATGGAAGATTTTTTCCTCTTTATGTTTGATTTATATTTTGCTTCTTGTGTGCCCCAAAATGCCCTTTTCTCGCAAATTTGACTAATGGACACATTCGTAGTCGATGTTTTACTTTATGTATAATAATGCATAAAAGCACAGCAGTTCTCCATCTTGCGTAGAGACGTAGTCAAATATTAATCTTAATTCCACATATAGTATATATAAACACATCCTACGAAATGTGTTGAAAATTTGTCAATGTTTTTGTCTTTCTGCTGCACGTGCATTTACATACTATTAATCATAGAAATTGGTGTGTTAAGAACAAATAAAAATATAGGATTATATATCAATTCCGAAGAAATTGATATGTTAAGACCTGAAATTTGACTCACGAGTTAATTACCGTGAGAAATGCAACTGATTAATCCTTTATCTGCATGCATGCAGTCGAAGTTAAATCTCATCAGAAGATTATAAAAGAAAGCAGTAGAAATTAGTTCGCAATTATTACGCAGGCAAGATCAATTGTTATTTTATTGAAAATAGGTAAGCAGGCTTCAATGCAAAACGGCACAACATTATGAACAACTATCTGACTGAGAAGCAAGAAAAATTGAAAGACTCAAAGAAGGAATTTTCTCATTACCTGAAATCGCAGCTCATGTTAGACTATTTTCTAGGAAAGCGCACTTGAAAACAAAAGAAGGATGTTGATTCCACTCAGCGACATGAGTTAACTGGAAAACTACAGGATCGGCACAACAGGAAGGCACATATCTAGTACGCATGGCAGAGATAAATCAGACATCGACTTCTGTGGCATTTTAATAACACTATAAACACATCGAAAGTGTAATGTTTGTAGCGCGGTGTTGTGGGATACTGTTATATTTTATTTACAATCTCGTTTTCAAAGAATAGCAGAAACTATGATTAAACAGCTTTACATTAGTGACGTGCTGGAAACTGAAATGTTATTACTACTGCCAGAAGTATTCTAGATTTGCCTTCCAAAAAGATTCCATGTTCCATGCAATGTTCAACATTCTTTTGTGAAACTACAAAGTTTCAAGTTTTCCTTATTCTTTACGGTCGCTGGACTTATCCGTCATAGAACATATTGTGATAAGATTGCTAGGTACTGGGCTGACTAACTGTCATACGCAAATTCATTTGACAAACGTTGGGTTCGTATTCAGGCTGCTGAAACACTAGAATTTATATCGGTAAGTGCCAAGCCATACGGAATCAGTTACGAAGGCTAAAGAAGAGGAGAAGATGCATTAAATTTAGCATACTAACTTAATCGTATTTAAAATTATATTCACCTATACCTTGCATCATCTGTATTCTTTTAAATAAATATCTTTGATGTATCTTTGATGTAAATATCTTTGATAATAAATAACTTTTTTTTGGTGTTTCATTTCTCCAAACAGTAGCTTATAGCAAGTACACATGAATACCTATCCCTTTTTTCTGTTTACAATACTGAATGTATTCTAAATACGCATGGGCGACGTAAGTGCGTAAACGTACTTGCGAGTTTTATATTTACTCATAGCTGTAACATTCTTAGGTATCTGTTAAACAAAATGTTTATAAATGCCCATTAAATGAAAAGAAATGCTTGCGTAGAAGTTTAACGAATATTTAGCTGGTAATTAGAAACGTAAGTTTTCTTAATATACTTCTTGAATACTGCTAACAATAGAATTTTAATGGAAACAATAAATGAAAGCAAAATAAATTGAAAATATAAAATTAGGCAACGCAAAAACCTGTGTTTGGCATAGATTTTAGTCAAGAGTCTATAAAATCGAGATCAAAGAGATACAGGCCTCTTTTCATCAGGAGCAATGATATCTGCAATGAACATCAAGACTAAAACTGGTATTATTACGGAGCTATTGCACAGAGCAACTTTCCCGGTTCTTGACATCAAGTCCTAGGGCACATGGCATGTATGATTCTGGACGTGGAAATAATCTTTGAAAAGAAAACGGAGCAATGGAACAGAAAAGAAGCGCAAAAAAGGACCAAGGTAAAAACACCTGACAAGTTCTCAACAAAGACGAGAGAGATGAGCATTCCATGAGAATCCTGAGACAAGGAGGAACAACTTCAAGATACAAAAAACTGGCATCAAAGCCTACGCTGAATACAACAATTCATTAACTAAACAAAAAATACTTTGTGAATGTGAAACGCTTCAAGAAAATCAAATTCACTAATTGTAGGAGACTTCGGGTATTTTTTGCAGACACAGTATCAAAATTGTGTTTAAATTTCCCACTGTGATTAGGTATCGAAGATTTGTTAACTTCGCCTCTTACACCATTAGATTCGTGTACGTAAATTTAATGCTTTATACGTAAATTTAATGCTGTTTTAATTTGCGCTAAATATCTCAAACAACGCTTTTATATAGATATGCTACAAATTTCCCAAGATATATGGTTAGAATGGAATCTTTAAGAAACGAACCATGAATTTTATTGACAGGAGAGAAGCTAGCTTTAAAACTAAACTTATGGTGAATTCGTGAAATTTTGTAACTGATAGAAGGAAAACATGGAATAACAACAAAGTTTTTATTGTTATTCCTAATAGCAATAAAATGTCTTTTTTGGAAGAAAAAAGGAATGTCTTCTTTGGAGGTAAGTTGAAAATTTTTTAAAGGCTTTATTAGTGACCATAAGGGAATATCATAGGCCAATGGCAGAAATTCTAAAATATTTAGTATATTTGCAAGCAAAGGTCCTGCGGAATATACTTTGAAAGCGCGAAATACTTAATAGTCAAAAGAAGTTATCTTTTCTTTAACCGGGTGACATGACTTAGCAATGGGGCGGCAACTGAATAGAAAAAGATTTGTGGTAAACAGCAGGCTGAAATCAGATTCATTGCAGATAGTATATCAAGGAATGGAATGGTACTGCCAAATTCAGTTTTTTTAGTAAACTGGATGACTGAAGCAAGCTGTAATCTACACCAAACACAAGTTTGTTACTTTGCTAAACTCTTTTGCTTTGGTATATTTCTCTTCTGTCCTTACCTGTCCTAAATTACTTTAAAAATGTTACCTTTAAATTGATGTTAAATATATATCAGCATAACATCATTACTTACAGCACCTAAATTAGCAAACTAGGTTAAATACTCACAGACCCATAATTTACACTAAAACCTTTGAGTTTAAAGCAAAACATCGTAAGGATCATTAATTACTTTCCTTAAACTACTGGTTTATGATATAAAGTTTTGTTGGAAATTAGATTATGAGGCAAACTGCTTAGGACGTTTGCAAGCTTCATAGTTGGTCTGTTGTTGTTGCTGTTATGAATTATCTTACTTGTCTAACAGTAACATCAAAAGAAGCCCACGAAATTTATTGTGACAAGGAGTACAAGATTGCGCCTGTTGTTAGCTAGAGCCTTGAGCATCATACAAGTGACAGTACGACTTTCCGCAGTTCCGCCCCCAATTTTGATGAAGAGCACCACTGGCGTCTCCCGATCCGCTTTTCCTAACACCAACCTGTGGAGTGGACTTTTGGTTCACCCTCATATTTAGAGTTCCCATGTCGCACAGACACTATACATTTACAAACATCCATGAATTTTCCGGGATTTGATTCCGGGTCCTCCAGTACGGCATACAACGTCGCTAATCACTATACCGGTTGGGCGGCTTATAGTTGTTCTTCTTGGGATATATACCGCTAATCGTAGTTATCTACTTTAGGTATCGCGGTTTTACAGGATTTCCGAGGTTGCTTTAAGTAATCATATTTTATACTCCGATGAAGCTAAAAACGTTTTGTGCGGATTTTCGTAAATTACATATTGCGATTACATTCGGAATTGTTTTAAGCATTTCAAAGAGCGTACAACGAGCATCAAAATAGCCATTATGTACAAATCATTCTCCTTTTATTTATTTTACTATTACAATTAACTGATACAAGGAATAAAGATATGTAAATATTCGGTTTCAGTCACATGATGTTCCAAAGTTATGTTATGATAGATTCAGAACCGTGATCTTATATATGAGTAGTGTTTCATTTCTTAATTGCTGGTAATATATTAAATTCATTTTCTCTATTCTCTAATACGGCATGTCTAAGTCTTACTAAATACAAAAGAATTTTCAATGTCCAGAAGGTAGAGCAAAGTTACTTTTCTAAATACATCAATAATGTGAGTTGTAAATATAAATGTATCTATATGCATGAGGATTTCACAGTACATTTTATAAATAATATTTTTTTCTTTTTCATGTGCAATTCCAATATGTATATTTCCACACCAGCCGTTATTGATGAAAATTTAAATTTTTATTTTATTATCTATTTTTTGGCTTGAGTTATGGTGAATGACCAATAATTTTAGATTATTAGCAACCAAGGCTGGATCGCATAATTATAATAAAAAATAGACGTTTTTCTTGATTCTCTGTTAATGAAAAAACATTTATATAAATTGTCTTATCGGTATGAAATGGCATATGCAAACAAATCGTGGGGAAAATTTCACTCAAATCTTGTGATAAGAGTCTTAATTTATAACAGTCTAAATTTTTAGAATCATTTTGAATTCTGCAGATTATTTTTCTAAATAATAATTATTTTTAACAGTTTTATGTAAAATTTCTTTAGCTAGAATAATTTCTGCACAACGACATGCATTGTTGATGCGTACTTAAAACGCAACGCATTTGAGTTAGAAATTTTCGCGGATGGCGCGAGCGTAATTAGCATAACGGAAAAGAGATATTCAACTGCTTTTCACAATGAGTTATGCAAATGTTTATTTAATAAAATTTTGTTTTCTGCGTGTCATTGTTATTTTTACAAGGCATTCTAATTCCATTTTACAAAATTCGAAACATACACTCACGTTTGTGAAAATTGCAACACCAAGAAGGAATCGTCATAATTGAATGCAATTTAATACACAGTTGAGTGGTAGTGGTACAAATAAATGATTAAATGTTCAAAGCAAACAAACAAGAACAAGAGATCAGAATCAGTATTTTGTGTGGCCACCACGCGCCGCAATAAGTGCTGCTACACGACGTGGCATGGAGTCAAACAAAGTTTGAATGTCTGACTGAGGAAGAGCATTCCATATCGTTTGTACGCGTACCCAAAGTTCGTCTGCAGACGCAACAGGACGAGGATCACGAGCAAGACGCCGACCAATGACATCCCACACATGTTCAATTGGCGACATATCCGGGGAACACGCAGGCCAAGGAAGAAGCTGTACCTGCTGCGCTGCAAAGAAGGATTTAACAATCCGAGCAGTATGAGGGCGGGCATTGTCCTGTTGAAATACAGCGCCTGGCAAGCTTTGAAGGAAGGGAACAGCTTCGGGCTGTAGAACTTCACGGATATACCGGTTGCTGTTCAGATTGCCCACAATTCGTAGCAATTGAGATCGTCTATGATATGCTATGGCGCCCCAGACCATAACTCCGGGTGTTCGTCCACTGTGGCGTTCGATAATGCACTCCGGAAGGTGGCGTTCACCGGCATAGCGTCTGACACGAATGCGGCCATCATGGTACCACAAATTAAAGCGGGATTCGTCAGAAAACACGACATGCTGCCAATCAGCACGCCAGTCTCTATGCTGATTGGCCCATTGTAGCCGCAGGCGGCGATGGTCGTGCGTTAGGGGGATCCTGTATAAAGGAGTCCGTGCGCGCAGTCCACACTGCAGCAGACGTCTACGAATTGATGAAGCACACAATGAAACACCTGTAGCTATTGACCACAGTGCTGCCAATTGTCTAGAGGAAGCTGTACGGTCCGTCCGCGCCATGCGGACCAGGTGTCTATCATCGCGAGCTGACGTCACATTTCGGGGTCCACTCCCGGATTTCCGAGTTGTCCGACACTCGTCCGTCCACTGCTTCCAAACGCGCATCACTGTGCTGCTGTTACGCTGCACACGAGAGGCTACTGCACGATACGACAATCCAGCTTCACGAAGGCCGATGATTCTCCCTCGTTCAAACTCTGTAAGTTGTTCAAATCTCGCTCTCTTTCGTCGACGAGGCATAAGTACAGATTGAGTTAACGTTTACCACTAGCAGATAACCACCGATAACCATACACGCCTCGCTACAGCCGTCTATTTATTCGGATCCATCAGCCGTTCAGAGGGCGCTGCTCAGCATACGCATGCGCTACGGATTTGCAATTCTAATCATTTGCATATCATGCGCTACTTTGCATTTCCTGAAAATTTCAGCTCACTCGCGTAAGTCCTTCATGGTGTTGCAATTTTCACAAACGTGAGTGTATATTAGAAACGTTATTATATATCAATAATAATTATGACTTAAAGTAGTAAACAAAACATTACAAAACAGTTACAAAGACATTAAGAATATATTGGTAATTAATTAAGAATACTTTGCTAATTAATTTTGGTAATTAAATTTCACATAAAACAACTCATACAGATGCTTTGTAAATTTCATAAATAACCAGTATAAACGATATTAACTTGACGCACTCAGACGTCATGGCATGTGTACGTAAAATGCATACATCATAAATAGCTTCAACCAGCATACAAGAAGGCAATAACTTGAGCTTCTAATATTAGTAAGTAAGAACTTTGAACCAATTTAGTTAAATCGACGTGCATTAAATAATGAGATCCTCAGTTGTGATTTAGAATTTATCCCAACAATTAATTTCTAATTCTGCCTTGAATGATTTAAATTTGTAATAACCAGTGGTAAAAACGGAGTCTTTAAAATTTCTCGCATAGTTATCGTTTGTGAGAAGCGCACTGCAACTCAACTCTTCTAACTGCAACGCACTTCGAACGAGATCAGGTAGAAGAGCCTCTGAATTGCAATGAAACTGAAAGATTCATTTTACGTGGATAATTGTGTTACAAGTATTGACATGTTGCTGACTTAAATTATTTCAAAAGAAAGTCTCAAAAAACTCTAAAAGCAGCTAAATTTGATTTACGTGGATGGAAAAGTAATTATCTTCCTGAGATACAAGATTTCTTTGCAGATAGCTCAGATTATGTAGATAAAAACGATGTACCGGTTTTAGGTCTCACATGGGATATTAAGAATGACATCCTGTTATGCCAATTGATAGAAACTGAGAAGAACAATGAATCGACTACTAAGCGAAAAGTTTTTTCTAAAGCACATCAATCATTTGATCCCATAGGTTTCACTTGTCCGATAACATTAATTCCTAAACTGCTTCAGGAAATCTGCAAGTTGGGAATCTCGTGAAACTCTAAATTATTGGAAGATTTAATTAAAAGATTTGAAAAATGGGAAGATCAGTTATCAGAAATTAAAAATTTCAAGATACCTCGCAGACTATCTGATTTAGAACTTAGTGAATCCAACATAACACTCCATACATTTTGTGACGCGTCTAAGTTTGCATATGGAACTTGTATTTTCCTTAGAGCTGAAAAGGAGAGAAAAGTAACTAGTCAATTAATACAAGCTAGATCAAGAATTGCTCCTTTGAAGGGATCATCGATTCCGAGGATGGAATTGCTAGCATGTCTTATTGGGGGCTAGATTAACCAATGCAGTGAAGAAAGATTTAAAGTTAGAAAAAATTCAGTCAGTTTATTGGTCCGATTTCATGGACGTACTGTATTGGATTTAAAGAGAAAGTCCGTGGCAAACGTTTATATCTAACCGTGTAAATGAAATTAGAACTCTATCAAAATCTAATGAATGGAAGTTTGTTCCTGGATCTCAAAATCCTGCGGACATACCATCAACAGGTTGCTCAGTAAAAGCCTTACTAAAGCAAAAATGGCACGAAGGACCTTCTTGGCTTAGGGATTCTAAAGGTAAAAGGCCGGATTATGACCTGTCACCTAAAGAAGATGTGGTAGATGCAGAAAAGAAGAAAACTATAATGTCTCACATGAATCAGAGAAATGGTAATTATTATTACCACATGTCCTCGTATAAGAGAATAATTAGAATCACTAGTTCGATGTATAGGTTTTATAGGAATTCTAAGACACCTAACAAAATTTCAGGAGAACTATCTACTGAAGAGCTTAAAGAAGCTGAACTTACAATTTTGCAAAACGTTCAAGAAGGCTCTTTTCACAGTGAGAAAACTCAACGTCTAAAATAATTTTCGACATTTACAGACGCTGATGGAATTCTGAGAATTAAAACAAACTTCTTTTGAGAGATGAAGACAAAAATTTCAGAGCCCCGATTGTTCTACCATCAGATCATCATGTAAGTAAATGCCTGATTCTGTCTAATCATCAAGAACTTGGACATTGTCGAGTACAGTCGCTAATCGTAGCTCTGAGGGAAAAGTATTGGATACTGAAAAGTAGACGAACTATAAAAGCAGTAATTAAAACTTGCATTGTTTGTCAAAGATTTAGAGTCAAACTGCCTGATATTAGAGTAGGAATGCTTCCTAAAGATCGTGTAAAACATGCATGCATTTTGAAATTATTGGTGTGGTTGTAGCAGGTCCATTACACCTGAAAGAAAGAAAGAAGGTATGGATCCTAATTTTAACCTGTGCTGTTTATAGAGCAATACATTTAGAACTTCTGACTTCTCTATCAACAGACAATTTCTTACTGGCACTTCGAAGATTTATAGCTCGTCGCGGTCGCCCTTTAGTGATATACTAAGACAACGCAACTAACTCTACCGGAGCTGAAAATTTATTGAAAAATGTCGATCTAAAAAGATTAAAAATATTTATTTAGCCTATTACCTGGAAACTTATTCCTCCAGCAGCCCCATGGTGGGGTGTGTTTTGGGAGAGGTTGATTGGCATTCTAAAACGAATTCTGAAACGAGGACGAGCATCTTTAAAATATCAAGAAATAGAAACCGTTCTCTGTGACTGTGAAAGCTAACTAAATGCTAGACCTCTAACCTATATCAGTGAAGATCCAGAGGACTTAAACCCATTAACACCTGAACTATTTTTGAAAACGAATCGTCTAAACAATACAACTGATTTTGATCAAATAAAAACTACTAGCAAAGACTTAAAAAAAGATTGGTTTACAGAAGAAAGCTGATGTACGATCTTTGAGTTAGGTTTCGAAATGAATACTTGGGACAATTGCACCAAAGGACAATACTCGAAGCAGATTTTATATCCCTAACGTAGGAGATATTGTATTAATATGGACTGATAACCTCAAAAGATTGTATTGGCCTTTAGGAAGTATATTGTCGATTTACACCAGCAAGGATGGAGTAGCTAGAACAGCCAAAGTTAAAACTAACGCAGGACTTGTGACCAGACTGATCAAAAAATTGTGCCCTTTAGAACTGGATAGTGAGAACCATGTCGCCAACGTGGGGAATGTTATGTTAAAAGGAGAATTTTTTGTGAATCAAAGGAATCTCGATTACCATCTTGTTACAACAAGAACTGGACGTGTTGTTCAACCTCCCTCAAGATATGAACAAAAAGGTGTTGAATTCCGGATCAATGCTCCCGAAACTCAAAAGGGGGCGTGTTAAAAACGAAGCCTTTAAACTTTCGAGCATAGTTATCGTTTGTGAGAAGCACACTGCAACTCAACTCTTCTCTAACTACAACGCACTTCGAACGAGCGGCGAGAATGATGTATCCCGTGACATGTTAACGATGTATTCTTGACATATAAAATTTGAACTGTAATTTTTGATGTTGTTTCAAGTATATTCTAGTGTTAGTCTACTTGTGACCTGTTTATTCTTACTCTGTTTTTTATTTGATTGCTGTTTCAACATCGAAGGAGATACAAACACCCCGGGAAGAAAAGATAGGCTAACTTTTGATATTTCATTTGAAATAAAAATCTATAAATAAAATAAAATATTATTAAGTTAATTTTTTAACTATCAGCTCTTTCACCGAAAGGATCTGATTAGGTTATCTTTATATTGGCACGTATTCTACTGATGAAACACTAAAAATTTTAAGCAGGTTTTGTACATAGAAACTAAGCTCAGCGGCGCAACAGCCCTAATGGGCCAAGGCCTGCAGTGTCCTTTACTGCTTTCGTGACCATTTGGGCTCCGGAGTGCATCAGCATATGCCCTGTACAAGTGGTTGGCTTGTCGTAGGGTCCGTGGTGTTTAGTTCCCAAGCGATCTTGGTACTCATATTATCGACTCACTTAAGGAATAGAAGGCTGAGTGAACCTTGCTCAGCCCGGGGATCGAACCCCGGAGCTGTTGTGTAGTTGCGCGACGCGCTACCCACTTTGCCACTGGGCGGTCAGGTTTCGTACATACTTAAGATTTAAATCGTGCCATATGATTCGCACCCAGATTTGATATATATTTTAGCCGATGTAATTCTCGCTTGTAAGGTTTTAGAAAATTGCGCTAAATAACTTATGCAGTACAGCAAAAGCGTTTCCATTTATATATGAAATAAATTTTACTCTTTATTCAACAAGCAGCTTTTCTGAGCATCTTAGAATCGTTTGTATATCTTTCCTTTTATGAAGTTTTTAAGAGAAGTGGGCAGGCTAGGAGAGACAAGTGTGCGGAAGAAAACGTTTTCTAGTTTTTTAAGTTATGAAAATTGTGATTTGCATAGTAGTGATACATAAGTCTTAACACCCAAAGGGAAATTAGAGAAAAGAAATCAGTAATGGGAACAAACACATGTGTTATTTACTCCTGAATGAAATAAAATTCTGCAATATGTAAACAAATATATTTCATGAAATATGATGGGGTGATGTGGTTTTCATCATATACATTGCTCTTCATGGCTTTAAACACAAAACACCTACATAATTGATAATGTAAATGGCAAAATTTTATTTCAATTTACATCATGTTAAAACCAATTAATAAACATCCATGAATTGAAAAATAATATAATAGTGTCTAAAGAGTCATTTAATTATATGCAGCGTTATAATCATCTTTTCAAGTTTTACTTATTACATTCGAGATACATAAAGATACTGTAGGTATTCTAAATTTATTACTTATAAATTTCATAAATTAAGAGATTTCATTAAAATTTAAAGGAGACTAACGATGTTGCAGCGAGCACAAAATATGCTACATTCAGACTATGTCTTTTAATTAAAAGAATGCAATATACTGTTACAAATTATCACTTGCATATGATATAAAATAAATATACTTTGAATTATATCAAGAAGACATATTGTAAAAAGAATATAAGGATTTAACGCATAAAACTACATTTATTGCTTTTAAATCGCTCGGAGTTTTAAGAAGATACAGATTGTTTAATATGTTTAATTGTCAAGCCTTGCAGAATGATACATTTGCGGTAGCGTAGCATAAGGAAATGTACTGGTCCGCGAATTTGAGAACTATTATACTGAAAACGTTTCTGACGTCAAAAACATATCTGAGAGGTGGGTATTCATTAGACTGCGTGGATTATAAAATCTCACGTATCGTGAAGTGCTAATATTTGCTAGGCCATATGAGTAATAAATGGCTTGGTAACATAACAGTAACTCGAAAGAGGGAAAATCTAACATTAAATCTCTAACCAATAAAATATTTAGGTTTTCAATAACGGAATAGAAAAATGAAATAAATTATTTATTGTTAAGCACTTTCGTTATCTTCACCATTTATTTAAATTCTGTAGGGTTCAATTAACCAATTATTCAACTTTTTGTTATCTTTCCTGAACTCCTCAACTTCCCCTCGCATTTTATCCCTGGATGTAAATTTAAGTGAAGTGAGTATTTAAGCGGGTGAATCTTGGAGTTTATTCAGAGCGTGTTTTCGCTAGCCAGCGTACGTTAAGCGTCTGTCCTTGCTGTTACGAGAAGTTGCTGAAACGCCTTTTTGGCCATTTAATTAAATATTGCTTCGGGTAAGTTTTCGAGTCAGCATAGCTTTAATTTAAAGTGCTAGTCCATCACTACTCTTTAGGCTGCAATTTATTGAGTTAAGATTTCTTATGTCCCATTGCAAGTTGTCGGTGTTATTGTAAAGCACGAAGTACGTGCCCTTCTATTCATAGTTTTGAATAATAAAGGGTTGTTTTCACTCTTCTTCTGTCCTCGTATTATTTAACCATGTGAGAGAAATAGCCAGGTTCCTCAGTTGGATCTACTAGAGTTTATATGGCCAAAGAGAGGAAGATCTTATAATTCGAGCATTTTTTCCTTAGAAAAATCTTCCCCAACGAGATACTTAAGCAGAGAGTTTCTAGGTGCATTTCAGTAATTACATAAAGAAACAAACAAACCGCAGTTTTCATACATAGATTAACAGTTCTTATTTCTCAAATCTTCAATTCAGAATCCATTATGAATTTTAGTCAAGAAAAAAATTACAAAATACTCCCGCTCTAATAACTTCAATTAATCCATTGAAACTAAGTATCAAACAATGTAACAGCCTTTTAATCTTGGTTAAATGAGCAAATATTTTGTTTAATTCGTAGCGCAGCTCTTAAACAAAATTATTCTACATGTAACTACATCCTTACTACGTTATTCTGACGTAATATAATAAGACACTTACTGTAAACGGTACTGAAGCAAAATGCTTACTTATTTATTAAAATTAATTTTTTTCCTTTTCAGACTTAATTCGTTTCAAGTGAGGCTCTCCTGTCATAATTGTTCGCTATCTTTATTTTGGTATTGAAATTTCTCTTATTTCTTTAAACTTTGAGACAGGATTACATTGATGTGCATAAGATATGAATATCGCTGAAATTTTCTTAATTGGTTTTTACAGATAAATTTTACGAAATATCTTTCTAAATTAAAATAATGATGGGATTTACGTAAAACATACTTAACGCAAATGATTTTGAAATCTTTTTCCTTTAAACTTTCTGCATTTTACTACACTTTTACTTTAATTCAATTTCATCAAAATATGTTATTTTCCTGAATTTGGAAAACAAAATGCTTTCTAAGAGCCCTTTGCTTTTAAAATTTGTCCTGTTCAATTTATTGTTAAAGTTTAGTAAATAAAAGTAATATTAAAATTTAATGAAGATAATGTTTTAGGGATTCCATTATCGCTGGAATGTAATGAACAAAATTTCTCATTATATAATTTATTTGATAGCATGTTCGGTTTACCTATTGCGTTACGGTACACAGCAATTTCTCCCCTCCCCGTCCATTAACGCAAATATATGTGCGAAGATTTCACATGCTATCCTTTCTGCTCTCTAACGAAGAAGCTTCCATTAGCCTTTCAGGACACGCTGTCTGCAATAAACTGATGCAATGTATTTGGGGAAACTGCACCTGCTACTGCATATCTCGTGGGAAACAACAACAACGTCGAAATCGTGTCTATTTCGGGCAGTTGTTGGCGTTTAAATAAAAGGCCAACTCAGACGTTTTGGTCTTGAAAGGGTTAAAGGTGAAATACGAAAGCGTTTGTATGGAGTTAATATCTCATGTGTTTATTTGGCCTCATTCTGACCGTTACGTCATTGAGTCAAACGCAGATTCGTTCCTCTTCAAGAAAGTATAACATTCCATTCGAAAGTATAACATTATGCTTTAAGAAAGTAACTATTAATAGTTAGTTTCTTAAATCAGAATTAACAGTGTAACATTCGAAACATTTTTTAAATAGAAATAGTATAAAGCAATAACGAAAATAATCTTAGTTTATTCCGGTTAAGTTTTGATCATTCCCAGGGCTTCAAACAAAGCTATCAGATCATAGGAAACTACTATTAAAATTTAAGATGACATTCAAAAATAATGACAGAGTAAATGCATAATCAAGGTAAGCAGAAAGAACATATATGCAGTGTAGATTATAGTATTAATAAAACTAGAAAACGATAACGCATAATGGTAGATTAAAGGGGGTTGGCAATGGTGATGGTGTATATAGTAGTAGAGAATATGGATTCTTGATGGACACGAATATCTACCATTGCAGGAAAGCGCGGAAAAAAGATCAACTGTAAAATCTTACAGTCATTTGTATCCGTAATATCACTATGCCTACAGATTTATATTTGCCTGAATGTGAAAGATGGAATTCGTTAGCTGTTTTTTGACTGGCACTTTTCTTTTCAACCATGACATTTTTCCAGCAAACCAAAATATCTTGCAAAATCAGACTTTAATTCCTATGCTATAATATTAGTCACACATTTCTGAAAACATTGCATAAAATCTTTGAATCATATTTTTACATTTCACTTTTCTTCGCAAAAGCAAGTATCCTCTATGGATGTTTTTAGTTAACCAAATGTGCGTCATAAAAGCGAATTTCCGCAAATCAAATATGTGTTAAGCGTAAGATACCTGTAAGTATACAAATATAATTAAAAATTTCATAAAAAAGTATTCTAAAAAATAAAGAGGGAGTCAAAAATAGAGCTATACAATTCAAGTTAATGTAATTTGTTGTAAATTGTAGAAAGAAATGGAAGCTACAGAAATAAATTTTAAACTTCCATGTTATCAAGGAATTCGCATACTCGCACTTATGATTACCCAAACTACTTACTTGAGCTTAGCTTTCTGAACTCAAGATTCTCGTATCCGAGCTTATATCATTAGCCATGACATAAGCTTGGGTGTGTGAACATGTCGGAGCAAATTAAGCTGCAACATGGGCGTCTACCTTAGTAGTTACTTAGACAAAGCCCAAAATCATATGGCCAATGATGTAGAAGAGTTATTTCAAAGCAACATATTTGCAGTGAAGAAAGTGTAACTCGCAAGGGAGAACATTCAAAAAAAGAAAATCTCCAGAAATTCGCTATCTCTTTGATGTAACAACATCGGTAAGGACTGGAAGCGTTCGAAATGACAAGCAATCTGATGCAATAAAATGAGTTCAGTTGTCACTGTTGTGCATTTTTTTTCTATTGACTTAATGGCACTAGAATATTTTTTCTAGCGATAATATTGTCATCACATGATATGATTAAATGTGTAGCCATATTTCTGACTCATCCTCTATTAGCGCATGTCATCCTCTTCCAGTAAACTAGGGCAGCATGCCATCATTTTTAAACATATCTTTCATAAATTTCACAGATGAATGGCAAGATAACTACATTAAAAACACATTTCCCATTTATTTAGAGTTTTAAAATATATACATATTACAGAGGTAACATTGACAGGAAAAGTAATTAAATATCAAAAAAGAAGAAAAAGCAAGGAAATTCGAGAAATACAAACATCTCTTATACACTCACTTCCAAAAGTTAAGAACGGGGAGGAAAATGCTATTTTCCGGAAGCCAATCAGAATTGAAGAGGAGTCAATTCGCTGCAGAAGTAGATGGAAGCATGCAAATATATTATGTAACAGCCAATCGCGCTTCCATGTCTAGAAATATGCAAAAAAGGCAGTCTTATAAGAAGCCATCTTTATGAAGGGTTGATTGTAAGTGCTGATAGAAGGTGTTTAAAACTTTCGTACAATTTGTTTTCAAGACATACGTGTATCTCATACGTGCCATACGTGTTCTGTAATTTCGCGTTTATGGAAACAATTTCAAACCACACAAACAGCTGTCCGAAGGCACGTAACCGGTCGCCCAAGAGTTACTACCCCCGCGGAAGATCGATATATTGCCATTGTATCCAATAGGAATTGCAGAGCGACCTCCACACGTGTGACATCTATGGTTGCAGCGTTCATTGGTAAGGCAATATCTGCAGCTACTGTATGCCGAAGATTACGTATGAGTGGACTGTACGCCCGGGTACCTCGAGTTTGTGTTCCTCTGTCCGTCCAATCAAGAGGGGCACTATTACAGTGGTGCCGGAAACATGTCAATTGAAATGCGTCTGACTGGGGCAATGTCATGTTTACTGAGGAGTCAAGATTTGCTCTGGAGCCAGATGACAAGCGTATAAGGATAAGGGATGAACAACGAACACGCAATCAGTCCCAAAATATCACCAAACATCAGGCATTCCGAGGCAGAAGCATTATGGTGTGGGCAGGGATATCATTAGGATACCACACCGACCTGCACATCTTTAAACGCACGTCCCCATAGAGCTGACATCGTCGATGACTACCTGGAGAGTGAAGAGATTGCGCGTATGACGTGGCCAGCATGTTCGCCTGACCTTAATTCCATTGAAAATCTTTGGGATGCTCTCGGCCGGGCTGTATCTTCACGTTTCCCACCTCCAGCCACTCATATTGAGCTGGAAACTGCTCTACAAGGAGAATGGCGATTGCTTAGTTCTGCGGTGGTTGACTACCTAATTGAAAGCATGATCGCAAGGTGTAAACTTTGTTTACAGATTAAAGGGCGATCACATACCCTATTAATGTCATTTTTTCATTTTATACTGTTTATTTTCACTTTATACATAATTCTGTTTAAGTCTCCAGTATGTCATTATCTGATAACTTACAAAAATTTAATATTTTATTTTCATTTCTGTATATAATTATTGAATTTGTTTTATGCATAAATATATATGCTATTTCCTGCCTAATTTTGTGTCAATCAAACCAGTATTTGTTGATTTTTTTTTGCATTTTACATCTTCTTGCTCAAGTTTTGGAAGTGAGTGTATCGAATTACATGGAGAAAGTAGAGTTTCGTAGCTCCAGTTAACAGCACAAAACGGTAAAACATGGAGGTGCAAATATATAGCATTAATTCAAAATCTAACTGCTATCTAAAATTGTTCGAAATGTGTGTTGCCATACCGGAGGGAAGTACATCGTATTGTTGTTCTCCAAACCGTCTGACTAAGACGAACATGATTCTTAGGGTACATTGACCCTAAGAAGGTCGGGAACAAGAACAGGATTTGAAAATATGTTCCTCTCGAAACAATCTAAGATGTGTTCAACCGAAGCCTCATGTTCATGGCACTTAATGTGGCGTTTGGTAATCGTGAAAGCGAAGTCCACGAGAACCTGTCACAGATGCAGTTCGAATTATTCCTAGCCTAATAAACAGATTCCAGTGATTGGGCGTGGCGACCCAACCAGTCTAACATATTTTGTCACTTTTTCAAGGAGAACAATTCAAAACAATTAAGGCTGGAGGAGTAAACTGAGTACAGTCCTCCTTCGCCAGTTTGTCCGATGTTTCATTACCGTAAATGCTTATAAAAGGCAGAATCCACGGGAGGTGGGCATCACGGTGCAGCGAAATCAGCTTTAACATATGTAGGATGAAAACACTTATTTTTATCAATGAAATTCCTTTATTAAGATATTGCAGAGAACTACAGCTATCGGATAAAATTCACAAACCGCTAAACTCTTTTTCGGCTAGAGTATCTACGAATCTCGTATTAATTGGTATTGATTTGTTTCTGAAAACCCAACAGAAATCCGGGTTTCTACGGCAAAAAGTAATTTTCCTATGAAAGATCTGAACAAACATTCCGCCGCCTGCTTTATCAACAATCCTGCTAACATCAGTAGAGATCCTGCTAGCATTTTTTGGTATGTTGTTTGTGATTTACAAGTCAACTGTTTAGGTCATCGTTGACAAAATCATTCTTATTAACAGGAGAAGAAATATCAAAGTTAAAATGCATACTTGAGAATCCCTCCGAGGAATTCAGGCAAGCTGTAGAGAGTGGGACTCAACGTCATAATAAGGTAAGTAATCAAACGCGATTTTACTGAAAGGCTTGTTTTTTTAATCTTTGACTGTTTCGCCTCGTACTAAGGTATGCTGATGTTTTCTTGGGTTGGCTATAACTAGAATGTGTTTATAGCATTTCCCAAAGCCAGCCTGTCATCTAAATTGAAAGGATTGCAGATCAGTCACAAAAAGTATAATTTTGGATGGACAATTATGCCTAAGACTAGTAATGATATAGGCAGAGCTTAATTGGACTTGATCTAATTTTCCCAAGTTAGTATCGGAAGCACAGCAGATCTGAAATCAAAAATGGACCGGAAGAAAGACAAATACACGGTTCTAAGAAACAGCAGCAGCTCTTTAGAACCGTTTTCTACTTTTTGGAACACTATGTTCAATTTGTTTGTTACTTGTAATGTCTTGGTTTAAAATGAACTCTAGACATTTAAAGTGGTTCTCATAAATATGTTTTTGATTAACTAGTATCAATTTCGGCTGGTATTTTTATAGGTGCTTATTAGTAGTTAAGAAAGTAGCAGCTGATTTAGTAACAAGTATATAATATGAGGCATTACAAACGTCTCTTATTAATTATGATATCTGCGTAAGAATCAACATAATTGTTAAAAGTAGCATATATTTTACATGATTTTATTAAAATCCATATTCCCTTTTATTTACTTACTGCTTAATTGTTCTCATAAATTTTTATTTAACAGTCACAAAAAACATCCCAGAATTTACATTTTGACACTGTTTGATAGATCAAACACTTATCTTCTAAATGAAGAATGTTTAGCACTTTACCTTAATTTATAAAATTTTGAGAATGTTTAAAACGTGTAACAATTTTTTTGTGCTGTCATGCAGTCGTTATAACGGCATATTTTTAAGTGAAATAGTTAACTTCTTCACTGTTAGCAATCCTCGTATTTTTAGGAATAAAAGACCAGGAATATTATGACATCTGTAATTTTTACATTCTATACATTATACTAAAACCATGTAACTTAGAACATTTCTTTATATATAATCGTATCAACTCGCTGAATTTGATATTGGAAGTATAATGTTATATTTTCAAAGATACATTTTAAAATGTTTTGACCCGTTGTAAGAACATACAGAATAACAAGATAATCGGTAATAATACAAGTTGTAATATAGTGAGTAATAAATCACTCGTTTTTACATATAATTATGATTTCTTTAGGAAAGAATTGTACTAAATTGTCTAAATGCACCCTGATAAATAAATCTTTTATTCTCAGATAAAGCTTGAATATATCATGAATAAATTCATTTTCTCTCATATTAATTCTATTAGCTTTTAGAATGTCAATAAAGTTCCCAGAGAAACTGATGTCTTATCAGATTCAAATCCCAAAAACTAATTAATGAGCTTGAATGTTCATTTTTGTGTTACCGCTAAAAGAAATAAAATAAGAGAATATCTAGACAAAACTAGAAAACTAATACATATCTGTCTTCAAAGAAATATTTCATTACTCCTTAAAGGACGGCAGTCGTTTCATCAAAAACCTATTTCATATTCCTACTTATTTTACATTGTAATTCTTTCCATATACTGTTATTGAAGGGAAATTATTCTTTAAATGCCGTGGTATTTGTACCATACTGAGTATTAATCAGAAGTACTTAAATTTTATATTAATTCAATATATGTTTTATTTGTAAAATATTTATAGTAAGTAGAAACAACATTTAGGGACTAAAATTAAATGAGTAAATTTGCTTGTAGATCGATGTAAAATGGCAATTTGTAAACGAAATGGTTAACCCTGCTTAAATGCAGGATAGTGAAATGTTTTAAATCTGAAACATTGGAAAGTTTGTAACGCTCACTTTTATTCTTTATTTATTTTCCATTTTAGATTTCCTATACTTCCGGCGAATTTACTTAAAATGAAAACTGGTTTCGAAGCATAAATAAGCTTCGGCATTTATTGGAGATCATTTGACAGCTTAGCTGTTATTCTACTCAGAATTCTACTGTTTCTGTTAGCTTGACGGAAAAGATTTGTTTGCTGTGATTCTTCAGTTGTATTAGTTAGGATGAACCAAACTTTAAACTAGTTTTCACTGTTATTGTATGTTGCAATCGATTTAACTTCAATTTACATTGCAAAGCTCTGTTATAACCCTTTGTTATAACCGAAGATCAGCGGAGCCATATTCCTGTAAAATCTCAGGTTGTGTAACCGTTAGTTTGGGCGTATGTGTTCATGGTTATTTTTATTCAACTCTTATTTCAGTTGTGTTATTTCTAGCTAAGAGGTCAGATGAGATAAAACGTCATCAGATAGTCTTTTATAGTTACTTAGCAATCAGTTGGTACTTAACATTAAATTGTTATAAAGTTCTTAAATAAAAGAGTTTATTTTGCTCTGCCGTCTGAGTTCTTAATAAAACGTTTTTTTATTTTACATTTCTAACATTTTTATCAATATTTTCATTTATTTTTATTAAATACATTCAGCTTTAATATTGCCAATTTGGCTCTGACGGAAAGCAAATATTTTTAAGCAAAAAATAAAGAAAAAAACATATAAACAAAGTTTCAGAAACTGAAAGAAGATGTCTTTATGTAAAGAAAACAATGCAGGCAGAGAAATTGATTCATTTTGGTTACTTTAATTCCGAGAATATCGAACAATCTAAAGATTGTAAAACTTTTCTTAGTTATGAAATAAATCATGAATGTATTTTAAATCAAAATAATAGTGCCTGTAATAGTAATATATCAGTTTTTTTCGGAAACAGAATGATGCAGAAATAAATAGACGATGAGTTTATGAATGTCATCTCTTAGCCTTTCTTACGTCCAATTGTACTCTGATAAAACGAAGTGTGTTAATATGTTTATCACTGAATACATTACAGTATGACGTAAGCAGCGTTGAATCGAGGGTTAAGTACTACAAAGAAATATCCAAGAAGAAAGAATATTAATGTAATGTTCAGCGTAATAAAATGTCAAAATCAAAGTCTGCATTTCTTTTTTGTCGAAGTAAGAAATTTGTACTTAAATATTCTTTTCTAAAGTACATAACATTAAAATTATGTATTTTAGTAAATATTAACTCATTTTCGAAACTTACCGCACAGAAAAATATTGCAGTTTTGTATGCCCTTATTTGCCACGTATAAAAGAACATTTCCGGTCACACTAATTCAAAACACAAAAATTTTGACTTAAGAGTTTATTAATACATTTTCTGAATAATCAATCTATTCTAATTGCATTTTAGTTGGGGGGGGAGAAGATTGTTTTTGAAAGTTATTCTAATATAGCGATAATAAACACAGATACTGAATGACAGACAAGAAAAAATGTAGTAGTTAATGTTTGTTTACTTATGTTAAATTAATAAATATATTAATCATTTTCTCTAGAGCAGAAGTTTTGCCGATCGCTATGCTAAAATATGTGAGCAGTACGGTGTAATATTTAACCAAGATCACATTTTTGCGCAATAGCAGTTTTCTTTCGAAAAGAGCGTTATGCATTTTCTTCCTATATCTTCTAGACATTAAACATATTTTTGACACAGCTGCTTAGTTTTTCCAAGCACCATATTTTAAAAAATACTCATGCATATTTTACTTTTGAAATGCTTTTTTCCTTACGTACATTGCAACTGAGATTATTTATTTTTCATTCAAACTACATATATTATCTGTAAAGGTATTCGGATCATTTAAATTTTGCCCAGAATTTCCATTTGGATTTGTTTTCTTTTTCCTAAATCTAAACTAAATGATACAGTTAAGAAGTAAGAAAGGCATTAGAATATGAATATAAGGAGACTGAATAATAAAAAACGAGCGAATTAGAATCACAATATGAATGTCTTTTTCAATAAAGTGTTAGTTTTAAATATCTGTCATCAGCTTTTGTTCGATGCAAATAATTTTAGGAATGAGATTTAGTTTTGAATTTTTATAACTTATGCGATAAAATTAAAGTTTTCTGAATGTTCAAAACTAAAATATACTTATAAATTTATCTACCAAATTCTATAGCTTGCTTTCTCATTGCCAAACAAATTACATAACTGACGAAAGGAAATGTATACACACATAATGCAATGGATATGCTCTACCTTCTTATCTGCAGAGTGGATTGACAGCAGTATTAAAAATTACTGACGACCAAATGGAGGTCTGTAAAGAAATAACTTAAGGTGCAAGATTTTAAATTAGTTAACCAGTTATCTTATTTCTTTGTCTGTACTTTCACTTTCGTCGACTCCCTACAGGATGCCTTTGGCGGCGATCGTTGACTACTCACTCTATTACTCTTGATATTGCAGTGAGTAATAATTTTTAGCTTTGGTATCAGTGATTGCTTCATGTAAGACTGTAAACTGAGCCAGAGATTAATTGGCACGTTTACTTTGATTTTTATATTTAATTTGATTTGCGTTGGGAAATTTGCATTCATCTTTTGCGGCTGCAGAAAAAGGTGAAGTAATCCTTTCGTGGGCCTTGAAAAGGTTACTTCTCACAACCTGATCCTACGGAACACAACTGTAGCAAGCGCAAAACCCACTATAATAGATTCTATTATAGTATTGGGAACACTAATTCCCACTTCAGGTTAGTGCTGCCATATATGTTCAATCGACCGAAACAGAATTATCACATTTGTGCTGAAATTTGGAACGCATTGTGTGAGATCTATTGTACTGTGACACCTGTTTTGATGTGACATTTGTACTGCTCAACGATTCTTCTGCAAACACAGTGACTAAAACACAGTTTTTAATTATGTGTAAATGTGAGTAAAACACTTTCTTATTTCACATACTTCTGCTTATTTGTACCAGCAACTATGTATTATTGAATAATAAATAATGAGTGAAATGTGAAAATGTTATAGCATTATATGTAGGAAAATGATGAATACACTCATCTGTATTCATCATATTGTTTTGTTATTCAAATTGAACGTGGCTCGTAAAAGCCACGTGCAATTTGAATGTTTGGATCTTACACCAATGCTGAAAGCTAATGACAAACTACAAAGAGGAGATTCTGTGTTCCTGGCTAAGGAAGGTGTGGCTGGAGTAAAGTGAATGGACAATAAGGCTGTTATTTTGTTGACTACTGCACATAATCCAGCAATTACACGTCTGTAAATCCGGTAAAAAATGATGGACAAAAGCAGAAGTATCTTGCCTTAAAGCTGTCACTGTATATCACGGGGTTAATCGCTTCGATCAAAGAAAAGAATGCCACCAAATAGAAAAAAAGGTCTGTAAAATTGGGGCATCTATTTCTTATTTTCTTATTGACCTTCGCATTGTAAATTATTTTATACTGTGGCAAGTAAACCAAAGAAACAGAAGTTTAGATCAGCTATTCCGTATAGCATTAGCTCGTCAGCTAATAGGTGGATATTTCTCAAGAAATGGAAAAAGCCGTCCTGCTAGCTTCCAAGGAAAGAAATATGCGGTTTTCGGATGATGTGCTTTTAGCCAGTGTGAAATATTTTATGTCAAAGATGGTTTCCAACTGTAGACAATGTAGGAAATATAACACAAAAACCCGAGAAAAGAGGACCCGCTAAATGCGCGCAGAATGTGATGTACCCTTGTGCATTGCAACATGTTTCTTATCTTTCCAAGGTATATAATCACTATTTAATTGAATTTTCTCTGTTACAGTAAAGGGTTTCGCGGGAAGCAACTTCCCACTTCTAGAATTTAAATGTAAACGAAACATTCCGCAAAATAAAATAGATTTCCTTAAATGCTATTGTTTAATTTATATTAAAATACAAAAAATTAGAGAAAATTCAAAACAGAAATGGCCTACGAAATGCATAATAAATGGCCTACGAAAGGGGTATATAATCCAGCGGTGGAATCCTCAAAAAGTGAGTGAAGACTGTCTGTCCTCAGCTATGGAACACTAGATTGTAACAGGATTCTAGCAATAGTATCCTGGATAATTTACTAAGCTGCCAAGTACCTGCCTAAGTAATTGAACTGTCAAGGAGACTCATGTTGTACCAGTTAAGTACACTCATCT
Source organism: Stegodyphus mimosarum (assembly GCA_000611955.2). Classification (NCBI taxonomy): domain Eukaryota; kingdom Metazoa; phylum Arthropoda; class Arachnida; order Araneae; family Eresidae; genus Stegodyphus; species Stegodyphus mimosarum. The sequence continues at coordinate 46,822 of KK112635.1, read as the reverse complement.
GTATTCATAATATTGTTTTATTAACAAATAATAGTCTGATATGATATATTCATCCAATTTCGTAAGCTGAAGGAAGGCAACCATTAAATCTTACGTTTTTAACTAGCAGCAAGTGTACTCTTTTGGTATGGACCCACGTTTTACATTGCTGCATACCACTGTCAAGAACCTTCAGAATTTTAAAACTATAATTTGATCATTTGTTTAATGGTTACCGCAAACAGATGCTCTTATGTTTATGATATTGAACAACTTAAATAACTATCAGGCTGACGAGTAAACAGAAAGGCTTATTTAAAACTGTTGTTTGGGTTTTATTTACTGTGCCTTAGGTGCCGCTGCACTCTTTTCTAATAATAATCCCACAGGTCAGACAGGGCTGTAACTACTCCGTATCTTTTTTACGGCTGTGAAATTGGATGTTTTTATGTAAGTGGAGCCGTATGTAAAGATTGGGCCAAGTAAGTCCTGTCCAGAACTTTTCGAAAACCACTTGCAAACAGCTGACCACGTTAACTACTGTCACTTATAATCCATTCGTCACGAGAAGAACTGTTCCTAGATTTGCCGCTTTGGTTCTGTTTGGTTCATTTGATTTTGGCAAAGTAATTGAGGCTATCTGCCTAAGGAAAAGGACGTGCTAAGGAAACTGGCTCGTACATACGTTACGCATGGTGAAAACGGTGAAAACGCCCACGCAGATAGCTTGTTCACCGGACGGAACTACCGATGCCTACAGACTTTACCGCTTGGCCGCTGGTGGGCATTTGCCTATCTAGTTTGGTTTCGGTTTACACTAAGGCTATCTGCCTATTGTCGCTGTGATGCAATGCGTTGACAAGAAGAATAATAACAAGGACCAAAATGAGGAAGTACTTGATCGTTTAATGTGGAAATTTGTCACCTTGTACAGCTGAAAGTTGATCGGCATTAGTTTCTGCAGTATTCCTTATAATACTTATTGTATTTTTATGTTATTTTTATTATATATTCTATATTATTATAAATTAAGAGCATAAATAAGTTGCAGAACACGAACATCCAAAACAAGGTTTTGTTTTTCTTGCAATATGTATGGTTTTATATATTCCTTCTTTCTTTTATTTGCAAAATTCTGACAAAAATAATCTAAAATAATGAAGTTATGATTTTCAAATACCTCCTTCTAAGTAGTTGCATGACGTATTTCTAAATGCAGAGTAAAATAAAACATATATAAATATCTCGGGCGCCCACATAAATACTATTACAGACCGAAGTTAAAAGCAATAGTTTTAAATTATTAGAATTATGTATTTCGTCAGTTTAAATTTTGTAAACGTTGCTACATATTTCTATGATTATATGTAAAATTATTTTTCCTCTTATATGACTTTCTTCTTTTCATTTTCCACAAGAAACTGTTATTTCAAAAAAGAAACAGAAAAGTCGTGTCACCTGAAAAATTCTCAAAAGGAGACGATTCAGAATTTAAAACGAAATTATTCTTTCTACTTCTTTTGATCTTACGATAAAGAAAAACAAGCATTTGAATTTGTGTTAAAGTTTGAAGTAATGTATTAGTAAATATTAATATGGAAATGTCATGTTAGATAAAAAAATTATATGTTCATGTATCAATGAAATATTTTTAAGCAAATTATTCTTAAGAGAATTATCTTTCTGTCATGTCTCTTGTCGTTGCTCCAGATACGAAATTTCGCTCCTGAAAATGAGTAATTTATGTTATTCTTAAAATATAGCAAATTAAAAAACTGATGCGTTGCATTATTTTTAATTCGCTATTATTATTAATTTCATTTAATATTACAAGTTTTTGTTGTTTAGAACTGCTATTCAGAAGTTATAAATATAACATTTTTTCCTTCTCTATCATAAAAATACATTGACAATTTTAATTTTTAAACTTCTGTAACTCCTTTCATTAATATTTATTAGATTAGAGAATAAGGTTGCAAGTTTCTTCCCCAAATCAGAGTGTAAAAGAAAACCAATTTTTATGAATTCTTTAGATCAGCCGCATTTAGAATTTCGCATTCACACTCTTTTTTCCTCGATTACTCAGCTATTCTGATATATAAATATATTTAATAAATTTTTTATGTAAACTTGCGTACGTTTTAAAAGATTATGAACGCATTTATTTAATATTTACCGAAATTCATGAAAAATGGTCTAATATCAGCACGTCAAATGCTTTTTATATGTGAAGTTCAAATTTAAAGAATTATTAGAGTTCTTCTGGTAGAATTTTTTTCTCGTAAGTTAATACATTAAATCTCATTTGTGGAAGAATATGACGTAAGCATAAAAACTAAATTGCTCTTAAAAATTTTAAAGAAATCTATTCCTCAAATTTCGTGACAGATATGTCAGAAATATGGTTTATATTAACTTTTTTTCTGAATTAAATAACAATCTAAATTTTTAAGTACATTTAGTTTTTAGCTAGTAATATACCAGTAGGATCATCTTATTAGTTTTAGTATTTAAGTCGTAATGAAAAAAGCACGGACATTTCAAGATTTCCATTTCATTAAAAGATGATTATAGCTTATTGAATTATTTTCGCTTTCATCTAAATGAATACCACTTGCTTTGAAATGAACTACTTAAATTTTAGAGATAAAGAATACTTATTTGGACTTTATTTATTTCTACGTTTACTATTCGAATACAAATAGCCTTGCAGAAAATTAAGAAAAACATACTTTTTGACAACACGCTTAATTTCTAAAACACGAGTCAAATTGTTCCATATATTCGTTCAGCCTTTTATTTTCAAATTCTTACAAAGTCAAATTAATCAAGCCTGAATTTTGCCATAGAAATTTTCACAGTGGAGCGCTTAAAAACCTTATCAAATTCTCCAAACTCCCATGCTGAGTAATCAAGCTATATCAAAATAAATGGGTATTATCTGTGATTCTAATATTTTAATGTATTTGCTATATTAATCTATCGCTATATATAAATTAGTCTGACAGGTATTAGTGTCTCCTCCGAAAGTCCAGTAAAAGCGAGAGAAGGAAAAAAAATGATAAGCGTAAGCAAAACTGATTAGTTAACTCACGACTGTATAGTTTCACGGACGTTCTTCTAAACAGCATCGTAGCATTAGAGATGAACTTTAAAAAAATTATATTTAACATAATTGACAGATTAAGAAATACTTGAAAAAACTGGATTCGTTAGCAAAGTTTACTAAGATCACTGTTGTACACAAATATGCCCATGATCAATGCGTTTGCTTGCTAAAATCAATAACGTTTTCTAGAATATATTGTAATGTTTCTAGAAATAGCAACTACTGCAATGATGTATTCACGATACCAAAAGTAAACTCGCTTTCAAATGATTTATTTCATTGCAAAAAAATATATTATACAAGGTGGTCAAATTAAAATTGGCCCGGAATCATCTCATTGCTATTTAGAGTACGTGTTTACGAAATTCCGAAAACTCTTTTTCGGACCAGTTTTATTTAGGTTACCCTGTATTCATTTTTTGAGTAAAACGTTCATTGTTTTACACTTATTAAATACTTTTATTAGTTCCTTAAAGCAACAGCTAAGGAAAAACGCCCATTATTTCCATCTTATAGCAAAAGGCCATTACTTTAAGTACGCAGATAAATAAAAATAGAAGGACGAAACACTAAGAATCAGTTCAATCTGAGCTAGCAAGTCTAATTCTGACCACGCGTTCATAGCGGAGCCATGATTAACGGCGAAGGATACCAGCATACTCACTGATTTGTGCAAGTCCTTTATCATCAGATTCCTTGGTATTTTTTTCGTCTCTATTATGTTTCACCTTTGATCAAGTGATTAATGGTAGGAATTCTGGACGTGGCGAATCTGATATGCTCCTTTCCTTTTGATTTTTCGGTCAGAAACATAACTGACTGAAGCTGGTCTTTTTGGCATGCGTGTGGATTTATGACTATGGTGAATGTGAATTGATGATTTCTGGGATCGAAGGGAATGGTGGAAGTGAGCACTTTTGTGGAACATTCCTTTTTCATCAAACATTTATTTAACTGTAATTCTTCTGAGACTTAATGTGCGTTTTTCTCAGTATCTGAAGATAGATATGACACTTTATTATTGATAGACTTGTGAGATTAATAGCTTTAGGACATTAAAGTTAAAATATTCGTATTGCATTTCAGCTCTTGTTAAAGATATTTACTCGAATCATACAGTTTCTTTATTACATAAGTGTGCCGTGCAAACTTTACACATTTTTCTGTCAGTATTATGAACCATGAACATTAGGAAACAAAAGGAGAACTAAATGTGACAAGAAAGCTATGTTCATAGATGAAAGCGCAAAGTTTCTCTCAGTTTTCTTTGACATGTGAAATAAGAAAATTATATTTATATAGATATTTTAAAAATATAATGTGGTATA
>KK112635.1:0-40845 GCA_000611955.2 Stegodyphus mimosarum | reverse complement strand
CAAAAAAAAAAAAAAATAAGTCAAACACGCTGAAACAATCAGCAACACAGCCTTCAGGCTATCAGGCTATAACGGTGACGACAACTTCGCGGCAAAACATTAACTACAGCTCCCGACTCGATCGATCGCTCTCGGGGCTCAAAACACTCAACATACGCTTCACGATAAAACTCACGATTCATTCGACGATGCGGTACGATGTACTCAACGATACACACTCTCGATGCACTGACTCGCGATACTTTAACGATGCATTCGACAACACACTGACGTTAAACTAACTTCCGATACACTGCTACTCCGTACAGGCAGGGTTTATATAGTTTCAGGCATGCCTTCGAGAACATTCTGAACCAAACCAGTAAGAATTCGTTCCAGAATGGTCTCCATCTGTCTATGGTATATCACCAATTTTGTTGCAAAAAGTGCGATTTCGTCCCAAATATGGCCCCCCTGCCATGTTTGACAATTTAACATTTTCAATTGACATTTTTGGCAATCCTAAACCCGCTTTGCGGGGAAGCTATCTTACTGCTGCTGGGCTTTGTGTAACAATATTTTTATTTCGAAATTCGTTTCGAAGGATTGCATCATTATCATTATTATTATTTTTCTTCAAAATCGGAATAATATTTAATGCGTTCATATGATTTTTCATTGAAATCCATTAGCTTCATATGTAATAAGGTTATAAATAATAAAAAAGCTACTACATTAATTTTGAAATAAAATGCGTTCTTCATATCTGTGACACTTTTGAATTATAAAAAATTTAAAAATGAATCATTCAGATCTGATTCTTCTGCAATCGTATTGTATTAAATAAAGGCGTCAACAACTACGATATTTACAGACCAGTGTAATGGAAGAATATGCATATATTGAGCCCATATTTAGAGCTTGTTTAATTCAATTATGGAAAAACACATAGGGGATATCTTCCAAAAAGGAAGGCATACTTTCAAGGAGAACACATTAAGGAGGTTTAGGGCTAGGCTATTTCAACTAATCTTAAAAAAATTAATAAATGCGTAAATAAAATATGGTCTAATTAGATATAGCATTTACATTTTCGGTGATTCCTTTTGCCTATTTATTTGATCATCAAACTTAAAACGTACATTTTGAATATCATTTTTAAGGCATGGATTTAACTTATGTTTTAATTTTGTTTAGAGTTTATCGTTTACTGATTTATATAAAACTCATCAAACATATTTATTTCGTTTAGTTTTCCTTTCACACATTTCATAGGTATTCATAATGGAACAAAAAGGAACATAATGTAGCTGAATAGTATTTGAAAGAATTACTTCTTAAATTAATGAGCTGGATAGCTCTCCTGTGTTTTTATATAAAAACTACCCCGATATTTAATTTTAAAATCATAAAAATTTCATTATTTTTAAGATATGAGTATATATTATTCAACGATGTTTCAAAAAGAAAATATTTCGACCTGGCGTTGTATGACATTTAAATTGGATTGCATTTAAAGCTTTAAATTATGCAATTATATTAAAAAATTACGCACTTAGTCTAAAGAAACGAAAGAATGATTATGATAGAAAAGTAGATGAAAGGAGCACATTAGAAATATAAAATACAAGGTGCGCTAAGTAACCGGACAATTTAAAAGACCATACAATAAAATGAAAAAGGCGAAAGAATAAATGTATGTCTCAACTCGTGTTAAAGCCAGTTTACGTTGGTTATTTTGCCATTAGCATATCGAAACGACGGAATAATTTTCGTTTACTGAGAAGATATTGTACACAAAATTTTGCTTCGAAATAGAATAATGTATAACGTTAATGTTTTTTACAAATTTGGCAAATCAGCTACCGAATCATTAGATATGATTCGAACAATACATGGTGAATGCATCGCTATTAAGAATACAAGCGTATGAATACTGCAGCCATTTAAATGTGGGCGCGAAAGTATTGAAGATGAATCGTAAGATACGGTGTCCTTTTTCAACTTCAAATGTTACTTTCAGGGCCTTATACAGAGTATTCCAATGATCTGTCTAATGACTGAAAAAATTGTATAGACTCCTCTGGCGATTATTTTGAAGGCGATAAATTTATTTGAAGGCTAATCCTTTCTCGTATTGCCCTCTTAATTTATGCACGCACTTCGTAAACGGTATTTATCTGTTTTTTTTTATTATTATGAAAAAACAGCAATTCTTTTAGCGATTAAACTATAGGTTAATTTTAGATAGCATATATTACATTTATCCCCAATAATGAATAATACTTTATTCTTTTAATCAAAGTCCGTTTTTGTAATAGAAATCTTATTAGTCAATGAAGCTACGACTGTTAAAAGGCTCAGCCTTAGTATACATATAAGTTTCGTTCATCCATATATAAAGAGAGAGATTTATATGTATTCATATGCATACTAAAGTTGAATCTTTTAACAGCCGTACAACATGTATATTTATGGTACAATGATACTTATTTACATAAATACATATGATGTATACAATTATGATATATATATATATATATATATCATAATCATATATTCATATCTCTCTCTATATAAGCGAAATACCACTGACATATCGCGAGATCTCCGAAACTATACACCCGATTGACTTGAAATTTTGCATAGTTACTAATTCCACGATGTAGACGCTCACTACGAACGGATTTTACGTAAATCCTGTCCAGAAGAATTTTTGTTATACCATCACAGGCACTACTAATCACAAATGGACAGTATACATTATAACTGACATTATTATTTATTAACTGATATTATAACAGTATTATGCTTATATATACTATATATAAGTTATATATATATATATAAGCGAAATACCACTGACTCATCACGGGATCTCCGAAACTATACACCCAATTGACTTGAAATTTTGCATAGTTACTCATTTCACGATGTAGAGACTCATTAAGAACGGATTTTATGTAAATCCTGTCCAAAAGTATTTTTGTTATACCATCACAGGCAGCACCAAGTGAAAACTCTTTTTTTGTGTGTGAGTTTTGACTTTGATTCACTGACTGGCACTGTGTTTCCCGACTTTAAATTTTAAAAAAATACATTCATTATCAATTCGAAATTAGACATTTCGTTCCATATTCGTAAATCTAGGTTCACATTCAAATAGATAGTGTGCCCAGCAAAGCGGACGGGTGTTAGCTAGTATTTGTATAAATAAATATCATTATACTATATATACCCATGTACATGGTGACTTGGAGAAATTGCAACGGATTGGCGTAGGTTTTCTGCGTTATAACTTGGAGAGACATTACTGCATAGTTAGAAAGATGACACTCGAAGGAGACACTTGTAGACACAAGTGGCCGAATTAAATATTATTTTTATTGCTGGATACGAACTAATTATCAAAAACATATTTTGCGTTCCACGTGATCATTTGTGCTTAGTTTCACAGTTTTCTATAGAGTATCACTGCATAGTTAGTAGATAGAGTTTAGATAACTGCATAGTTAGCAGCATGCGATAGTGAGAGCGAACTAGAGCCTTGATTACAAGACAGCTAAAGCTAAAGTGTGCAGTTATCCAATATGGAAGCTCACCAAGAGAAGGTTTTGGTTTAGATTGGAAATGATTCATTCCTTGAAATTTTTAGTTAGGTTTCAGAATTAGCTTCGTCATCAGCGTTACCTTAAGGCAGGCAAGATGATGATCTAGAAATGACGCCGTCCAGAAATGTTATTAAGATTTGTGGTTGTGCAAGAGAAAGGGGGAATTAAGGAATTACCGCTAGTTTGATATTTGCTAATAAATGGAAAATATGATTACACCAAGGAAACGTTTTGATTTACTTTTTCATCCATAAATACGTTATTCATAGAATTTGCGAAATTAACAATGAAAATGACAATAACATTCGGAATTAACTGCATTTATCAAATGAATTAAGTATTTAATCTGCAAAAACGGAAGCTCTATAGAGTTTCAATGATCGATATACTAATTGGCTTAATTTTCGCTTTTTGTTAGAAGGCGTTAAACACCTGTGTGCTTGTACATACTGCCCTTGTTTCTCTTTGAAATAAGTCAAATTTAAACTATCTATTGATATATTTATGCGCTTTTAAATTTTTTGATTTATTTAAATAACTTGTAATAAATATGTGAAGTGATAAATAAGTGTATTTTATGAAACTATTAATTTACTTTAGAGGAAAGGTATGGCATTTTTTAGTTTAGAGTAGGACATAATAATGCATTGCAAGTCAATATACATGGAGTACATAATTATCTCATTTGATCCAATATCATATTATCCCTTGTAGAGACATTAGGTTATTTAGAAGCATCAGACATGAAAAATGAGCAGCGGCTTCGCCGGGAATCGAACCACGACCTCTCGGTTATGCTTCGAGCATTCAGATCACTACACCACGAAGGCATGCGAAGAAGGCGGGAGAAATACCTTACATACTACCCCTTTTAAAGGGCGACTGGGGTTTGGGGGACCGAGTCGCCAAATCGCGGTGGGGGGAGAATCATCTTCCACCAGCTTTTTAGTTCGGGCGCCAGTGTAGAGACATTATATTATTTCGAAGCATCAGACATGAAAAATGAGCAACGCCTTCGCCGAGAATCGAACCACGGACATCTCGGTTACGCGTCGAGCATGCAGACCACTACACCACGAAGGCATACGAAGAAGGCGGGAGAAATACCTTATACCCTTATTAAGTACATAGCTTATGAAAACTAAGTGAAAAGCAATTATATATTACATAGAAGCCTACTTTTCTCTGATATTCGGTGAATAATATGTTACAGTAGTTTCACTTCTCTTAACAGACTAAGCAATCTCGCTAATGGTTTGCTTATTTCCTTTTCTGGGGAATTGCTGTGTGACCACAATTAGGTATATTTTATTAAATGCTGATTACTGTCACGTTGCTTTTGCATGTCGATTTTACACGATGTTTATCGGTATATGCCTCATTGCTGTAAATAGGTTTCTTATTTTCTAAAAGACGTGCTAATTTCTATTGAGCGTAAAGTTAAAAATCTTTTAAATACATAATCTGTGTTGACATAAAGCCGATTAACGAATATAAAATAAAAATATATCACCTGTATTAAATACTTATTTAATTACGTAATTTTAACATATACTTATTTTTAAATAACTTACAATTAATTCACAGTTACAGAAACAAGATAACACGAAACAAGATAAACAAGATCTGTGTTTGTGATAAATCTGTTTCCAAATCTTCTAAAATTAATTTACACACTGCCATGATATGAAACTATATTTAATAACGATGACGACGTAAGAACATGAACTAATAAGACATGAGAATTAAATGCGACAAAGTAAGAAACATGTAGAATAATTCCAGTATTTACAAGAGAAGTTAGAATGAAAGTAATGCTTGTGGTTTGGGTCAAACAATGCTCAACCTGTGGGCGCAGTAGAATTTTTTTTTTACGTATGTGTTTACGAATAACGAGAATCTGCAGAACTTGAATTAATAAAGAGTGCTAGATTTTAGCGCAGGGTTTAGCAATTTTTTTTTATTATTTTTATATCGGATGCCATTTACCTGTTATGTAGTATAGAAAATTGTGAATACAAATAACCTTAATGGATGCTACAAAAATGATTCAACAAAAATAAAAAATTTAACTTTTCTAAAAATATTGGAGAACTCTCCAAACATCCAACATCTCACACACTTTAAATACATCTGTATTAAACAGAACAACTCCTACAAACAGAAGCTGGGCTTCATTAACAGCTTCTTTCGAATTTCCCATTCCGTCAGTGCTTCATTGTAAATTTTCTCTCCGCGAATAGCATTAGAGAATAAGCTAATGTTTGAATTGAAAATTTACTTCAAGCGTCAGTGACTTCATCGAAACATACTAGTTGAAAGCTTCAAGATTTCCAATTTGACTGTATACAATACCACAAAGTGGTTTCACATGAGATGCTTTAACATAATTGTTTCTATTTAACACGTTCTGCAGATCTGCGATGCTTCTGAATTAAACAAAGAGAATGGATACATTTGAATGAAGTACCAGAAATATATTGAGTTGTACGCTAAGAATTACAGAGAATTAGAAGGAAAGGAAATTTTATTACTGTTTGAAATGCTATGTATACTGTAATGAAACATATATGTGAACTTACGTATGCTTTTCATATTGTTTCACATACGTAATTTTACAAGTGCAAATTTTAAACTTTTAATAATACGAACTGCTATTTTGACTTAAATATTAGTACAGAAATAAATGTAATAGGCTATATACAGAAGATGTTTCTTTAAAAAGAGACCAGTTTAAAATATATATACGCATATGCACATTTATAATTTTATTTGAACACTGGTTTCCTTTACATAATCTTATATATTTATATTAAGAGCTGTAGATTTTAATCTAAAGTAATATTTAGAAAAAGAGTGAGATATATAAATAATAGAAACATATGTATTTAACATAAAGCAGGGATTTAAAAGCATATTTGCGGTTTTAAAATCTCGTTCTTTCATGGAAAGACGTGGGGATATCTGTCGTTTTTCCTTATTTCTTCATTAACACAATAATATTGCTATGAATTTTGTATACCTGTAAAAAATATTAGAAATTTTATGTAAATTGCAGTATCTCTTCCGCAATGTAACATAAAAGGCTCAGCATCACCCAAAAAATAGGGTTGCAGGGGTAAATGCATTTAATATCGAGACAAAAGGCTACCTTGCTACGTTGGCGAGAGAGCACCAAGTTGGCGATGTATTTAACGACCAATTTTCATCCCCAAATTTAACGAGAACTTGCCAAGATTGGCAATCATTCGACGACATTTTGATCCGATTAGTGGATAACTATAAATGGTCTGTTATATCATTGTAACTGTGTACAAGGTGTATCAGTACAGCGGTGACAAACGTTCAGGAGAGATAGACTACACCTAGACGATGAGAAATCACGTAGCAATGCATGGCCGGAAATGCTTTCCTGGCGCGGTAGTGACGACAGAAAACACAAAAAAGGAAGGACACAAACTGTGTGGCAAAACATGTTTTATTATGTTTAGTACAGAAGAAACCTACCAATAAGAACAAAAGCAAACACCGATCGTCATTTAAAAAGGTGTTCGAAATTACGACTCGGACCGTAATGCAATGGAAGATCTTATAGAAGGTGCATTCTCGCATCACGGTCCGGGTCGTAATTTCGAACACCTTCTTTGATGATGATCGTTGTACTCTTCATATTGTTTTTCCTTTGTTTTTTCTTTGTTTTTTTTGTACAAGTTTTCTCACCTCGTTCCTATCCTTTCTTTCTTGACTTTTGTGTAGTCACTACCGCGCTAGGAAAGCTTTTCCAACCATGCATTGCTGTGTGATTTTCCATCATCTGTACGCTTTCTCTCCTGAAACTTTGTCACAGCTGTAATAATATACTCTGTATGCCTTCCAGCAATTTCGAAAAATCAAAAGTGCTGAAAATTTCTCGGCGGATGGGGGAAAACTATGTAAGACCGAAAAGAGCATCAGTTTTCTGTTGAGTTCAGAGTACTGAGCGTTCAAAGTACTGAGTTCTGAGTTCAGAGATGGTCGAGAGAGCTTAAGCATTTAAGGCTCTTTTTTTGCCTTCAACGTACTTAGTAGTTTCAAGCGGTAATTACTGATTGTGTTCTGTCATACTGAAAAGAGCTGTACGAGTACTTTTGTGTGAAAAGTTCCAGAAGATTTGGGGAAAAATAAATTTCATCAAGGTTCATAGGTTCTGTGTGCATTCAGTCTATTATGAAACCGTACGCATGTAAAAATTCTGGTGTTAGGAGTAGGATTGAGTGCCGGTGAGAAGAGGTATGGAAGAGCACTATAACAGATAGAATTTGCTGCATTCTAAGGAAAAATGGAAGGACCATCAAGTTCGTTAAAGAAGAGATGATAGCGAGTCAAGACGAGATGGAAGAAGCCGTACATTCATTAAATAAATATGATTTATTGCCATTTTCTTATTACATGCCCACATTTTATTCTAAAATATAGTGAGTTTACAGAATGTTTTGAATAAATATAACCTACGACCACTAACACAAATTTTATTACATTTAAATATCATCATCAATTTAAATTTTTCTCTAAATAAGGTAAATTTATTACTTTAATATAAAGTTTTGTTATTTTTAAAATGTAACTGTGAGGAAAATATTTACGCAGCTGTGCTGGCTGAACTCTTACCTTGGGAATTAATCAAATTACAAATTTTACAATATGTAACTTTGTTTTCCCATAAGTAACATGAAAGAAACTTAAAAATGTACTCTTAAAAAAGAAACTTAAACTGAAAGAAACTTAAAAATGTACTATATCAGATTAAATTTAATTCTGCGGAAAGAAAGTAAGTGAGTCTTACTTTTGTAAATCATGTTAAAAGTGAATAGCTTTAAATTGCAGTATAAACTGAAAGTGATATATTTTACTTAGTTCATATAAGATATGTAAATCAGTGGATGGTAAAGCATAATAATACACACTAATTCGTATCATGGAGATGTTGTTTATCAACTACAACTTAAATCACTTAGCATTTGCAACTTGACATACAATATTATTGCATTTAAAGATAAGTAATATCCCCTCCGCTCTAGGGGAAAATATTATAAATTTTTTTGTATAATATCTTTAATTAAATATGCAATTTCTTAAACTTTTATTTTTAATTGATACATTTATTACCTTTTGGTCAGCTCTTCAAATGAACAGCATGCTAGGCCATGTGCCTGAGAGAAGGAATAAAACATAAACAGCGCATAGGGAAGCCCAACCGGTAGCTGCTTGCCGTACCGAAGGTTCTGGGTTTGAATCTTGGAGAAGGCATGGGTTTTTGTAAATATGTTGTGTCTGTGCGGCATAGACTCTGAATACGCGGCGAGACGAAAGCCCTCAAGCGAAGTTAGTGGTAGGGGTGAGAGGGATGGGAGATTCTCGGACCCATCCTCCCCAGAGTATTCTACTTTAAAATTGGGGTGCAACTGCACTACGTCGTACTGTCACTTGTATCCTGTATGGTGCTCAGGGCTCTTGGCAACGACAGGCAAAATATTGCACTCCTTGCCAAGATGAATTTCGTTTGCTTGTTTTTATCTTGCTTGTCAGACAAATGAGATAAGTCGTAACAACTGCAAAGTGCATAAGAACATGATATAGTGTGTCATATAAAATAATGGAAATGCTGGATTATTACTAATTTTGGCATTAATAAAACTGCTTCAATAAGCTCATTTCTTAAGATGTCTATCTCTCAGATGATATCTGCATTTATTATATTTCTTTAATAATTTTGCGTTTCTAAATAATATAAAAAGAAACTGCTATAATTAAAATCATATTTAAAATCAAACAAATCTAGGCATATTTTGTTACAGAAAGCACAATAGTTTAACGATTTTAATAAACAAATAATTCATTCGAACTTCGATAAACCATTCATTTGAAGTATACAAATTCTTTAAGCATCTTAATATAAATTAACAACTTTTCAACATTAAGTGAAAAATTCCAAAATTTATAACATAATAGAAGTACATATTGTTTCCCTCTGGTGTATCATCCGAATAAATTATAAAGGATATCGAGTTATTTGCACGGAACCTGCACTAACGAACAGAAATACTTACCACGGATTCAAAAGGAGCTTCGAATTTCTGTAAGCCAATTACAATATTCCTTTGTAAATTAAAAGATACCTTCCGTTTCACGGACACGTGGAGTTCTCTTTATTTAGATTAGGAAGACAAAAGCTAACGAAAGATATACTTTCGTCAACAAAGGTCTCTTCATTTAATTTTATTACGTAAAGTAAAGTAGTACCAACTTCCAGAGCTCATCTTGTTAGAGCTGTTCCTCTGTGAAAAGGTTTTTCTTTAGGTTTATTTATTTGCGGGAAATGTGGAGTAGGAGTTGTGTTGTTTCAGGTCTGATTAGATGTTTGATGGCTTGTGTTCCTGTTTTCGAGAGCTTGCTCTTGAGGTTGATGGAATTCAGTTTTATTTGTGAGGATTTGTGCAGCTGTATTTGCGAGTTTTCTGTATAGTTGTTTCTTACATGTATTTTAAGAAACAACTATTTAAAGAAACATTGCTCTCTTACAAAACTAATTAACCTGGCTTTTTATAAACGTACAGAACAACAATTATTTTTGAGCGTATATTTTGCGCATATATTTCAGTCTTATCGAAAATGAACTAGATAATTCAAGCTTGATTACATAGGGATGTAAGGCACAATTTATAACTTAAATAATTAACCTCTTCTTGGACGGATTTCTTTTTTTCGAATTTCCGATCAAAATAATGCACTTTTTTGTTGCTGAAAATTAACAAATGTTCTATCTTCAGTTCGAAAATGCAAAACATTTTTGTCAGAAAACAGGTTTTGCATGACATATGTCTCCGATCATGAAGGCACAAGAACAGCCAGACGTCTGACGTTTGACGCCGACAAAGAAAGCGTTGAACTTTAAATAGTTGTTATGTACCATGAGGTGATGGTATTTTTTCTAACTTCATCATTCCCGTCAGCTTAAGAAAGTATTTTGTGCGAATAAAGAATAAAGCTTTTAAAACATGTTAATACTTGACATGAAAAATATTTTGACCATGTACTTAAATTGGATTGACTTAAACTGGATTAAATTCAGCAGCAGTGAAAATTATGTTCTGAA
The DNA here is from genome assembly GCA_000611955.2 of Stegodyphus mimosarum. Lineage (NCBI taxonomy): Eukaryota > Metazoa > Arthropoda > Arachnida > Araneae > Eresidae > Stegodyphus > Stegodyphus mimosarum. Next base: position 30,123 of record KK112635.1, on the reverse strand, counting down.
AAAAATTATTGCTTGGCATCTAGAAAAAAAAGGTTAAGGTTCATGAATCAAAAATATGAAATACCATTTTTCCTGTACGTTTCTTAACAAACAGAAAAGACTTTAACCAGTTAATGACTGACTAGAACTTCAAAATATCTTTATGAGGTATTACATGTTTCGTTAAATAATATACAAAATTACCACAGAAGCAATATACTTTCCAGCTGTTATCAAATATATACAAATGAAACTGTACAGTAAGCACTTCAGTCGTTGGTGTTTCCAAAAATATGTTAAATATGTTTGAAAAGGCTATTATCCAATTCATATAGGTCTTTTGTGGAGATGCTAAAATGTAAAATTAGACAAAGCATATTTTTGATTGGTATAAGGCTTCAATTAAAATCTACCGCTTTTGAGAATGAATAGCACAGGTCCATTATCTTCCAAATTGTTTATTAGAAGTGGAGGGGAGTGGAAGGAAAGGCCAAAAAATACGACAAGTGGATTTTAATAGATAAGGAAAAAGACAACATGTTCATAACTTTCCCAATAAAGTAAAAACAAAAGCAAAACTTGTTATTATTAAGCAATAATTAATGTTAATAATATTCATTATATTTATTTGTCTGCCTTTTGCAGCGGCTAAACGGTAAGTTCGCTAAACGCAGATAGTGCGGTCGTATTACCAGTGTGTAACGAATTGTGGAAAATTGAACTTCAAAAAATTGGTTGCATGTGCATTTTCTCCAAACGTAAAGATTCTTTTCCTTTCACAAAGGCACAAACTTCACAAAGGCATCGTTCCCATAGGTATTATTAGTGTTATTTTTACTTCAACTAATTAATCAAGGTAAAACAAAGGATGCTTACCTTGTTCTCAGCGGATACGTGCCAGGACCACTGTGTGTTGATCCTCTTTCCATTTGCAAATCTTTTGAGAGATATAATCCACAAATGATCAATACATTCTTTACACAAAAACAGGTATAATACGACGCAAAAGTTACATATTTACAGATACATGGAAGGATTAAAAAGATTTTAAATTTTCTGGCACGATGCAGCATGCAAGTTTCCCCTTCGGAGCTCTCAAGCGATCTCTGCCCGTGAGTTCATAGTTCGTAATGACGTCACATAGCCATATCGGATCTCGAACACAGCTGAGTTGCAACAGGTACACCTTTACAAAGGCATATCTTTCCACAGGAAGGCAGCCTTAGAGTTTCTTTGCATCAATCGAGTATGTACGTAGTTTAATATATATTTGTCTGACTGTCCGCTTAGTCTGCAATACCCATTTTCTCTGCTGAAGAAAAGGATACTCGGTCAGTCAATTTCAAAATAGATAGTTTCATTACCTATGCCAATCTAAGTTTGCTTAACGTTTCATTTCACATCCCGTCTTTCTTTAGTTCGTAACTCCTGTCTCAGTCATAAGAATTCTTTTCTAAAATGGATAATAAATATAGAAATAGTATCAAGGTAATTTCTTCTCTAAACAAAAAATTTTTACTTTTAATACTTAATATACTCGCTGTCGCTTGGTTTCTATCAGTCTTCTGAGTAAACAGAATAATAATAATTTCATTGTTCAGCTTAATTGAAATATTTCTGTATTCAAGACATAAATATGTACTTGAATATTAAATGAATATACAAACATATTAATTATTCAACTGCGTAGACTTTGTTGAATTTAACTTGTAGAGTCATTAGGATTTTTTGAATCAGGAAACATGAAAAATGAGCAGTGGCATCCCCGGTATTGGAACCTCGGACCTCTCGAATACATGCCGAATATTCTGACCGTTACACCATGAAGGCATGGTACGAAGACGGGAGAAATATCTTATATACTCTCCCTTTTAAAGGATGACTGATGATTAGGGGACCCAATCGACAAATCCTGGTGGTGGAGAATCATCATCCACCACCTTTTTTAGTGCGGGCGCCACTGTAGAGACATTAGGTTATTTCAAAGTAGGAGAGATGAAAATGAGCAATGCCCTCGCCAGAACTCGAACCACCGACCTCTTGAATACTCGCCGAGCGTGCTGACCACTACATCACGAAGGCATGCTAAGAAGGCGGGAAAAGTACCATATATACTTCCCCTTTTAAAGGGCGACTGGGGATTAGGAGGCTCAATCACTAAATCCTGGTGGTGGAAAATCACCATTCACCACCTTTTAGTTCAAGCGCCACTGTAGAGTCACTAGATATTTTTTGATGCTTGAAAAATGAGAAATTAGCATTGCCCTCGCGGGATTCGAACATCGGACTTCTCGATACGCGCCGAGTGTGCTGGCCATTACATCACGAAAGCGTGTTAAGAAGACGGGAGAAATAACTTATAAACTGTAACAAAAGCAAAATTCTTTCACTTGAATATTAGTAAATAGCCTATAAATGTAACCAGATGCAGCATAATGTTATCCAGTTTTCCTGAAGTTTCGAACATAAGATGTGGTCATTATTAAATCCATATATTTGGATATCCTGCGTTATCAAAACTGAATAAATTAATAATTTCAAGAACGTAACTACAAAGCATGAGAGAAAGTAAGAAAGAGTTACACGCGCACAATATAATTGCATAATTTTCGAGTTTAGTAAAATAAATCGGTAGGATCTGATAACTATCTTTGTTTTCTCTACTATCACAACGAAGATTGCAGATAAAATACAGCAGATATAGGAACCTAAAATGAAGAAATGAAGTGCACATATTTATTTTTTGCTTCTCAAATACGTTTTCGTCACTCTTTCTTTGAACTCTCTAGCGTCGTCTTGATGATAAGCAAGCTCTGACGTTGCATTTTCGTTCAAGAATACGTGATTGCTGCTTCCCAACTTCTTTTCCTTCTGTGTTAGGATAATAAGTTGTAAATATATAATGCAGATAAAAACTAAGAAAGAACGAAATTCCATGTATTGATACTTTTAGAAGAAATATAAAGAAAAGTCCATTCTGTTACTATAAAAAACTGTATGATTTTATTTCCAGACTAGATCACCATTATTTGCATTTATTTAACTAAAGGCTCGAATATAACAGACGTCGTTCTCATAGTTTACGACTTTCATATAAACACACATTTTACGTCTGTTGTTCCTTCAGATATAAAAAAAATTTGTTTTCTAAGTGGAATTTCCAGTTCATAATAAACAAACTACCCAGTCAAAGTGTTTCAGATATGTTTGTAAAATATCTTCAGTCGAATGGAGCAATTAGTACTTTGCTCAAAATTATTAAACTATATGAAAATTCACGCAAGGACAGACTAAATGAAAGTTGTCAGTTTTTAGATGGCTGACTATAAAAAACGTTCATTGAATTTGAATGATTTCATACTGAAAGTTTTAGTGTATCTTTAATTAAACTGTATTAAATACTATGGTAAAATAATCAAATAATTATCCGTTTAGACGAGAGTTATCTTATGAATTGCCAATAATGTTCCAATAATTCATAGCAAGCTGATCATCCAAGCATTCACGTGAAAAATGAAAAAAATATATATACAGGATAATATAAAACCGCTCATAGATAAAAATTGAACTATTTCCCATTTTCATTGTAAGTTACCGTTTTTAGACGTAAAAATCCATTGACTCCTCAAGAAATGAAATAGTTTGCATAATATAGCATATTGATTTCTTTCTCGTAATCATGTATTGTGTATTGATATGTACTTTGATTATGTACCGTGATATTCGCTTCATCCTAAGTATATATAAAACCGTTATATTTTGGTAGTAAGTACCTGAAGAACAGTGCCTTAAGAAATTTATTTACAATATCAATAAAGAGAGGTATTCCTTTGCAAGCATAAATATTTTACTCCCGACGCTTGTCTTTAGAAATTAACGGTAAGAAAGCAATCTGTGACATATTAGTCAGAAACAAATGTAGTTTATATTTGAAAAGAAAACATGGAAAATCTTTGCATTGGCAAAATATGTTTTCATTATTCCTTAAAGAAATGCTTTCTCACGAACTAAATTTAGTTATACATTAAGGAAAGAAGAAATTCTTTAAAATATAAAATACACTTATTTTATTCTAATTATAATTAATTCTTAATCACTTTAAATTAAATTCAGTACTTAAATGCCTGGGATAAATGACACCCCGGATCCCCGAAAAGAAAATTGTAGAAATTTTATTCTAACGTTATTTGCGATATTATTGCTCTTTAATCTCAGGCGTAAACTGATGTTGAAAATGTGCGTTGCTTACCATCAACAACATAAATAGCTTATGGCAATATAAAAGTAACATTATTAAGTTCTTACTATAATTTATGATAGCATTAAGCTTTATTATATTAATGTTCTTCTTGTAATATCAAACCTTTATTGTAGCCCTTATTGCAAAAGAAATGTGTGCAGAAAATTAAAAATGCACAATTTTTGTGATAAATGAGCTAATTTATCACAGTTGCATACTTAAATATTGTTTATTTTCATTTATTTCCTAAAAATACTGTTTTGCCTTTTATTTAAATCTACTGAACACACATTTTGTGCTTCATACTTTTGTTATTTATAATAGCTTTTTTGTGGTATTAAATTTAACTCACAATGTCTCAAACATATATATATTTTTATTTTGCTATAATTCATTTTCCTTTTCAAAATTCCATATGATATTAAGATATGCGACAAAACAAATGTAAACTTAAGAGTTTCTCAGGAACAGTCTTTGCTTTCTTAGAAATATCTTAACAGATTTTCTTCACCTCTCATTAATGATATTATAAAACAAAAGAATCATAAAATTTTAAATATAAAAGATATTCGACAAACTGCAATTATTTAATAAAGAGCATAAAAATTCATTCTCATAAATAAGGTATATATTTACTGCCATCAGTTATTGAAAAGATCTTTCATTATCAAAATAAATAGGGCAATGTTAATTAGTTCGTCCTATCCAGGACAATATGTTTCAAGAAAATAAAAACGATTAAAATAAATATACAGTATACTTCAGATGTAATCTTAAAATTAAAAAATAGGTTTTGACAAAATAGTCATATATGTCAGCATAAAATCCTACGTATAGTGTGTATTGAAAAATGCATATGAAATGTTTCATTGGCTTGGGTTGTAAAAAGAAAGTTGCTGAAACGTCAATTTCGGAAGGTTCCGAAAATCTTGTCATGGAGTGCTTAGTTGGTCGAAACCTGGAAATGATCCGAGAAAGCTTTAGGGTCGATGAAAAGAATTTCTCGATTTTTTTTAAATATAAAATATATGTGATGATATCAGAAAAACATAAAATTTAATGCTCGATTGAAGACTTGAACAATTTTTTAAACTCTCCAGATTGCAAGAATTTTAAAAACGTATGCTACATTCAAATAGTAAATGAGGCCTATAAATCCGTTTGTGACGATCATATATTTATAAAAGTAGAAAACTTAGAGAAAAAAAGCTGTGTTTTTACGGGGAATGCATATTATGAACAGAGCTTTAACTTGCTAATCCTGAGTTGTATTAACATTTGCTAATATCAGAAATATATTTTCAAAAATATGTTCATTTCATATTGATCCGAATAAAATAGGTTTGGCGTATAGGAAGATCATGCATGTTTGTCATATATTTTACAAGGAAAATTAAAGGTCTGCACAGAAGTAATGTTAAACAAATGAGTTTGATATTTTGAATATTTTCGAATAGAAAGAAAATACAATGATCCAATAACCATTCATGGTACGTTATCAAGTTCAGTTTTGTAGACGCGATGTTTCTTGGAGCACAGCGCAGTGAAGTAAAGCAATTTTTTTTCCATAATTAAATTTAGATTGCTTTTATTAGATCAATAGATTCATGTTGTCTTAAGTTTTAGTAAATGTGTAAATTCATTTGATTGCATTCTTAATTTTGTCCATTACTGTAACATTTTGTACATTTTAGGGTCATAATTTTAATTATTTATATATGTTAGGGTATTTGTCATAATTGTGAAGTTAATTTTATGTGTAAATGAAGTTTTAGCGGCACGTTTTTATATAAGCTTTTGTTTCTCAATAGAATTGCAGATTCTTCTATTCTGAGGCCAACTACTTTTAAATCTTAAAACATAGTTCAAGCAGAATGCGAAATGTTGGCAAATAATGTCCTGACTGACTGTAAGAAATGTATTGTCGCTATGTTGGTAACATTTCGCAGTTTCACCAACTTTGTGTTTTAAGGCTGATTCTTTCTTAAACCGTGCAGCAGTATATAAATATGCCTCTGAGGGGTGCGTGACGTTTGCTGATAATCTCTTTGCAGAGAGGTCATTTAGCTGATATGGCTATTTAACCAATGCGGACATTTAGCCGATAAGACATTTTGAGGATAGCAGGTTTTACGACAATATGCTTAGACGACAACTTGCTTCTGAAACGTTTTTGACAGGTATGTTTTTGACAAAGTTTCGTTTACATTAAAGACAAGTAAAAAAGCAACAACTTGCAACAACTTTTTTTAAATTTGTCCTTATTTATCTGATAGCTATTTAGTCTATTAACTACAAAATTACTCGGACATTTCACAAGTTCAGCTTTCAAGTAATTTTCTCACCTATCACTAACATTCATTATTCGGTTCTTAAAGGTCCCATCTATGATCGTAACACTTCTGGAACTTTAGCATATCATGTCATTGTGATTTGACATATATCAACCCAACTAAAAGAGAGTTGAAATTTCTCGTCAACAATCATGAATTTCGAGTTCAAAACGGGGAAATAAACGAATAATTATACTTGTAACTGTTCATTTAATCATTACTTTGACTTAGTTTTGGATTTATGAACATTATCCATAGATCTTCTTCGGTTGGTAAATTGGAGTTCCCTGAAAACATTCATATTAACAAAAATTTCCTTCCTTGCTTATTGACATTAATTTTCCAACCTCTTTCCAACACTTTCAGAATTTTATGATCTTAGTTTTTTAATGCTCAATTATATTTGCCTCGACGGATCACACTATATTCGTTTTCGCTTTGCTGCACCATCACTTTGCATATAAAATCTTATCGCTGCTCTCACTATGAAATTTTGATTTCAAAATCTACGCCAACCGGAATTTGCTTTTCTATCTGCTTTTAAAATGTATGCTTTTACAGCATTAAATAAGAGATAAATTAACTACGATACCTGTCCAGAACTCTTGACGTCCTGTACCCTGTAAACGGCTTTTTTCTCAGATAAATATGCGCGAATTTTACTAAACCGTATCGCATATTCATGTCTAAATGTACGCTTTGTCAGCTAAACCTGCTGTCGGCTAAAAGCATTGCCCGCTCAGTCCGCTAAATGTGCGCATCAGCTAAATATCCTGTAGGCTAAATCTCCCTAGCCCTGTCAATTAAAAACTTTTAGCTGTCCAGGACAAGGCTCTGAGAACTAGCTATACATAATATATATATATATATATATATATATATATATATGAAACGTAGGTTTTATATATTACCGGTAAATTGATATATACTTGACTGTCATTGATTTTAGCAAGTAATACTATTTACCATTTGATGACAGTATTAATGTCAGAAGTTTCACTTATCCGTATTTTGACAGTATTTTGAATGACTTCTGTTAAAAAGTGACTTGAACACTTGATAAATCTCTTTTAAACGGAATATGCATAGCATTCCATTTTGGTCAGGATTTCCAGGAATTGTAATGTTGGTAAAGAGTCATAGAAAGTTTCGGAAAGTTCTGTATTAGAAATGTGTTGCTTTCTGCAATGTTTTCGAAGTGAGAGTTATGTTTCTTTCACCTTGTAAAGACAACTTGACATATATTTAGAAAAGTTCAAGAGCTATGCAGGAATTCGTACACATGAATATATGTGAAGTGTTATTCCTATTATGTTGAACTCCGTTGTGGTTTGGAAAATAAGGGAAAAAAGCATTATCTGTGTGTTTAAGTATCTGGTTTTCCTACAGTTTTAGCACAGAAATGTATAAATAGTTTCAATTTGCCATCTCCCGGAATTAACTACTGACGTTTTAGATACGAAGATATTAACCACATTTGGTATCATTTCATTTCAAAACATACTGTGATTATTCAAACCGAAGGTTGTTGCTTAATGAAGGACATTGTAATAAAGAAGAATTCCAGAATCCTAGCATTGGTTGTACAAACACAATACCGTTCTTTCAGTCAGGGATGTTTAATAACAATCCGAAATTATTTTTTATTGTAGAAAATTTTAGAAAGTAATTTTCCTGTTGAACTGTATTTTATTTGCTGCATAATTTTCCAAAGGCTTGAAAAGTATCCTTTTATCAAAACAATTGATAAAAGTTTGGAAAGGTATCAAATGTGTCGGTCAAATTCAAAATTTCTAACATTAATAGATGCGATTGTGTGTTCTGGAATCAATAGAATAACGTTCAGAAACTGTTTTATAGTTACAAATGGCTTTAGCAATAAAACTAATTATTTACTTGAGTAGTTATTATTTGCTGTATTTTACATATATTCTTAATCATATTAAACTGCGCGACAAAATAAGTCGCCAAAATCGTGTCAGCTTGGCGATATCTCGCCAAATTACGGAGATACCCATTTACTCAATGTTAAATGCACTTGCCCCTGTACTCTTACTTTTCCGCCATAGCTTCTCTTTAGATTTTTCATGTTATAAAAGAAATATAACATTTTTTCTAATAATTCTACAAAAATTACCTTTATAAGTACAAAATTCATAACAATATAAACGGAAATATTCAGCATAGCGAAGCAAAGGCGGCAATATCTTTATCGAAGCAAAACTGAATTGATAAATAAAAATAACAAGGTGAAAAGGCGCTTCTTTATCTTGATTTTGATAGAAAATGAGCGTTTTATATCATGTTACTTTGATAAAAAGTTTATCATATATATCTCTGAGATGTTATACATTAGTAAATGTTATGAAATTTGAAACTTTTTTAATATATTGATTTTTAAAAATTCATTTTCATATCATAAAGTACATCTCTTATATTGCTCATCAGAGTTCAATTATCAAATTTGCTTTAATGCTTTTAGTCAAAGTTACAGTATATTCCCTCAAAAAGTTATAAATCAAAGTTTTATGCACTGCAGTCAATTGTGATTTTTCAATGCATATTGATACACACCCATCGCAGTAAAAATATTGTTTATCCTCTCAATATCAGAAAAAATCACGACTGACGGGAATTTTCCGTCCCGCTGCCTTGCATCACGACGTTGGCGAAAGGAAAAAGGCGGAATAAAATAGTTCGCTTCAATGAGTATCCTATGATGCGAATTGCAGCGAGTGCAGGAAATGGAAAGTAACATCGGGATATTTGGACATTTTGCAGACGGGTATTTTTTCTAGGCATGCCTGTCCTTGGTGTTCTAAGAAATATAATATCATACACGTATAAGGTTTGGGTCCATTATAATATTGTTCAGTTCCCATATCAATATTCTTGGTTTGTTTTTTTACTTTAAATATTAAAATTATCAGTTTTTATCTTTTACAACTTATTACCTTGTTTTTAAGTTATATTCGAAAACTATGTGTGAGAATGAAAAGATGGGGAACTATCTCCAGTTCTTTTTTTATGATGATTTAAAGAAATCGAATTTGTTTTTTGAAGTCCTTGAATTGTAGCGTGGATTAGAACTTTAGAATCCGGAGATATAAGGGTCATGAATGAATTTATAATTAAATTCCATTTTAAAATACTACTATTGGTTATTTAGAACTCCTATAATTGTGATTCTCTTTGTCTCGTAGGAAAAGTATTGAAACTTCGGGAGAATTCAAAGTTTTGAAATAGTTCTCCTTGGCTATATTGTCCTTAAGATCAATGTATGAAGGAATTTCGTTTAATTAGATCATGCAGTGCGTTTGAAGATTATTTGTCAAATCTAGGAATAATTTTTGGAAGATATTTTAAGAAACATTGACTGATATTTGAATTATAAATGAGGAATACCACAGAAATTTTCACCTACTCCTCATTTTTGCAGGGATTTAAAACCGGTTCGAACTGCCAGGAAACAGCACTTTACTGCTCGGCAGCTGTTGGCCCATGTTAAGTTATTCTGAAGCCAAATATATATGCTACATATTAGGCAATGTTTCCTAAGAAGATGTAAATGAGTTAAATGTGTTTCCCTGTTTAAAATGAATGAAGACTAAAACTGAGTATTAAATTAAAATACTTGTGAGAGTATATTTGGAACTGGGTTTATGACCGAAATAAAAGTTAAATGTTAAGTTGCTACAACATTCTTATACGAAACACAGATCAACATCATTATCATTAATATTGTTACTGAGAGAAATTCGCAAGTTATTATCTACCTGTATTTTGAACATTAAATCGCGATTTTCAACTGATGGCTGAAACCAGTAGACTCAGGACAGAAATTTTAATAAAATTCAATATGTCAACGTGACCCTTTTAAAAAAATCAGTCATTATCAGCCTTAGGGTTGCGAGTGAACTGAAAACAATATATCAACTTTCCAAAGTCTACATTTCAACTGAAAGAAAAAAACTTTTCCAAATATTCTATAATATTTTGAGGAACCCTTTACGCTAACCTCCCTTTCCTTAATCTCAGGAGCTCATTATTCGTAAACAGTATAAAAGAAGTAAATAACAGAAGTACAAAATTTTCAAATTATACATACCTAGTATTCCAGGACACATTAATCACAAATATGCGTCTCCTTTTTCAATCACTTTAGTTAGTTCTCCTCCACCCTCGAATATTAGTTGAAAATGTGCGTAAAACACAGGAAACAAACTTTAATAGAAAAGCATTTATTCTCAGAAAAAATATTAACAAAGATTATAATGCGTGTTTTTTCTGTACACGTACCACAATAAAGAGAATATAAAATACAATCTGAAACCTTTCAGATTTTATATTCTCTTTATTGTGGTATATAATTTCGTAAATCCTAAAAATATTTCCCCATATATAAAACAAAAAATGAATAGTTCAAGGAATTTGCACATATTTGATATAAACCCATAGATGTATGCGATAAACATCTAGAATGCACATTTCTTAATCAGTGGGAACTGAATTAAATTTACTAACAAATCAGGCATGGGAAAACATTTCGCAGTTGTGATGCATACATTCTAGATCATTGATAAGAATTTATGTTCCCTGAAGCAGATTTAACGGAAAACGTATTTACATATTACATCGCACAAGCAATTCTTTGTTGGATGAGAATAAAAGAAATATGTTTCACCTTCTTATTTATAATATCAGATAGCCATAACGTATCCACATTCACCGCTAAAACCCTGCATGATCGAACTACCGACCCAATAGATATGGCCTCGCGGCATTAGATTCCACCCAGCAGAGTATTTACTGATCAAAAACAAATTTAAGGACTTAGTATTATTTTACAATTTTTATACATTCTACACTTTGTTGGTGGTTTTGAATAAAGTTTTGTTACAATCGAATTTTGTTTTTTACTCATATAAAGATTGTTCAGCAGAATACTGAAATATGACGGACAATTGCTTCAAATAATCGTTTTGTTTACAAATATCTTTGCTTATGTTATACTATGGTATATTCGTATGGTACATTATATATATCGACTTTTTATATTATAATTTCTTCGTTGGTCTCAATAAACGTCTAATCAGAAATTTTTCTTCGCATCAGAAAGCAAGACTAGATATTTTCACCAAAGGCCAAAGAGGTTTGAAATTTCCCTTGACCTAATGAATATCATTTTTTATTATTTCTAATTTCCTGAAACTCCTTTTAGTCACTGGCAACATTAAAATTATTTTTAACATTGCTTCCAAATACCGATGCAAACGAACTATATTCTGGAGATATTTTTAAAGACTCTAAGATACTTTAGTAACTTGAATTATTAAAAACTGCGCATTTTTCAAAGCTAAATGTACTTTTGATAATATTTCTATATTATGTATATCATTTGAATATTTAAGTTATACGCTGCTGCCTTTAAATTATCTAAATTTAATGACATTAGTTTTTCACCATTTGGAGACTGAAAACTGTAAGATATTGCGTTTAGTTTTTCTTAGATCCATGTTAATTTTAAGATTAAAACATGTAACACTTATTTAAATTCAACTGTGAAATATTAGTTCTCTAAAACATTAGTTTTCTTATCAATTGATTCCTGACAATATGATTTATTAACTTTTTTTTCATTTCTGTTCAAATTCTGTTGAGATATTTATTTCTATATTTAAATTGTTATATTTTTCAAAATTACTTTTAGAAATATTAAAGAACAATACAATACCTTTTGATATACGTACGGCTTCGTATACCGTTATAAGTTTTAACTGTAAGGCTTTGTTTAGCTTCCTGTTAACAGCAGTGCTACTGAATTCCGCACAGATAATACACAAAAATTTTTAATTGATATACTCCCAAATGGTATTACGTTTACTTCAATGCAATACTTTACCATTCAGTGCCATATATTTAAATAATTAATATTCTTCGGTTTGTTGTATATCAGATACTTTAATAGCGTTTGCTTTTGATATCGATGACATATAAGTGTGACTCTTCTTTTACGACAAACTTAAGTTCATCCACCAACTCCTAAGGCACATAAATGTTGCGGTGAATGTAAAGGAAAATGAATTTACTAATATTTCTGTAGATAATTTAAATTTATATGTCGTTCCAAGAAGTTTTTTAACTGTTACTTTTCATTAGCAATTTGGATGGTGGTAAAAAGTAGGAGAGACAAAGAGATACTTTGTAGTTGAGATATGTGTTATAAAGCTTAAAAATCTGATAATCCTTCTGCAGTTTTACTGAAGTATTTACAAAAAAATTAATATAATATTCTGTCTCAAAAATGCCGAGCACTATCCAGAAGTAGGTCAGGTTTCAGGAAACACATATTTTATTTACAGTTTTTAAAGATTCATTTTGTTCCTTTGAAAGGACAGGACATCAATAAACTTGCAGCACCAGCACTTTACCATGCGGTCCCGTGATGCTACTGATCCAGTAAAGCATCCTATAGAAACTCCGTGCAAATTTTCCAAACCATTTTCATGCAGTTATTACTTTGATTCTGTATACTAATATGAAGACATCTTTGTAACACTTATTATTCACAAGTATATACCCCCTCCTCCGAAAGGTGTTTTACAACATTGTTGATTATGAGAAGTTTTGGATTATTTATAATATACCTTCGAAACAAGCTCATTTATAGTTGGTCTAACGCTGTGATATGCTTGTGTTAATGGGCGTGAGAAGAGATAGTGTTCTGAAGATCTTATTTGACCGCAAACAAAGTTTTATGCCGAAGAAATATTTCTCTCTCAGTAATAAATGTAGGAGGGTTCATGTTCAGATATGAATTTATTTAAAAGGGGGTTATTTGGGCATCGTTTACTGCGTTGGTTAAAAGGGTGTATTTGCATTTTCAAATTCTCTACACTTTTAGCTTCCTAAAAATACCATACTTTAATCTCTATAAAACTTAGAACTGGGGAAAAATCTAGTTTTAATTTATCATCGAATGCTTTGATAAATGACCAATTTTACATAAAAGTGCGTTATTCTTCAAATGTGATTTTTTCTAAACTCGATGTATCTTTTCTTAGGAACTACTGCTCACATGTATATAAAATTTTATGACGTATTTATTATATTTCCTAATATTTAATGAAATGAGCATTTCGTGATAAACTAAGGAAAAAAATTCCTTTCTTTTGTGAGAAAAGTGTTAAATTTTTACTATGCATAAGTAGGTAGGTAGATTACGGAGGACGAGGACGCCTAATGTCTAACAGTGGTAAACAGGCATAATCCCCGCTCCCTCCTCAACTAGAGCAATAGCTCCCTGGAGCCCCACAAGTCCGCACCGGGAGTTTTTGAGGTTGTCAAAGGGCCTTACAAGGGCGTTACTAGGGTTATATTACAGACTGCAGAGGTAAGTAGTGGTGTTACAGATGATAAGTAGTTAAAGTAAACATGCAAAAACATACACCCATAAAAACACATAAATACGCATAAACAAATAATACACAAGACACAAAGCGCAAAGTACATAAACACACAAACGCATAAAACAGGTACATACAAACATAATCACTTAAAGCACAAAAAGACGTACATACATATTAATACGCATGAATACATATGGGAATACACTGGTACATAGAAGCGCGAAAGGTACAGTACTTGCAAATTAATAGTATTGCACAATACAATATTCAATAAATTACTCTAAAACTCAAAATGTCTCAAAAGCTCATTTCAGTATAATCAGATAGACACGACAATGGCAAACGAAGTCTAGCTGCTTTCGAACCAAGGCGAACAGCTGGCTTCATGTGTATTTTTCTGTTTTCTTCATGCGGAACACGGACGCGATCTAAGTTTCCTTAGAAAATCCTCCACGAAGTCAACTTTCTTCTTAGCCAGATAATCCTCTCTTTCTTTGCCGTATTCAAGAAACCTCACGTAATCTACTTTGGCTGGTTATAATTCTCTCCATTCTTTCAATGTCAAAGATGTAATTTAAATATTTCATATTTGCAAATAAGTGTTAGTACATAAATACCAAAAATATAACTCCGCAGGCTCAAAGCATCAGAGGTGTAAAACGAGGTAAATTCATTGTGACTTAACTAATGAAAATCCCTTATTTGCAGTCCCCAGCTCTTCACAGAGTAAATATTGAATCAAAATCTCATCAAGAGCCAAATACTAGGAAAATCTCACTGGCTGTGAGAAGAGGAAATTGCTACTACACAGTGAGGCATTTCATCCACTTTATGTACCTGACAGTATTCATTTGTGCGAACATACTCGATATGCCTGAGTAGAAGGTAATTGCATTTTATTTCATGTTGTATTTCTCCAGATTTGTAGAATTCAATTTCGCATTTGAAGCAATTATAATCAAGAACCATGGATATTAGTCATTTCATGTCTTTCATTTTTATGTTAATTTACAGTTGTCTGAGAATTTTATCTCTTGATATTTTAATTGCAGAATAACGAATAAATAATCGTATTTTGCCACATGACCAAGTCTAAAATTATATTCAGCGCGCCATAGATCTTTCTAAAGCAAACCTGTAATGATAATTTAAAATAAATTAAATTAAATTGCATATTCCATCGAATTTAAACCACGGGTAGGATTTTAAAATTTAAAAATTGGAGGGAAAACAAGGAAATGCTTTTAAGTAGCATTCTAATTTTATAAGTGAAATACTTTAAAAAAGTATGTGACACTTAAACCTGAAGTCATGCAGTAAACTCACTACATTACTAAGGTAAATATTAATCTTATGAAAATTGGGAACCATATGCATTTTGCAATTTTATGTTTTAATATTTCATGTTTCAACTTGCTTTATGTATGCATGTCATCATACATTTCCTGTGCATTTAAAAGCAAAGAAAACGTGTGTTAATCATAAGTAGCATATATATATTGCATTATAGAAATACTAATTTCAATGAACATGTGTCACATGACATTTCGCCTGAATGGTTCATTTGAGGGTAACAGAACAGAACTGTATTAAGTGTTTTTAATGTCATTATTACGAATCTACTAAACAAATTCCAAATTATCTTGAGTTACATATGAATATTAAGAAAGGCGCATTACATTTTTGGCTGTATGTAGACTTGGTCTTCAGGAAACACATGTAAGGCATTTAAAAGATTTTCTTGCATTTAAAAATAAAAGAAAATATTGCAGTCGTTATCATTTATTCATCTATAAGGCATTTTCTTCCTTCTTTTCGCTTGCCTTCATCGTGTAATTGGAGGCATACTCGAAGTGCATTCGAGAGATCCAGGCTTGGAGTCCCGGCGAGGAAACTGCACTTTTTTCATGTCTCTTGCTTCAAAAAACCTAATGACTCTACACGTGGCTCTCAAACTAAAGAAGTTGGTGGACGATAATTCGTCACCACCAGGATTTGACGATTGGGTGCTCTAATCTCCAGTCTCTCTTTAAAACGGGGAGTATATCAGGAATTTTCTTCATCCTGTCAGCATGGCTTCGTAGTGTAATTGGAAACACAACTGATGCGTATTCGAGAGTTCCAAGGTTCGAGTGCCGACGAAGGCAGTGCACATTTTTCACGTCTTCTGAGAGAAAAAAAAATAATGACTCTACACATCTATTTGTTTAATTTGTAAATAATTGTTAAATGATTTATTCATGTAAATTTAAGCTATTGCGATACTTGAAAGCTATACGCTTGCGTTAATTTAACTACATAAAACATCATTCTTCCTTTAGAAAGAGAACGAATATCTCACCTGGCGTTTTGCAAGTGGTTTTCAAGTTTTTATCATGCGTAAGCTGAACGCGAGACATTTTCAAAATTATTTTCACAAGCTTCACACCCTTAGGCAAATAGCTTTTGCATTCTGTACTATAATAATTTAACCAGCTATTCAGTTTGTATTGAATACGATGAAAAGGGTAGTAACTTCAAGATAATGTTTCGAAAACGAGATGTGCGATTTAATTTATTTCAGTGACACTTAAAATTAGGGCAAAAAATTGTGAAACTTTTCCATTGAGATTACTTACATCATTAACAATATTTATACAATTTGATTACATTACAGCCTTTTAATATCCTTTCAGCAAACAGTGATGAATTAAAGTGTTTAAAATAATAATTATATGGCATTAGATTGTTCAGTTGTTGCCTCTTGCATTATCTGAAGTTCTTTATTCAGAACACATAGCATAGTACCTTACATTTCCATATGAATCAAATGAATTCATTTATAAAAATTTTTAAGTATGATAGGTGAATGTTTGTTACATATTAATAAGCATTTGCCTCAAAAGACAATTTGAAGCAGACCCTTGAAGGTTATTTCCATAGTAATGAACTTTTCTGCTCTGTGATTTAGATAAGTACATTTTATGTTGTTCTAAGCATATTAAAACAAAGGGGAGCCTAATATATGTAATTAAGTGAAGTGGACCATTATTTTTCCCTAGTTAAACATATAATAAACTAGAATCCACTTTTTATCTTAGCAAACATGAACTAACATTAATGTCACTTATTAACTGTGAAATGCAATTACTTAAGTCGGTAATATATTTCACTTTTCTGAATATGGAAATAATATCGATTGATCATTCGATTTATTTTTTAAGAAAGATAGAAATTTATCTGGATTTTAATACGCAGTTGTTAACTGAATTATTTGTTAAAACGCTGGACTAAGTGTTTAATGGTAAGATAATATTCGAACAGCGAAAGCAAAATAAAATTAAGCTAACAGGTATTAGAAAACTATTGCTTACCATAAAAAATTATTTAAAAAAAACTACTAAGGAGCAAGAGGATTCTTGATTTGCATCTATTTGATAATAGTCTAAAATAGATTAAAATATTTGTTAAACAGATTGTATCAGTAAAACAATGCGACTACATTACATTTTGCGTTCAGGAGCTACCAGAAAAGAAATTTGATATGGACACCAATTAACTTCAAAGTACGTCCTATTAAATTATACACATTTTTACTGCACTTCATTTAAACTTATTTTCTCGAATTATTTTAACTTAAATAAGCGATCTCTCAAGGCAAATTGAAAATGACAACAAAATCTGCAGATTTTGAAATTAAATATCAAGATAAGTCTTGGTCGTACGAGAGTATTTCTTATAATTAGTACGTATAAATAGTACGTATTTCTTATAATTTTTTTTTTCATAACGAGTATAAAACTTTCCCAAACGTTAACATAGAAATCAGGAAAACCGCATTAAAAGTTAGATTTCGTTATTTATTGATTTTTTTTAACTTGACTTTGGACAAATCTGAATATTTTCGTCATTTAAAACTCTTCTGTAGTAGGAAGATATTACTTCGTTTTGATTGAGTATCAATTAGTGATTTGAATCTTGCAAATAATTTGATGCTTACTTGGAAGTAAGATGAAACACTCTCTCTTAATTTAGTTACTGTTAATTGATGGTAGATTGGTTTATCCCCTTGATAAGTCGATTAAACTGGTATCAATAACAATAACTGGTTTTTCAATACTTAAATAAGTTTTACTTTTGATTTTTTTTTCATTTTTGCGATTAAGTTTTTTTTTCACCGATTTTAAAGCAAAGGGTCAAGTCTTCTTTTAAGTCATTTTTTCTAAAACTCTAACAAATATAATTTCGATAAGGATTTATTATAGTATAATAATTATATATATGTATACAATTCGAGTTCTGTTAATTACCATATTTATTTTTAAGCACATTAGATTCATTCCTCCTAGACAGTATACTTTTTGATCATAAACAATTACAATAATTTCTCGTATACACATATTAACGTTGTGGCAACATTTTAGACAGAGAAGTAAAACGGGGAGATATCAGTAAGGTGAGAGCACGCAGAAGAAGGGTGACGTAAGAGAATCGAATCAAATCGAACCGTAATATTCCGCGAGTATCACGCAGAGCGCGACGTTATTAGCTCGCCTGAGTATTTATACCACAGGAGATACGATTCTAGAAACAGGCTATCATTGGTTAGTATTAGTTTTCGTTTGCACTTTTCATGCAGTGTTACGTAATCTGAAAAATCTTGAAATCTCGTCAGAAAAATCTTGAATTCGGGAGAACAGATGAATTTAGGGAGAGATCACCAAATTTAGAATTTTAATTTTGAAATCGCCAAATTGTTTTTAAATGCAGATATCGTATCTTCTTATATCATATATATATTACGTATGTATATATATATACATATATATATATATATATACATGTACATGTATGTGTGTTTGATGAAAAAGAGAAAAAGACGTACTAATGGAGGTTTCAATTCTCCTAATTTTGAGTTCAAGTTTCGAATTAGCTTCTCGATTCATCTTAACCCGTGTTCCTCAATTTCCTATACACGTCGCGGAGGGGGAAAATGTCGGCTAGGTACCAAAGAACCGGCACATCACAGAGGGGAAATTCTCGCCAACAGATTCCGTCGCCAAATCCCTTGGCGAATGTTCCCTTTTCTTTGTAACGGCGTTGCAGACAAAGTGGTTTACATTACGTCTACGGAGCCTTTCCTTCTTTACATAGAGGTTCTTTGGTCTGTGCGCGCTATAGGTACAGTCGTGCGGCGGAGCAATACCTGTAAATTCACCCGTTGAAGCTTTGGTGCTCCTTCCACTTTTCCTTGTCCCTGATTGCAAGTCATAACAACTTCATACGTTTTTGCTTTGTAAAGCCTAAAAGAATCTGCAATAAATTTAGACATTTTGTTTCACATTAGTTTTTTAAGGCAACAGTGAAACTTCTTTGTACTGAGTAAACAATTCTCAGATATGTCAGAAAGAAACAATTTTCCCCTTACGAGGCTCCTGAGAAATATTTGTGCCACATTTATAATGTATCATTGTACAAATTTATGTAGTTATGTACACAGCATTACAAGATGTAATGTTTATCAAAAATTATTCCGAGGATTTTGCAGCTATATTAAGAAATTCCTTAAGAATAACCTTAAGAAATTGTGTTCAATACGATGTACAATGAAGATAACTTGGTTTGCATTCTAGACTCAAAATCAGTCAATAAAATATCCAAAGCATAGGCATTGTTGATTGTAATAATACTCAATAAAATATCCAAAGCATAGGCATTGTTGATTGTAATACCACGTCTATAAATTTCTGAGACCAAACAGCCCTTTCCCCAAAACGTCTCTGATACTAACACCTGAATGTGTAAGTTTTCCTTCAAAGAAATAACCTTAACTTGCATCGAGTATTAAGTTATTTTGTTAATTAATACATAGATGAGTGCATACGAAACCTGAAACTCGGTATTTTATTAAAAGTTTACTTTGCGTATGTATAGACTTTAGGTTTTTTTGAAATAGGAAACATGAAAAATGTGGACTCGAACCCTGGACCTCTCGAATACGCACGCATGCATCCAGTTTCACTAAAAAGGGCACGCTGAAAGAAGGAAAAAAATACATTATGTACTCTCTTTTAAAGGGCGACTAATAATTAAGGGGAACTAGTCGCCAAATCCTGGTGGTGACTAATTATCGTCCACCACTCTCTTAGTTCGGACTCCATTTGTACAGTCATTAGGTTATTTTAAAAGAGGAGACATGAAAAATGTTTAGTGGCCAACTTGAAGCCTGACCCTCACGAATACGCGTCGAGTATGCTTCCAATTACACCAAAAAGTCATGCGGAAAGGAAGGACAAAATATCTTATAAATAAGCTGATCATTTTAAAACAGCATCGTATACCGCCTTGCATATGTGGTCCTTAATCTATGCTTCAACATATCGCAGTAGTACTAAACATAAAGTCTCAGGTACAGATTACACAGTCAGAATTTCCTAACACACACGTATATTTTGTGGCGGATAATTTTTTTTCTTTCATATCTTAATGAGATTATTTTTTGAATAGAAAATCTTTAATATAAATATGTTCTGTATTAGGCGGCAGAGATACTTAAAATATTTTAATGATGTTTATACTCATCGTTATTATTTGTTAGTGTTTAAGTATCGGGTGATTTCTATTGCATTGAAAATATTAAAAAACAATTTTAATATAAAACGATTGTCGGGAAATGTATTTTAAATATGATATTATGTAAAAGTTTCCGCATGAGAGCTGTCTGATTCGTATAATACAGTGAAGGTATATTTTGAATTTTATGGGACTTTATTATTTTAGAGGACATTATTATAAGGTTTTAGGCATTGTTATTAGTTAATAACTACATATCCTTAATTTATTCTAGGGCTTGAAAATTTCTGAAGCCTATTAAAACCGAAATACTTAATATAGTGTTTATAAAATTTCAAATAATTTATATAATTCCATGTATCGATTTTCACTTTAAAATTTCCAAGCTATAGCCTACTTAACACATTTCTGTAAATATATTAAAAATTTCACATTTAGAGAAAAACAAAAACTTATCAAAATTGGTTAATATTAAGCAAAATGAAAGTAAATATTAACATTAATTTTATTGCAAAGTTATTTGCTCCTATGAAAATTAATGCACGCCCCTTTTTTCCACGGGATAAATTCTGATATAATTTTTGCTTACCAAAGAATCAGATCTTTGTAGGTACTTCAAACACTAAGATAATTTACAGAACGCTTTCGTTCTGTAAGCAAGAAGGATGTGAGTCTTTCTCTCAGAATTCATGGAAATTACCCCTATTTCCAATATATGTGTAATTTAATCTTTTCCGAATATCAAATTTATACTGGAGAGTTTTCATATGAATCTCAGTCATTAATTCTGTCCACCATATGGTTCGCCTTCAAAACTGAGACAAAACTGGGCCAATCAACTGCTAATTATAAGCTCTTCAAAACCTAATGCTAACGACATACCGAATCCTGTCTTCTTAGCCACGATTAAATATGACAACACTTGTTTTGATGTTACGATCAGAGAAGTGAATTAAGTCACAATAGTATTAATTTATGAGTTGCTAATTATAATCATATTGCAGACACAAAAAACATATTATCAGTTCAAAATATATAAATTCATATTTCTAGTTTACGTAGTAATAAGTTGAATTATCGGTAACTAAACTTTGGATAAACATGTTAACTCTATTCTAACGCATAACAATTTCTTTTCACTATCTAACGCTTCTCTATTCCTAAATATATTTTATATGAAAGATTTGAAATTTCGTTACAAATTTAAATATGTTCCTACATCTTACTCTAAAAAATAATATTTTACGTTCCATCTTATAAAGAACTCAAATGAAAGGAAGAAACGGAAAAACTGAAATTACATGTGATGAGGGCAATTTACCAGACCAGCTCCTGTTTGTTTGATAACTTACAGCGAACGTGACGATTTCTAGAAAGATTTCGTCATGTTTCGATAGGAAAAATTTTATGGGTTTGATAAGAGTTTTTTAACCTGATTTTATCTGTCGTGCCAGCACTCACTCACCATATCTCCTCAGCAATTTCTCCAATTCAGGAAAAAAAGGCTTCGTGAAAAGTTATATCGCTCACCAATCTCTACAATATGATTCCACGCCACCCCGAAGCCAATTTGCAGAGAGCTCTGCTGAGGGTCTTCTCGCCCCCTCTCTATCCACTACTTATTGGTGAAATACCTCCTACCCTCGAGCCCTATATAAGTAATTTAGTACGATCGTTTTCCGGTATTGGATTGGTGGCATGGTTTGGAGGGCTGTTGCGGATGAAGTGATGGATGCTATAGAAATGGATCATGTCTACACTTTAATCTTGCCCAACCATATCCGTCATACAGTAACATTCGGGTCTGTGGAGTCGTAAATTGGAGAATTGCCATGATTCGCAACTGTCCTTCTGATTATTTCGAATCTAACTGATCCCTGTGACTGAAATACATGCGCTGGTACGCTGAGATATGAGGAATATCCTGTGAAATTTAATACATAAAGCTGATTGCAATACTGAAAGATTCTTGTAGAGTCATTATTTATTTACATAAGATTTATCATAGCTTCTATTGAATTTTGCATTCATTTACAACTAGGAATTGTTAGACTGTGAGACGTCAAGTAGTTTTTAATGATCTTTTGTATTCTAATATCTTGTTATATCTTTAATACCTTTGGTGTGCGTGTGGTTATCAAATTTAATTAGGTCATAAATTAATAAATGCATTCTTTAGTGGAAAAATGTTACTAATAAGACGGTGACGGTGGAATATTTAATCTACGAATCTCCAGTCGTAATTTCAATGTCCTCGGTAGATTATGGACAGTGTTGCACACGCTAATATCATTATACTTTAAAACAGCAAAGTTTAGGGGAAATTATGTCTTTTATTATGGTTACAAACAACGAATCAATAAATAAAATACAAACCAGCGGTTTGTCAGAAGTCTCTGATAACAAATATAAATACTTTTCTATGTTTTGAAATTAAATATTTTGATGTGTATACATATGTAAAACATATTTATATCAAATGATTAGGAAACTGATAGAATTTTGAATTGTAGCACATATTCTAGAATATTTTTTTAGTTTTAGTTTTCTAAGTAAGCATTAAATCTTAGCTACAGACTAAAGGAAACATGTATATAAAATCTATGTTTAAGCATGTTACTAGGGATGAAGTACTGCTTATAAATGCTGAATGTAAAATTTTATAACTATCATACTGAAATTAATGATAATAAAATATTAAATTAACACACCTACATATTGTAAACTGCCGGTTAGGAAATGTAATTGCATACAACTCTGTATAATATTAAATATAAATTCTTATTCATGGTAAACTCATAATTCCGAAGCTAAATTTTTATTCATCGAAAAACATTCTTTATTTTAATAGACATTTGTTACTAAAATGTCATACTTTGCTGGATAGAAATGCCGTGTGCTGAAACTGAGTATCGTTTAAACTATTCTACGTATTAATTTTATCATGAATAAAATTAAGTACAATTTTATTAAAGTCTTTGAGCAGTTATCTGATGTTATACAATTTAAATATAATTTTTAACCGGAAAATTATCCACAAAACAGTGAACTGTTGACGAAGAGTTAATATATTTGATTAAGTATAAAACAGAAGACACATTACTAAGACATCATTTTAAAAAGGATAGTTTATAAGAGAAATAAGACATTTCACTAAAAGATTTAATCATTTTCTGAAATACTGGATTTCATTAAGTCATATTTATCCATAACACGCCTTTCATGAACTTAATTCTTTGATCTGCAGGATTCATTAAATTAGAATTTCTCCTATATTCACTTTTCCTGGTCTTTGAAACTAAAATTGCTTTTTCATACTTGTTTAATGCTTTACTTCTGTCTAAAAATCTCTTACTCTATCCATAAACGGTAAGTATGGGAAAGCATTTGCCATTAACATTTTTCGATGAAACCAGACCGGATAGTTAGATGCTCGGGAAAAGTCTCTTCATGAAATCCATGTATCATCTCTGGAAGAAACGAACGCTTTTATTATCAGCGGTTTCTGTAGGGTCGCAAGGGACACCTTATGCAGATGGGCTCTTTTATGTTCCATGACTTAATGATGATGAATTTAATTAATTAGATATTCATTGCTGTTTTTGGACTTTCCTTTCATAAAGGGTCTTGAGCTTCCTTTTAATCTGGTTAAAATTATTTCACGACTGATATCATGCATTGGCATAATAAAAGGAAATAATTGGAGTCAAAGCGAAAGAAACGAATGTAAAGCATTTCCAATAGAGTATTCATTAAACATAAGAAGACAATGGTGTAAATTACCATAAAGTTCAAAAGTATTTGCTTCCAAATTTGGTTAATTAATCAATGCAAAGGCTTTCTGAAGCATATATTATCTTTTCAAATGCTTCAGCTCTCAAGATCTCCAGCTGAAGTTTACGGGCACAAAAATCTATTTAAAAATGCTTTTTTACTACACAGAATGCTGGTGATAACAAATGACAAATTTCATCTGAAAAACTGAACGGATTGCGTTGCACTGTTGTAGATTTTATGACTTATGGTTGCATATTTTGCATTTTATTATGGCTGGTTATTTTGCAACCTTATACATTGGTGTTTTATATACGTTTATTCATTAACTTGTTTGTGTGTGTACCTAAGGTTACTTAATTTACAAGACTAAAATTGATCTTATAGATTATATATTTAAAGCAATTAGGTTTCGATGTACCCAGATGGAAAACCTCTGCTTGAGTGAATTTTCGGTAACGATATGAGAATCACTAATTGTTACCAAATCGAGAGGCAAGTCGCACGAGGAATGTATTAGTTTTCATTCACAAACTGTTTGACACCAAAAATCTTAAAAATGCAATTCTTCAGGACAGCGAACGTTACGCAGAATATTGACACACGTCATGGCAAGGGTACTTGGGAGAAGACAATTCCTTGTTTCTCGTGAAAGGCATAACTAAGACATTATATATTAAAAGATTTGAGTCATATTTTCACTTCCTTGTTCGAAGTAAAGGATGCATTATAATCGCAAAAATTTCGGGTATTATATTTCAGCAATAATAACCAAATCAAAATGTGTACCGTTTACTGTACTGCAGTAATTTAATACTGGCACTTTCAATGAAAATTTAAACAATAAAAAACTAGTGAAATCGAATTTAAATACAATATTTAAAATTTTAAATTACACTAAATGTTTATCCAATAGATTTAAATGAGGAAAAACTGGAAAAACGTTTCCTACATTTCTTTTTATATAGTCCTGAAATATTTATTAAAATGTGAAAAAAACTCACAGCGACAGTACGCGAACTATGTTAATAAATACAATAATTGGTACATTTCCCAAAATATCTTAGCGTTTATCAGTGTTTATTGAATAGCATATAAAAATTAAATAAATTAAAATCTGAGTGATTTAGGCCTTGCAGCTATATACAGGAAATACATTTTAAGAAATAAATAATGAAATGTTTCTCATGGTTTGTAATTTAAGTTTCCGTTTTCTATATTTTTTTACCATTGAAACGGCCGAAATCGATATAATTATTCAAGCAGAGCTGAATAAATTAAATTAAATGTTTCGCTCTTTTAAACTCTAATTCCTTCTCCTTGCGAATCTCGGAAATTAAATGCGTTGATTTAAATGAGTTAATTAAGAAACACTGCTTCGGAAAACTTCAGATTAAATTAGATTAGGAATATAAAATGGCAAATTCAGATTGATGAACTCAGCATTGTATCATAGCTTATAAATCTGAAGCTGCAAATGTAATTTCAGAAATGTGTATGGGGACTTTGTATAAACGTGTTGTACGGGTATTATATAAAGTATAAATTATTTATATTTAGGATAAAATATAGTTTGTAAATATAATTAATATCAAAATGACGCATGGACATTCAAATGATAGTATTTTGTAACTTTATAATCAGAAAATTATTCGTGTACTCCAAACATAAGAAAGTTATCCATGCATTGACATTGTATCCAGCCATTGTGTTCAATTATCTATGTCCAATATAAATATTCTATGTGACAGTTGGAAGAACAACGGGGGTAGAAGTACTCAAATTTCTCCTATAATTATTCTAATGTGTTTTATCACACAGACTCCTTAGGAGTTATTGTGAGTACTTTGATTTCACTTAAGGTTATGGGGAATTCCGATGGAACGGCTAAACTGCATGTTCTGTAATACAGATACGTAAATTTCAGCATTACGACTTCCATTCAGATTCACTATCTAAGTAGGTATTGTTAATATAAGCAATTATTAATTATTGAATTATCAATTTTATAAATCAATCATGTAACTGAGATTAGACCATGAGCTTCAAGTGATAAAACATTGAGAAAAGTACTCTTTAATATGCTTTTAATATTTCCTTCTGACAGCAAATTGTGGGTTTGTCTAAGTTTTATTCTAACTGGAAATTTTCTTCATATAAAAGCTGAACAAATCTTTTTAATTGCTAGCAAAGGGCAACATCATTGAAGCTCACACGCCACACACCTTGTTTTTCACTTAGCCCTTCTTCATTTTTCTTTTTTTCTCCTTTCTGAAACACATTAACTAAAGAAACTTTAGACTCATTAGTTTATTTCGAAGCAGGAGACGTGAAACCTGTGCAGTGCTCTCACTTGAAATCGAACCATGTTCCTCTCGAATACGCGTAGAGTGAGCTCCAGTTACACCATACAGGTATACAGAAAGAAGGGGGAAATACTATACGTACTCCCTATTTTAAAGGACGACTTATGGAATAGGGGATCCAATCTCCAAATCCTGGTGGTAACGAATTATCGAACACCACCTTTTGGTTCTGGAGCCACTTTTAGAGTCATTATCTTACTTTAATCGGCATACATGAAAAATGTACCTTGTCCTCGCCGTGACTCTAACCTTGGACCTCTCGAATACGCTTCGAGTGTGTTTCTAATTACAGCAGGAAGGCATGCGGAAAGGAGGGAGAAAATACTTTAAAAAGTAATAAATAATAAATAAAGTAAGCAACTCGTGTCTTAAAACGCACCTATTATATCTTAAAACTAACATCAAAACATTTTCTAAAATGCAAATCATAAAATTAGGTCTTAATAATAACCCAACAATTTGTAATGAAACAACATTATTTTGAATGCTGTATTGGAATTTCAAAATTCGCAATTTTTAATAATTAAAAATAACATCTTACCTTTTTTTCCAAAATAATGTCTTAAAACGTGCGCTTCCATTTTTAATTGTTTTACAAATCGTTGTCCTCGTAAGCTTCAATGCAAAAAATAACTAAATTAAACATTTTGGTGTTTTTCCGTTTTCAAACAATGAGTTAGTGTTTTTTGTGACATATCCTTTGTGAAAAACCATGGCAGAAGAGCAAATAAATTAACCAAAAATGTGGAACTTTTTTTTACAACTTAGAGCTGTAACGATTTTTACCGGTGAAGATATCTGGAGCAACTTTACATCCCAAACATAATTGTATAGCGAATATAAAAAAGTATGGCAACACTTAACATTCTCTAAATTTGAATATTAATCATCTGACTGCATCCACGGCACACATATTCGTTTTCTCTTCGTCTTTCCTAATATATAAGATAGATTCTCACATTAGGCTTACGTGATGCATTTAGTGAAATATATGAAAATTACATTTTTGATATGTATAATAATGTCAATTAAAATATATTTGAATTAATAAAAAAGATATCAATCTGTCTTTGATTAAAATATTTGATATATCATTTACAACAATTTGGAGGGACTTTATTTAAATTGCTTATGGCTGCTACGTAAATGAATGATTGGAAACATATTTGTAGAAGATACCACATGGCTCCTAACTTCCGGCTCTCACATATTCCAAAATTAGACTATTTTGATTACGAATATTTGGTTTTATGCAAACCTTAAATTCGATATTTCGTCCCTCCCCTGATCGAGTAAAACTGGTGCTACAAAATCGTCAGTCTACAGAGTCTTACAAATTCGTTGATATTTTTGTTTAAAGTTTATTATTTGATTTTGCCAACTAATGGACGAGGGGTAAAAGTCGCTAAACACTGGGAATTCGATGTAAGGTTTGAGTCTCAGCAGACTGGCTAGCTGCATTGGCGTTTGGCGTTTTCACGTGCAACAAGGATTCAAGCCAGTTTTCCTTAAAAAGTCCCCCACCCACACACACACAGGGAATCCCTTCGTTTCAGTGCAGTGCTTAATGGGAAATTGCTAATGGGATTTTTTGGAAACGCGTTTAGCAAGTTAAAAAAATTTATAAACCAGAAGACTAAAGACCCGAATGAAAATTTCAATTTCGAATATGCAAGCTCTAAAGTGCGACTCGAAACGAAGATTACCACAATCATTAAAATCTACTGCAATTTATTTATTACTTTACTCCGAGTTATATTTCCACGACTTCACTATTTAAAAGGCATTAAGGTTCACAGTATTCTGAAATACTTCATATTATATTGAATTTTTAAAAGAGTCGTAGAATGATTTTCTTTTCTCTTTTGATTTGTTTTGTGTTCTAGGTTTCGGTATTTAGCATATAAACTGGTAAAAAACAATTTTTGAAATTTTATACATTAAAAATTTAGTTCAGGACATCAATATTTGCCAGTAATGCTTTGATGCATTTTGGACTCTGGAATTTAAATATAGTTATACCTGAATAGTAAGCGAGCATAAAGATAAAATATGATTAAGGAATCTACCTTGGAGATTTGTTAAATTATGTGCATTTATTCGTAATATTAACAACGCGGAGGATTCCGAAGGTTATAGAACTGAATTGATGCTACGGAACGTTAATTAAATCAGATGTTCTGGGGGTGGGGTTCCTAGGCGTGTGTCAACTTTATTTCTTTTTTATGGCTGAGGGTCCGGCTCTTTCGCTTTCATGCAATTCGATTACTGGTGCTCTAGCTTGATACTAAACAGATACAAAAAAAGCCAAAAAATGAGTCACGCACAGATACACTTAAGACGAAGCAGTAAAAATCAATAACGTAAATAATTCGAAAGTCTGACAATTTGTACAATTTGCTATTTATATATTTAATATGCATTTGTACACCATATATGAAACACATATCAGGCTATGCAAGACTACTGTCGAAGCTATGCAAGTTCTGCAAGTCTACTATCGAATACCATGGTATATTGAATGGAACCCCTACTTATATCATGTAATATGATTTCTTTTAACATCAAGCACTTTCCAGAAGTTTATTCTCGCAAAGAATGAGAAACTCTTTTTTCTAACATAAACTTCGTGTGTGAAACTCACAGGTAGACTTTTATAAGTTCGTGTTTCGAAAAATATAATATCTTACCTCTGTAACCACACAGACATTGATACGTTCATTCTTTTGGAAGCACACAAGTGTATGAGAATTTTGTGTAGCTACATCTGCTGCAAACTATAAAAGTTTAAATAAGTCAGGTAAAGGCTTATGAAAAATAAATATTGCACCCAAAATTGTTCATAAAGCCATGCAAGTGAATCCTCCAGAATTGGATTTAAATCGGACCATCATTCTGCAAAACAGTAGTGCAAAAATATAAAGGAGCAAAATAGTCTGTACATTATGCACGAAAGTGATTTGAAATACAAGCATGAAAAACTTTCTTAAAACTTTTTCGAACATTGCTATAAATTTACAAATGATAAAATATTTTTAAGAGTTTTTACTTATTTGAAAGTTGCGCAAAACAATGTGTATAGTTTTTTTAATTCGCATTAACACTTATTATTCAAGAAATCGCTACTCATTTCTTAAAATGTGCAATTTTTTGTTTAATATCGCATTTGGTTATAGCAATGTATCCATTACATGCTACCTTATATCATGTTGAAAGAGAATAAATACACTGCTGGCCACAGTAAATGCGACACCCTGAAGGAAGCACGCAAATAACATGAAATGTGTAACATGCATTAGCGGAGGAGAGATATGCAAATGATTAGAATTCATCACGCGAGCCTGTGGCGCCACTTCAAAGCACTAGCTTGGAGTTTTCGACGATTTCAAGTTCGCCAATTTTGTTTCAAAAAAAAAAAAAAAAACGATCAATTTTGCCTCGTAGTAAACAGCGATCATCGTTAGATCAAG
>KK112634.1:284006-320899 GCA_000611955.2 Stegodyphus mimosarum | reverse complement strand
CCGATGCCTTTCTAAATTGCGAACTCTCGATTTAACGAACTGTTTTCGTAGTCCCTACGAGTTTGTAAAAACGAGCGTCTACTGTATATATCTGCTGTTATTAAATGGCATGAAAAATATGTTAATTCATTTCATATCTAATGAACTATTTGCATAATGTAATTATTATCCTCCATGTAGTGGTTCTCATGTTAGTTGTGTATGAGAGACTAAATTGCTACTTTTTTTATGCAAAATCTGCCATATTGTCTGTTTATTTTAAATTTAGTTTTCATATTTTGCTTCCAGTTTCTTCTCAGTTATCTCACCACATATTTTTATTCATTCTAGAGAAAAATATATGGAGTAAGAATAAAGAAAATCACTGTTTCTGTCTTTTCAGTTACTGTTTTACTTACTTGAATGAAAGCTATTTTTACTATTTTGATTTTTTTTTAATTAAAATTTACATCCACCAAAATCAGCTAACCAGAAGGAAATATTTAGTTTTCTGTCTGAAGATATAAACTTAATATATGGTAAAAAAAATTAATTTGTGTATTATAAAGATATCCTTTCTTGAATGTAAAACAAGAGGAGCTCTCTCTCTTCTTCTTCTTTTTTTTTTTTTATTAAGTTATGAATAGCCACAGCAACTAAAAGTACAAATATTTAGTTTTCTGTCTGAAGATATAAATTTAATATATGGTAAAAAAATTTAATTTGTGTAATATAAAGATACTCTTTCCTGAATGTAAAACGAGGGTTTTTTTTTTTTTTTTTAAGTTTTGAATAGCCACAGCAACTAAAAGTACAAAACCATTGTTAATTTTTTGTTTAATGGCCGAATGCCTTATTTAATAGCGATTAGCCTTGTGTGACTACAAGAGCCAGAAGTGATGGCCATTTCATTATGGAAGTACCTAATAGGTGGTCTCTTGGACAGTTACAACCGTGCCTTCTCTGGGATTCAAACCCAGGCTCATCGTTACAGCAGTCAGGGTCACTAACCACTGTACCAGCTGGGCGACATTTTACTTATTAAGTTAATAAGTTTTTTTATTCAAAAATAGTTTTAATGTTTTAAAATGATATAAATATTTAGCAGTTGCTCTTAAAATTTCTAAATTTTATCACGCTGTTCCAACTGACAAAAGTCTGGTCACCCATGTTTTACATATTCCATTTATTTAATTTGAAAATCCTAAATATTCAGTTGAATATTTAGGATTTTGTAATCTAATTAAGTTAATACCAGTATTTTGTAAGTTCATTGGCATTTCACTTTTGGGTCTCTATTTGTTTTGTTGCCATTTCCAAAAGCTGTTTAAATTTATTAACTGCCATGGTAAATGCTGTTACCTTTTTTTGGAATAGTATCTACCCAAAGATCTTTTTAATACATTACATAGACATAAACATAAGTAATTGCAGTCTCTCATTTTTAGATGACATAAATGCTGGGGAAAAAATTAAATTGTTAATTCATTGAAGGTTATTTATCAGTATTATTGTATCACTATAGTTTTACCACTATTAACAGTATAACAGTACCACTGTCATGACATTAGTTGATGAGGTAAATAATAAATACTTTTCTGTTAAGCCATGCCATGCATTTTTGGCACCATATTGATGCATTTTGGTTTATTTCGTTTCCTACAGCTTTAGCTCAATACTAGATGAATGAAACATAATGATCAGGAAAAGCAACAAAGAACATTTTCTATTTTCGTAACTAAATTCTCCAAAAACCCATTGACCCACTGTGAAGAAAGAACATGACTTTTTTTTTTTTTAAAGTGAATAGCGTTTTATCAAGTACCAATAAATTGGTGCTTTACTTTTTTTTTTTTTAAAGTGAATAGCGTTTTATCAAGTACCATAAATTTGTTGCTTCTGTCGATTTTAAAATTAAAGCGAGACAATAACAAAGCATATACATCTCTTATTTAATTATTCCAATACCTGGTTTGTTATGGTTAATTTGAAGCAAGCTCTTGTTCTTAAAATTCAGTAAAAGTGAACTGCTGATACTGTAACTAAAGGAAACAGTGAATACAATTAATGTGTGAACCAACATTTGTGTTCGGATACCTTTATCTCTCCTGCATGAGCAAAGGCTGCATATTTATTATGGTTTAGAAGCACATTTTGATTCCGTGAGGTAGTTACTGAAATACAGTCTTTCATTGTGAAGAAACAAAATAACCACATCTTTATTTCTTGGCAAATCCTAAGTCATAGGATCAATTGTAATTTTGTATATATATATATATATATATGTAATATACTACTAAGTGTGCAGTTATGAATCCATTCCTTTTAACTTTTGGCTGTAGACATGGCTGGGTGGATAAGGCAGGAATAAGATGTTGACAAAACTAATTTCGGCGAATCACCATATTTGTTTGTAGGCACATCAGAATTATTTCTTTGGCAGAGAAATTACTTTTTGATCATAGTTGACTGCAAATAATTTTTATATGCACAGATAAAAACGATGGGACGTCATTTCAGGCAAATAAGCAGCAGTGAAAAGGAAGTGTGTTGCCAGCATGAAGACGTAAGCGAAAGAGAATGCAACAGTTCAAAAGAAGATGTGACGAAGTTTGATAGTTTCACTTCAAGTTAGAGAAAGTTTTGGTTTACAATTATTTGATTGGGCAAAAAACGTTACATAATTTAGAATGATCTCGAATTTGGGAGAGCAAATGAATTTAGGGGGAAAGCATCAAATTTAGAATGTTAATTTTGAGGGCACCAATTATTTTTTAAAGCAGCTGTCATATTTTGTTATATCTTACATATATATAAAAAGAAAGAAAGAAAAAAAATCAAAGTACTTTTTAGTTGAAAAATGGGGTCATTAAACAAAAGACAATTATTTCCTGAAATGAAATAAAACTAAACTTGTTAAATCAGGCACTGAGAAAATATGCCATGCCAGTGTTAAAAAAAAAAAAAAAAGGAAAGTGACATGGCTTTAATGGACAAGTACCAAAAAATGTACAGTTTTATTTTTATTGTTGTACTTTTTTATTTTAGGACTTTCTGTTAGAGATTTTGTACTAAGGTTCAAGCACAAAACTCTACTTCTGTTTAAACTTCTTTTACTAGAAAGAAAAGTGAGTATGTTTTATTTTTCATAGAAATTTTATTGAATGAAAATTGTAATTTAAAGTTTTTTCAGTGTTTAATAAATTAAAATTTTGCAAAGTGTGGTGTAAGAAGGCATTTCGCTCTATATTGATACAATACTGTGAGATACTGTAGTGTTAGACCATACCTTTTTATAGTGAATGCAGAATTAAGTTAGAGTTTATTGTGTATATCATTTTTACCTTTTCAGCAAAAGTAATAGTGTGGGATGGGGGTGGGGGTCGTTTATTAACAGGTTTAAGTTAACACAGGCATCACATATAATTTTAAGAATAATACAGAGCAAGAGTCTGATACAAACTGACGGGTTCATCACTTGGCCTTTACTGAAAAGTTTTTGTCTCACTACTCATCAAAGGACAACTTCATTGCTAAAGTTAGTCCAACATAGTTTATATTAAAGGATTGGTTACAATATTCCTTTTCTCCATTCACTTAAGACAGCCTCTTGCAAACAAACTGCTCTGGCTGAAGAGTATTTATATAAATATATTAGTTTTGATAAATGTTATGAAAAGTATACACATTTAAATTAATGCTTTATTAAATGTTTCATCATAATTTTTTATTAACTCAATTTATATAATTCAGTATCAAAGGATATTGTTAAAATAAATGTAGCTTCTTGTGCATTGAACATATTGTTTACTTTTGAGTGTTTGTTATATGATCACATTTGATACCTTTGATTTGTGCTTATATGTTACTGTATATTCTAAAATTTGTTTTTAAGGTTATTCAAAAAATTTTATATTATTTGTAACTATGCTTTGTAATGAAGCATAAAAGTTTATTATTGAAAAATTCTCTGTTTTTTCTTTTTTAAAAATTATAATTTTCTGTCACTTTCACCATTTAATGATTAATTAATCTCACAGTATTATTGAAATATTTAAAATCATGTTAGTATTCTACTATTTTCTTTAATATCTGTAAAATTTTAATGTTGAAACCTTTCATGTGTGCATATATTTTAATGGTTTTTTACTTTATAATTTTGATTTATCATAAATGTTACTTATTTCATGTGTATTATGTATCTGAAGATGTAGATGCAATCATTTTATTTATCCATTCTACTAAAATTACCGATTTACAGAATCCTTAATGTTTTCTGATCTCAACATTACTTTCACTGTATTCTTATCTTCTAATTATTTCTTATTTGTTTTCTGCTTAAAATTGCAATTTATTTTAAGTATGATGATAAGGAATCAATGCTAATGGAAAACTATGTTACTAGGGCCAGTAATAAATCTGTTTTTATCACTAACTGTGAACAAGCCAAATCTTACTTTACAAACTTGTAATTGACACAGACAACAAAGTTTTGAACATTTAAATTTGAGGAATGATTACAGTAAATTTAACATATAAAGTGCTTAACAAGTGAATTAAATCACTCATATTATGCAATACTGATCTACACCATTGAGAGAAAATGTTTATTTTATTCATTGCTAATACAAAGAAACTTGTTCACTGTAATACAGATAAAGGAGAAAAGATAATAAAAGAGAATCCAAAATCAGAGACTTTTGCATAAAATATGCTAAACAATTTGAAAACCATAGTGCTAGAGAATGCATGCGAAAGCAATTAATATTATGATTTTTAATATTATAAATAACTTTTTTTGAAGGTTTCCATTTCAGTTATAAGAAACATGTCAAATTTGGTTTATCCTGAGCTGTCACTTATGTAAAAATTTTATTGTGCTACATAGCTTGTCGGAATTAATCAATAAAAATAAATTAATGAGGGAGCCTGAGCTAAGCCACATTTGATTGTATAATTGAAAAGAAAATCCGTACCTCTGATTGACATGCTTCGACAAACTCCAGTAAAATGATGATTGTATTATTGCATTCTTTTATATCCATTACTATTAATAAATGTAGGGTTACACTTAGATGTTACAATTTTTCTCTTTCCACTATCTTATTATTTTTATTTTTAAATATCAAGTTATCAACTCAAATTTTATAGCCATGGTCACTGATGATTGCTGAGTATTGAAGGAAAAATTTGTAGTTTGTCATCAGTAATCAATATAATCATATATTAACTGTGGTAAACAAAACTGTATTAATTTTGCAATAAGTGTTCTTATGCTGTTCTTTTTTAGGCATTGTTAATTAACTGTAGAATGCCATGTAAGTTGTGCATAAAGTTTCTTTTCATGATTGGTCTTACAAACTCTATTGTTCCAGCAAATATTCTTTTTTTTAAAAGACCAGAATAGCATCAGTCTCTTCAGTTGCATATTAAAAATACACCCATGTCCAAAATTATGTTTACATGCATAAACTCACGGATTTCTCAGAGACTATGACTTATAATTTAATGAATTTTCGTGGAATCATACATAACATGATGACACATAAATGTAAAAGAAAAAATTGAAGATCACCTCATATGATATAAAATTGTAGCATGAAACAATAAAAATGGTAATAAAGTGTGACAAAGAGAGTTAAGAAAAAAAGGAATGATTCAGAAAAAGAATTAAGTCTTACGAATTTAATATGGAATATGATCTCCCCTGACTTGTACACACATATCACAACGTGTTTTAAGGCTGGAAATAACGTTGTTAACCACAGTTTGGGGAATTAATCTCCACTCTTCCAGCAATGCCGTCTTCAGAGCATTTACATCTCTAGGAGGAGGATGTATACGTGCAATTGCTCTTCCAAGGTAGTCCCATAAGTTCTCTATCGGGTTAAGGTCAGGAGAGTTTGGTGGCCAAGGTATTCGCTTAATGTCTTCACTTTCAAGGAATTCATCAACGAGGTTTGCTCGATGTGGACGGGCATTATCATCCATAAATAAAAAGTCAGGTCCATATGCACCCCTGAAAAGTCTTACATAAGGATCTAAGACCTCATCCCGATATATCTGGCCTGTCACAGATCCGCTGCTGAACACGTGTAGGGGCGTACGTCCATCGATCATTATTCCACCCCATACCATCACACCTCCACTACCGAAACGATCACGTTCCACAATGTTCGAGGGATCATTTCGTGTTCCTGACTCCCTCCAGATGTAAACACGTTTAGAATCACCAGTTAAACTAAACCGCGACTCATCAGTAAAGAGAACATGGGACCATTGATGTTCAGTCCAGTTTTGATGTTCTTTACACCAAGTAAAACGATCCCTCTTTTTCTGTGAAGACAAAAAAAAAACATACCCTTAACTTTCTAGCATAAAGGCCTTTTTCATTAAGCCTTCTGTATATTGTTTGCCGTGATGCAACAGTTCCAGTGGCGGCTGCAAGCTCTGAACTTAACTGGCGAGCAGTAGCCTTTCTGTTACGACGGGCGCCCACCAGCGGCCGAGCGGTAAAGACGCTGAACACTGGTAGTTCGGTCCGAGGTTCGAATCCCGCGAACGGGCTGGCTGCATGGGCGTTTTCATGGTTTTCCCCATGTGTAACGTGTATACGAGCCCGTTTCACTTAGAAAGTCCTCCACGAAGGCATCCCTCCCCTTAGGCAGATAGCCCTCGTGTGCTTTGCCAAAATTGAATAACCTAACCTAACCTAACCTAACCTGTTACGACGGGCAGTTAATGCCAGATACCGATATTCAGAAGCAGTTGTTATTCGTTTCCGACCTTGTCCAGGCCTCCTTACAACACTTCCATCATTTTGAAACTGTTTCCATAGCTTAGAGACTGCCTGTCTTGAAATATTCAGACATGTGGCTGTTTCCATGATTGACTGCCCTGCTTCTAAACGGCCGATAATTCGCCACTTCACAGATTCTTCCAAATGATACTTCGAAGCCATAACAAACCGCTTTGAGTCCCTACACACTGAATTCAAACGCTATGTTGCAGAAATTCACTCAAATATTCTGTTTGCGCAAAGCGCTTGATTCACCCTTGGATGACGTAATGCCTAGATTTGCATATCACAAACCGTTTGATTATTTTTGATTGGATAATGATAATTAGGCTTGGTTTTCACACATTCCCTGCAAATACGGATCACATTGATTCGATATTTCATTGAATATCATCATTTTTGGGTATGTAAAGATAATTTTGGACATGAGTGTAGATATGTTTATGGATGAAATATAAATCTAAAAAAGCATATGGAATATCATTATAAAAAAAATTGAACATGAAGAAGCTTACAAGGCACACATGGGGGAAAAAATGAGGGTTTCAATATTAAAGGCTATAATAAGATTAAAATATTACTTGAATTGAAACACTTCAAAATAAAGTAATTTTATCCAATATAGTTATTTAAGTGTAAAACATCTGTGGCAATAAAAAATAGCACAACTATCCTTGAAAATAATGTATTACCTTTTTTTTATAAAACATTATATATACATATATAAAGTAATAAAAAATATGTTTTTGTCGAGTGTCTAATAAGTTTTAACCATATATTGGTAAATACCACCATTAAAAAAAATGTGGAATCGCTAAAACTCCTATAAATTAAAATCATCAAAATTTTTAATTAATTTAATGAAAGTGACACAGGCATTAAATTTTGTATCCTTATATATGCATCCTTTAAAATAATAGGATTTAAAGAATGTATAAGCATTTTTTGCCTTTTAGCAGATATATTTATCTAATATGAAGACAATCTTGTTTAACTATATTGCATTTTGAATCAAAATAGTGTGATTCCCATTTTATGCAGTTGTGAAATTGTTAATAAAATGTTATTTATTTCACTGATATAATTTTTTAAGTGTGTTCTTTCGTTTAGAAGCTGTAATAACAAATTATATTATTAAATAGATGCTAATAAGTAAAATCAAAATTTTATTGAAGCACAATTTCTAATTCTTTTCTATTCAATTTTTCTTTAAAGGTTTTATTTTATAAAGCACCAGTTAAGAATCTCTGTTCAACTGTCCTCACACTTTGTTCTCTGGTTCCTGGTACGTTTTAATTTGTTTTTTCTTAAGAAAAAAATGCTTTATAGTGTCTGTACTGAGTAAAACCTATCATTAGAGTATATTTGTTGTTTAGTTTATCCTGATTTGTCACTTGTGTAAAAATTTTATTGTGTTGCACTTATCAGGATTAATCAATAAAAAATTAACATTTAATTACATACACTTTTGGTCAGTTACAAAAAGAACTGTTTAAAGGAAATGCTCATATTTTGTGGGGAAACAGAAAAATGTCTTAGTTGTCCTTATCAGGGACTAATGCTGCACAACATGAAGACTGGTAATCTTCCTATGTATTAAAACATTCTTAAAATATGTGAGCATGTCCTTACTAATATATATATATATATGTAAGATATGAGGACAAACTTCTAACTTGACAATAGCTCTTTTTATGACTCATTTTAATTTATCTCCTTCCCCTTCTTATCCTGAAAATTATATGAATCTAGAGTGCCTCAATTATCATGCCGTCTTATATAATACGTATCTCATTCGATCGCAGATCAAAATTTCAGTCAAGAACCAGCATTATCTCTCTCTCTCGTGCTGCTGCTAGTAAATGCGGACTTTTGTACTTTGACACGGAATCGCCCATCTGATGACATTTGACTACAAACTTGGTGATATGCCATAGAAGGAGCTAGAACGAAATCTTGCCATTTTTCCTGAGGATGCACTCGAAGGCAGGTCAAAAGCTATATGTACCCTGCCTGTACGTAGAGTAGGAGACTATCGAGAGTGTATTGAGTTCAGAGATTAGCTTGAGAGCAATCGACCAAGTTGGGAGCTGTACTTTAGTGCTTTGCCGTTCAGCTGTTTTCACCGTTGCAGCCTGAAGGCTTTGTCGCTGATTGTTTCAGTGTGTTTGTCATAGTTTTTTGATGACTGTAACATGTCTATGGAACTGTTCTGTGTAATATGGGTGAATAAATTGTGTTTTGAATCTTAATCAAGTGTTGTCATCAATCACTCCCAATCATGTAGAATGCATCAAACAGTGTGTATCTCAAGAATATTCAATAATACACTGGTGTGTAAAAATTAAGGACGAAGTCGAAAAATTAGCATATCAGCTGAACGAAGAGGCAGAGCGGACAGAAAGACTAATCAGGAGATTAAGTAAGGTGATGTACGGTAGCACATGCGCAGATATGCAGGTAGTCGTAATGGGGGAGTGTCTGAGTAGTATAAAGCATGTTGTCGGTGTAAGATCAGTATTTCTGGCAAAGAGATTGCACGCCGTATAGCAGATAAAATCACACCGAGTTGCTGCCTCAGCGAGAAATGGCGAATAATCAATCTGTTAGACGACATCTGGATGCTTTTACCCGAGGTCGAATCATTGGGAAGTTGGAGGAAGGCCGCAGTGTGACAAGTGTGGTTGCGGAGTTCAGAATTGCTCACAGCATCGTTTCACGACCTTGGAAACAATTTCAAACTACAGGAACAGCTATCCGGGGGTTTAGTAGTGGTCGTTCACGAGGAATCACACCCGCAGATGACCGGTATATTGCCTTACAGGGCAGAAGAAACAGGCGGGAGATATCGCTAGACACACGACAAAGGCGACTGGACGACCGATATCGCGTTTTACCGTGGCCAGAAGACTGCACGGTGGTGGTCTGTTTGCAGGACGCCCTGTACGGTGTGTACCTCTAACGCCTGCCCATCGGAGAAGGCGTTCTCTGTGGTGCCGGGAACACCGGAATTGGAGAGACAATGAATGGGGACGAGTACTCTTTACAGATGAGAGCAGATTTAGTCTGAGTTGCGATTCTAGACACATACACATCTGGACAGAGCGGGGAACACGCAATAACCCCTTCAACATCATCAAAAGGGACTGTTTTGAAGGTCGCGAAGTTCTCGTTCGAGCAGACATAATGCTTGGTAGCCGGATCGACCTTCATATCTCTCAAGGAGGTTCGTCACCTGGGACTGCTATTGTAA
Source organism: Stegodyphus mimosarum (assembly GCA_000611955.2). Lineage (NCBI taxonomy): Eukaryota > Metazoa > Arthropoda > Arachnida > Araneae > Eresidae > Stegodyphus > Stegodyphus mimosarum. The sequence continues at coordinate 310,868 of KK112634.1, read as the reverse complement.
CGAGGTTCTTCTTCCTTACATGCGTCTTTTCACAAGGGCTATGGGTCCTCAGTTCCTCTTCATGGATGACAACGCTCCACCTCATCGCACAGTTACTGTGGAAGAGCTATTGGAGAGGGAAGATATTGAACACATGGATTAGTCGGCAAGGTCTCTGGGTCTAAATCCCGTCAAGCATGTACGGAACTTACTAGGGAGACCCATGGTAGCACGTAACTTATCGACAGTAATGATTCCGAAACTGCGATTGGTGCTACAAGAGGAACGAGCAGCAGTGTCTCAACAGCTCATTAACAACCACATATCCAGCACGCACAAATGATGTGAAACCTGCCTAGCAGTCAGGGGAGATCATATCCCCTATTAAAGACCGGATGTTTCTTGCTGGACACCCATCACAGGGATGTTTCATCCTTCAGTCGCATTGCACTCCATGCTACTTTTTCAATAAAGCTTCTTTTTATCCCTCTGATTTCTCTTTTAGTAAGTGTTGCTTACATTCATGTCCTTACGTATTGGGGATCTTACGGTATTAAATGTGTTGATTTGGAAAGCTTTTGTACAAAATTATATTGAAAAAACCGTCTCGTCGTTAATTTTTGCACACCATTGTAGATTATATCTTGTGTCTGGCAAATCTGTCCATAAATATAATCTTTGTGGCCATACAAAAAAATAATAATAATAATAATAATAATAAAAAAGAAACGTGGCAAATTGTTGCAACTATCTTCCAGTCTTCAAGAATATTTACAGATTATATTACATGTATATCTCATAAACAATAGTTCAGAAATTTCATATCAAAGCTTTAAAGTATTTATGAATTTAATGAAATAATCGAGAGATAATAATTAAATTAATAAAATTGTAAACTGTCCAATCGGAAATACACATTGAACTGAAACAAAAAACCGTTCAGAAAATATTAACATAATTGATACAACATAATAAAATTCAAATAAAAATATTGACAAAAATTTCTTGGTCTTTTTCAAGGAGCAGCCAAAAAGTTTTCAACAGAGCCAGTTTCTGTATGATAGCTTAATGATTGTGAATTCTTAAAAAAATAATTGAAAGAAAGTTGCAAAATACAAATTATTATTAGCCCAAAGGGGCGTTAGACCCAAAGGCCTATTAGTCTCAAAATGGCATTTTGCGTCATTTCACTTTCTGCATTGATTCACTTTTCAAATTGTTACCACCGAATATTATTGCCAAGTTTAAAGAAACTAAATAATGAAGAATCTGCAGGAAGGCAAGAATGTTTTCCGCATTGTGAAAAAACAATGGTACCTAGAGCCATCAAAGTTTGAATTGTGTACTCCTCCAACTGAACATGGGCATTAAGAAGTCCAAATCTGTTATAATGGGCTGCCAATTCTATACCCAGAATGCTATATTCAGTCCAGTTCTACGGTCGCTCATTTAAAAGATCAGAATTTCCAGAACAAAATCGTGGAGCTTTTGCCAGAAGGGAAAAAGGCACCACTATAGCCAATTTTGGGAAATGGAATCGTATAATCCTTCTTCAGCTGATGAAAATGCACCAGCACATCTGATTACGGGAAGTGAAACTGTACAGTTCTTCTGCTGCTAAAGAAGTTTCTATGTTTAAACCTTCAGAACTAGTCCTGGAAATTTACGGATATTGTGCTATTCTTGTTGGCATAACACTGCCAATATTCGTCGTGCATGTTAAGTCACATATTTACAACTGTTCCACATCCAGTAAATAATTTAATAACACCAAATTTAGTTTAAGTTATTCCTTTCATAAGAAACAATAAAAATTATCCTAATGGTGACCTAATGTGTAATTTTTGGAGAATTTATAAAATTAATAATTAATTTCAATAATTAATAATAATTCATTTAAGATGTTCTGTTAAAAATATACACCACCACTCATGCAGTTTTGTGTATTTCAAGCATGATAAATAGTTTGAACACTTTGGAAGCATCTTGGGGATGCACTGCATCTAATAAAAAATGCTGACAGAATGCATCGTGAACTTTGAGACAATTTCACATTGAACATGTAGTTTCTTTCAAGGAAATTTTCTAAAATGACTACTCTTTCCTTGGTGTTCTTTTTTCTGAGGCATGTACTTTCAGTGTTGATGCAGGAACCCCACATTTTTCAGCAATTCGACTTTTATCAATTTTGTAGTCTTCTCATAAAATTTCAGTTTTGTTTTTCAACAAAAGTGCTTTTTATTTTCTGGAAATTTTAGCAGTAAATAAGATTTAAAAAAGCACATGATAGCAGGCAAGTTAAAACAGGTTTGCTATGTGTGGATAAAAAATATTAGGAGTGCAGTGATTAGGCATTTAAAATGAAGCTAAAATTTTCATCTTACTTTTTGCTATATTTATTTTTTAATATTTTGCTTTATAAATGTCAGCTATAGAAATTTTTCTCAAGAGTTTTTAGATTTTTTTAAATATATATTTGTAATTTTGATAAACAAGCAGGATTATGCCATCACACACGTGATATATATGATTTGTTTTTCTGCATGATTTTATTTAATTTGTAGGAGCTAATGAAGAGCTATGAAATTTGGCATAAATCCCTTCTGAATGGTCAAACTGTGCTCCTTGAAGTTTTTTTTTTTTTTTTTTTTTTGTTTTTGGTTTTTTTGTTTTTTTTTTTTTTTTTTTTTGGTTGTCGTTTCTTTGTTTGTTTTGTTAATGTTAAATCTTGAAATTATTTTTGAACCCTGTTCTGCAAAATAAATTTTTCTTGAAATTTCAGACACATATATATTTCTGATGGCTATTCAACCCTGTATGGCAAATCCCACGCTCCCACAATAAAAAAAAGGGATAGAGATTTAGAACAGATTTTTGTTATTTAGGATTAAATTTTTCTCACATATCTTTTCTTAATGATCAAAGTAACCATGATAAAAATTTATCTTTCTGCCTTTGCATAGATTGCAAAATATTCTTTTTAATTTCTCCCACTTTAAATATGTAATTGAATTTACCAAGTTTTAGCAGTTTTTCAGGAATATTTTCATATAAATATTATATGTCTGCTAACGTTGATGGGTGTTTAAATCAAAAGATTTAATCCTTTATTGTTAATAGACTCATTATTTTTAAGCATTGATAAGAATTAGTTTCTAAATCAAATATAAATTTAAATGAACCGAATATAATCTTGTATTATTAAATAGATTAGAAGATGTTGAAAAAAAAAACGACATTACATGATGTCAGTGCTGTTCCGATTAAAGGGAGCAATTTTCCTACTTTCAGAGGCTATTGTTTTTTTCCTTCATTATTTTCATCTTTTTCAATAGCTTAAAATGTATGAAATAAATTATATAAATAAAAGACAAGTGTAGAAGTATAAAATAAAACAATATGTATATAATATATAAATTTAAATTACATAGCTTTAGTTTGAAAATTAAAATAAATTTTTAGCAAGCATATAATATTCTTTGTCACATTACTCTAAAAGTAAAATGATGGAGCACTTACATAATAATTGATTTATTATATATTGTGACATTAGCAGCATTTCAGGGAACAACAGAAGTGCTACTTCAGTGGCATATATAATAATGATTACATTCCATTCACTGGATTTTGTTTTATAATTTTTGTTAAAAATCTCATTATGCTGTGCTAGTGCCACGATTTAATTTTTAATTGCATACAATAAAAAATATTATGATTACTGAAAAGATAGATGTATATTATTACTTTTAAAGTAATATTTTTCAATGGTACTTCTCCAGAAATTTTCCGCCATCCCATATGAAAAACTGGGATACTGCTAGTTAATCATAGATATAACGATTGATATGGTAGTGGCACTGTGATTTTTTAGTTTAAATAGTTATTTTCATTATTGCGTTAAGTATTCTGCAGGAATGTTACATCATGTATCTATCACTCGTTCAGAAATGTGACAGAAGTAAAAAAACATGAATTTAGAGGCCAAAATTTTAAATTTTCTGAAATTATGTATGTTTTTGTAACTTGTATTCAGAAAGTTACAGTAATAATTTCATGTTCAATATATTCTTTATTCTTTAATAAATAAATATTTTTTGGTTTTTCTTCTAAACATTGAACATTCTTTTAACAGTTTTTGGAAACTTCTGAAAAATATCAGTATTGTTGCTGATCCGTATTAAAAGTAATTAAGGTAAAGAAAAAGTGCTGTCTATCCAAAGAATGATGTGTGGTTGTGAATTTTTCCCAGTGAAAACTACTTTATTTTTTAAATATCTAGAAAAGCAATTTTTCAACTTTATGAGTGTTAGTGCCCCTTTTTTATGATATGCATTTTGCTGGACCCCTAATGATTAATAACCATCATTATTTTTATTGTATTTTTTCAAAATGAAATCAAGTAATGAATAAAATTTTAGTTTGCAAAATCTCATGGGTTCCAAGGGATCAGCAGACTGTAATTTAAAAGTACTGCTGTAAAGAACAGTATTTGAAATCTTCAGTTTTTTTATCACTTGTTTCCATATAAGTTGTAATAATGTGAAAATCTCATTTTCATCACGTAATTTCTGGAATTTTGGAACTTTTTTTTGTATGATTTATTTCTGTTCCTACATTCATGAGCAAATCGTATGTTTTTCAAATCATAATTTAAATTTTTATTAGTGTAAAATCAGCAATTTCTGTAAAAAAAATCAATTTTTCTAATTTGATCTTTTGGTACCTTTTAATTTTTCATTATTTATTCATGTTGCATTGATGCTCTTAATTTTATTTTTATGTGTTATAAATAAAGGGATATTTAATTTCTTTTGTTTATTGTTAATGTCTAGGAATGATTGAGAAAGGTCTTAGTGAAGCTGCTACATCATTATCATCTCGAAACACTCCTATATTAACTGTCAATGATAAGGATGATTACATGGAAGTATCATATAAGGACAATAATAATGATACATGTAATGACAATGATTTAGATAGCCAGTGTTCCAATCCTTCAAATATTAAGCACGAATCTGATTCATATAGCATGCGTGGCGATGCAAACTGCAATAATAATAATGCTTCTGTAACTGTGATATCACATAGCATACCTGAAGAAAAAGAGGTACATGAGAAATCTGAAAATCTTAATGAATTAAAATGTAATATTCCTAGACCTAAGTCATTAACTACAAAAAAATTAGGCTTTGTGGACTCTGAAACCTCTAGCAAAGGTTCCAGTCAAAATAGTAGTGATACTGAAGCTGACAGTTGGGTTAAAGTCAATCATATTACACCTGATATTGGTTCTAGTGCCACTAGCATTACCTCATCTACAGGTACTGAAACGAAAGTTAATGATGAGGATAAATTAATTCATGCCATCAATGAATTACTTGAAGGGGATGACAAAACCAAGTTAGATAACTCTTCACTCGAATTTCAGGATGACACAAATTATTCGAAACAGGAAACCCAGTTGATTGGGAGTGTTATTCCTGCCATTAATGATGGAATTTCAACCATAGTTTCTTCACTTCGTGGAAGCAAATCATCTGTATTACCATGCGCTACAACAGTGAGGACAGATGATAATTGTGAATTGAGACGTTGGAGTGCGTCAAATTCTCAGAGCCAAAAGAGTGACCCTGCAGACTCTCCAAAAAATTTAGTAAATGTCGTAGATATTGAATCAGATGAATGTGGCCTACCACTGTGTATATTCACTAAGGTATTATGCTTAATTTTTGCATTTTTATGTGCTTTTTTTATAAAGGAAACTATTTTTTTCATTCATAGCACCTTCTTGAAGGATCCCTAAATATTGTGAGAAATAGTATCTGCAACCTTGAGTTTATTTTTTTAACTAAGTAATACTGAAATCTCTCTTCCTGCGTGAAAAAACTAGTAAAACTATAAAAATGTACAAAGAACATATTTATTTTCACACATTCTATGTTAATAATCTAAATTTTAACATGTTGCATTTATAAAATTCAACTATGCCACTCTGTATGTATGTTATATTTCATTTACATTTTCAGAATGTATAGATTTCTTCACTGGAATATGACAGTTAGTTATTTATTTCTAAGTTATTAATGCACATTTTAAGACATTTGTTTAATAATTTGTTTAATAATTTTAAGACATTTGTTTGACATTAATGCACATTTTTATCCATTTGATCTGGAATGTTTACCAATCAAAAAATAAAATCATAACGACTGCAGGTCCAGTTGAGGGGGGGAGGAAAGGCAAGAAATCTTTTTTTTTTTTTAAGTCCAAAGGGGCTTTGTCCCTGAAAGACTAATGTTTTCATTTTGCGATTTTGCTTTGGAAGCATTAAAAGTCTGAATCACTTTTTAAACTGTTACCACAAAATATTGCAGCCCTGTATTATATTTAAAGAAATTAAATAATGAAGAATTTGCATAAATGTATGCATTTTTCTCCAAATGTGATAAAATAACGGTACCTAGAGCCATCCAATTTTGAATAACCCGAATATGCACATTTGGAAGCCCGAATTTGGAATTTTTTTATTATCTATTTCATATTTTGTAAAACTTTAACGAATTTTTGATGAACAAACTCAAACGATTTAAAAGCGAGCAATGGCAACACACGGGGGGGGGAGGACCTTTTTATCTAAAGCACACGGAACTGTGTATCAGAAATTCTAAAGATATACTCATTTAAAAATTATTTTGTAATATTGCTGTTGAACTGAATTTTATGGTTTAAGTGCGAAGAACATGATATTTTATAAATAAAGGTAACACACAAAATGTTAAATTGGATGTAATTTAAAATCTGAAACCCTTCAGATTTTTAGTCCAAAGGGGCTTTGTTCCTGAAGGGTTTTTTTTTTTGTGTTTGTGTGTGTGTGTGGTTGGCAATGAAGTTTTCTGAGGAAGTGTTACTTACAGTAAAAATAGAAATACAAGACAGTGCTTGTTTACTTTTTCTGCTGTATATTTAAATATCTTGCGCTTTTGTGTTATTTATTTTCTGTAACAAATTGGGCAATATCTTTTTTTTTGGGGGGGGGTTAATGAGGAAAGAGAATTCCAGATAAAAATTTTTACAATTTACTTAAATTTATTAGTTGTATTAACATTTTATGTGTAGTTAATATATGACAGAATAAAATATTAGTAAAAATTTTGGTTTAAATGTATTGTTTAAGAGAACTTGAGAGCAAAACTGTCATAAAATTTCATTCGTTTTTAAATCATTGCTCTGATCCTAAATTATTTCTTCTTCCAGCCTCACACATTTTAAAAATGACACAGTTTGTGTTCTTCTGAACACCATAAAATGTTCTTTCATTCAGAAATTTTTTATTAAAAAAAACTTTTATTTAGTTAGCATTGAATGATTAGAAATATTAAAAAATACTTTTCTCTGTGTCTTAGCATGAAATGATTTTATGTTGCTCAGGAGTGGGAAATGTTATAAACCATGAAATGGAGGTGCTTGTTTAAGTAAAGAACATAATAAGAAGTTTATATGTCATATTTAATTAATGGCTAATTTCTGAAGCTATAAAATTCATTTTAATTGACTCTAAAGCTCTCAAATTTAAGTATGTCTGACCCCTTTGTGCTGGCTTCAAGAATCTGGATACATATTTTTTTTTTATCCTTCAGATGAATAGCTGAGGTGTGAAGGATTCAGATAAATATGAGGAAGAAAGTATTGATTAATCTCTTGCCAAATACCAGATATCCATTTCTTTGTGAGGAAGAAACAACTAGTTTGGTTTACAGTTTTATAAATAACACTTAGGTTGAAAATCAAATTTCGAGTGTTACTGTTTTATATTCTCTTATGATGCTGTACATATTTCATATGTATAATTAATGTAATTTAATATGTTAAGTTGTTTTTTGATTTATTCATACTTTTTCTTGAGATAACTTAGCTAACAACTTTCGATACCTTGTGAATGCTGATAGGTGCCAGAGCGTAAATCATTTTGGCCTGAATAACGAATAAGTATTCAAAATGCATTAATAATTTTCATAATCAGTTTATTGGAAACTAAAGAAAAATAGTTTGTGGTATTTAAAACTCATGAACAAAAACAGTAAACTTTCTAATGAAGGGGTTACTCCTGTAGGAACAGTTTTTATAGAACATATGGTAAAAAACGAAATTAGTGCTCCTACCTGTTTGAAAAATATGTAAGATAATAAAGGGATTGGTATTGTGGTGCTATAAACATTGAAATATATGTTATCTTGTTCAGAAATATTTTTATTTATGAGAAGTTGCTATGTTGTTCATTTATAAGTATTTGAGAAGCTTACTATAGATTATTCACTTTTAAATGATCTATCTCACTTATTGCTATTAAATTAAAGAATGTGTTTTTCTACAGATACATAAAGAAAGCTTTCATTATTAAAAAGGGGAGTGAAGAATGAATATACACGCTTAGACAAAAAAAATGACACACCTTGAAGGTGTTATCCGAATGGGATGAAAATCGGTAGAAGTGATGTGCATGTACAGAAAAACAAATGATAATAGTTTTAGAAAAATTGGATGATTTATTGAAGTGATAGAGCTTCACAAAGTGAAAAAGTCAGTAACGCATTTGTCCACCTCTGGCCCTTATGCAAGCAGTTATTCAGCTTGGCATCTATTGAAAGAGCTTGCGGATGTCCTTCTGGGGGATATCGTGCCAAATTCTGTCTAACTGGCGTGTTAGATTGTCAACATCCCGAGCTGGTTGGAGGGCCCTGCCCATAATGCTCCAAACATGCTCAATAGGAGAGAGATCCGGCGACCTTGCTGCCCAAGGTAATGATTGGCAAGCAGTAGAAACATGTGCAGTATGGGGGCGGGCATTATCTTGCTGAAATGTAAGCCCAGGGTGGCATGACATGAAAGGCAACACAATGAGCCTTAGAACTTCGTCAACGTACCGCTGTGCTGTAAGGTTGCAACGGATGACAACCAAAGGGTTCATACTATGAAATGAAATGGCACCCCAGACCATGACTTCTGGTTGTCGACCTGTCTGCCGGAAGACAGGTTGGTATCACATCGCTGTCCTAGACTTCTCCAGACTCGCCTTCGCTGGTCATCGGGGCTCAGTTCAAAATGGTACTCATCACTGAACACTAGTCTGTGACATTCCAGTGCGAATGAGCCCGACACCACTGCAAATGGGCTTGACGTTGTACAGAGGTCAATGGTAATCGGCACAAGGGAGCAGTGTGACCTCAGCCCCCTTTCTGGTAGCCGTCTATTAATAGTCCTTGCGGTTACTGAAGCACTAGTTGCACATGCAGTCAATGATAATCATGCATCTGGGGCTGTGAGTGCTGCTCTGACGATTGCTCAGTCTTCATGTTCTGCCATTTCTCTAGGCCTACTGCGTCCTTCTTGACGCGGTGTCCGACCATGGTTCACCCATTCCTGCCAGCATCGTCTAATAGTGGCATCGCTCCTGCTCAAATGTCGGGCTATTCGTCAATAAGACCAACTGTCTTCTTTGAGCCCAACTACATGACCTGTCTCAAATTCTGACATAACGTTCGCGCACCTGTATGCGAGGCCTAGTTACTGTCTACCAGAGTACACGGAATGAAATTCGTGAAGAAATTATGACCTGGAATCGTAATTTCTCCTCTTAAATATCCTGCAAGTAGCGCAGATTAGATGCGCTGTAGCGACAACTGTTTATTCATTTGCAGCCAAAATGTCAAATTTTGCATTTTCCGTCGAAACCTGTATGCATATCAATTTGAGAACAATTTGCTTTATATCTTCTTGGTGCGTCGTTTTTTTTGTCTTGTTTTGTTCGTGGCATAACTAATGTTTACAGTATAAATTTTTTAGATTCACAATATTGGAAGCAGAATATCAAAAATCAAGAACTGTAATAAGTAAAAGCTTGTTTGATGCAAAACTGGATTTTTTTTTTTTTAATGAGTTTCAACTTTATGGCAAAAGATAGATCATCTCATTTAAGATACATCGTTACAGTTAACAAAAACTTTGTGACTAAAGATTAATTTTGCAAATGCACAACTTAGAATTTTTTTTTTAAATTAATAACTTTGTTATGAAAGATAGATCATTGCTTAGATAAATTGAGTTTGATTTGAAAAAAAAAATACAATTTGTTTACATAATTTGTAAGTTACATATATCAATTACTATACAGTTGTTAGATCAAGTTAAAAAGGGGATATCTGAAATGTTTCTAGGTAAAAATCAGCTTAAGAAATTAAAGTAGTTAAAATTTCTTAAAGCCAGGGTAAAAATATGCAGCTGATATGCTGTATAGCTATTTCTTAAAATAAAATTCTTGTTAAATGAAAGAATACCCCACTGAAGTTATTTATTTAAGTAACTGGAAATTGGAGAGAAGGGGACTTGAAGTAATTTGGATGAAATCAGAAATGCTGAAATAATGTTTGCTATAATTCATGAAATGTTCTTCTGTATATCCCAAATTAACTGAATTTTGTATCCAACAAGAGCAGTTGAGTTATATTTTGTACTTCAAGGGAAAGTGGCTCTTAAAATTTTAAAATCAAATTACTAGTAATGTATTTAGGAAAAATTTTTGGCAATTGCTGATAACTATTTTGATGCAGTCTTTCATATTATTTATGAAAGCATTAGTTTTACAAGCTTAAATTTTCAATCATGTAGAAATTTTCATATTTCTAGGTGCTCCTTCAGTCATTCAAACTATGGAATTGATCTAAAATTTTTAGAAACGTCTTTTAAAATATCCTGGTATAGGGTTCTGTTTAGTTGTATTAATAGTTATTTTAATTGTTGCACCTTTTGTAAATTATCTTATTTTTCCTCGCATTTTCTTACCAGAATGCAAATTAAGTAGGTGAACGAGAGTATTTAAATGGCTGAAATGAAAAGGTTAGACAGAGCGTGATTTCACTAGTGAAGCTCACGTTTACTATTTTGTCTTCTAGCTATTAATCTTAGTAGCGGCTATACGTTATGGCCATCTACTTTGTAACGTACTACTCTCCTTCTGTTGTGTAGAATCTTGAGAAATAGTGATTGCACTGACGAAGGGTTAAAACTGCCCTTTATTAAACTCTTTAACTTATTTACAATGCATCAACTTGATGCTAACATACTGTCTCAACTTGGGCGGTAACTGAAATAGTAGAATCAAACTTAAAATAAGAGATATTCACAAATAGTAGAATTACCCTACAGGGCTCATATAATCCTGTAGCCTACAGTGTGCAAATGAGTCTAGTGGCAGCAAGATAATAGCCCTTAAGCCACGTCAAAACCAGCAGTACATGTTAAACAGAAGTTTGCGTATAAGCATGCACGGCAATTTCCCGGACTCTCTCTCTTCCTCTACTGGAACGTCGATATTTAACTTATTCTTCCACTGGTAGAATTTGCATTTCTTACGTGCGTTACCAAATTTAAATATTCTGGCTCTGACAGTTAGGGGAATGAAGGCTTATAGGAAAGTAACTTAAAATTAACTGGTTATTTAAAATAAATATAAATCCCTACAACTTAGTAAAACACTGGTGTAGGTCTCTGAAACAACCTGTTAGGTTTAAACTTGAATTATATAGTCTAGCACTACCCTTACCTTTAAATTTATTGTTAAATTATCTTACTGCAAGTAGTCTCTGCTGTTGTACACACATAAGTCCGTGCCTTTCTGTTAAAAAGTTGTGATTAATAAAATGGTCTTTTACACCCTTTTCCTGTTGTCTTCATTTTAATGCGTGTGCAAGAATTTCCAAAGGTTTGAAATCCAGGTAGATCTACACCCTTTCCCTGTTGTGTTCATCTTAATGCTTGTGCGAGAATTTCCAAAGGTTTGATATCCAGGTAGATGTAGTCACATTGTATAATAGCCAAGAAGATTAGATCTTATACTGTATTTATGCTGTATTAAAAAAAATTGCATTTAAAAATATTTAACTTAAAAATATTTGTTGTATGAACTGTACCTTAATGAAATGGAAACTATGAAAAAAGGGAGAATATTTAGATTGCCTTTAGATTCCACATTTCATGGTATGTATATTACTATATGTTAATTATCTTTGAACCAAATACATTTATACTTCTGTTATAGCAGCTTTAGGAATTAGATAGATGACTTAAAATTTCTTCTAGAAATTTAGATTCTTCATAGATGGTTAAATTTTTGGTATTTTAAAGGAGGCCTGTGCTATTAAAAAATATTATTTAGATGGCCTAAAATTTGCAAAAATATCCTAAATTTTTAATTTACATTTATACTATCTCTTATCTATCATTGTAATATTTGCTTCATATTCTTTTAAACGTGGTTATTTTCTTTGTGTTTTCTATAATTTATAAGCTAAAAGGCATTTTATACAGTTTGGTTTGTTTGATAGTAAAGAAAATTATAGTAAATGCTTAAAATGAAAAATATAATGCGGCTTAAATTGTATTGGTAAGGATAACTAACCTATATTTTGTGTGTTCATTGAGAATAAAATTAATAAGGGGTAGTATTAAGTAAATAATAGACTTCTGATTAGCATTGCTGCCATGATTTAAAATATTTCACACTCATGAAGTAATTTAATATTCCAATTTCTTTTAGTAGTTCTTGAATTTTGTCTAGTAATGTGTTATATGAGAATACAATACCCACTGCTTAGTAAACTCAGTTGCTTCATTCAAATTTCCTGAGACAAATTACGTATTAATCAACAGAAACATGCTGTCTTTTAAACTCTTCTCCATGGCTCATTCAACTCAGATTGGCACAAGACTGATTCTTCTGTGCAGAATATCCTGCTTGTACCTATCAAAGCATTTATAGTTCATCCATTTAATGTATTGTGAACTGTGGCTTTATAATTCAGGTATGTAGTGCTTCAATAACATGAGTTTGATCGAAAATTTCTTACCTCCTGGTCCCGGTACCCGTGAGGCACTGTTTTCAGAGTTCTTTGTCTACACAGGAGTTCAGAAGGGACGAATTTCCTTACTTTGAGGTTAACAGAAACAAGCCTGTAGAGCAGTGGTTCCCAAGCATTTTTATTCAAGAAGCCCATTTTAGAAAGAGTTTTTATGGTGAAGCCCCGTATGCCTATCCTGTGTCTTATAAGTTAATAGTGTTTAGGAGTATACTCTTAAACAAAGCTAAGCCAATCACATTATAATGCTATGAGAATAAAAAGAGGGAAGAGAAAGTAACAGAATGTAAAGTAAAGGGTTATCAGGACAATTATGCAAAGTATGTACACATACCTGCCAACTTTTACGAATTTTTCGTAATTTTTACGAAAATGCGTTTGTTTTTACGATTTTACGATCGTAATCCATTTTTTACGATTTTTTTCCTTTTTCAAGTGTTTTTAGGGATTTTTGTCGAAATTTTAGAATTTTTCGCCAATTGCATCATGTTTTACCGCCAACTACCGTCTGCTTCGAATCCAGTAACCTGTAAACAAAGTAAAACGATAGCTGCACTCCAGAATTCAGCATTTTCGGTGTCAATCGATGGCAGCAACGACAGCGATTGGAAGCTTTACCCCATCGTTGTCACATATTTCTGTGATGTTTCTAATGAAATGAAAACTCATCTTTTGCGTCTTCCATTGTTAAATGGAGATGCTACAGGGGAAAATATTGCCTCCTTGGTAATTAATGAGTTGAAACAACTTAACATCCCAATATCAAACTGCATTTCATTTGGTGCAGATAATGGAAATAATAATTTTTGCGTTTAAGCGGCCATAATTTGTTTGCTACCTCTATTTGCGGGGAATTCCATTTCACAAGAATGTGCACTTGAAAAAGGCAGAAATACTCTTTGTTTTTTTCAGACAAGATTTTAAATTCACTTATTAAATGCAGCAAAAATTATGGTAGACTTCGAAATGCAATTTTTAATTCAATGTAAGATATTAAACCTGTGATGACACCTTATTCCAATGAGTATGAGTCAGATGATTTTTTTTTATTATTATTATTTATTCACACAAACACATTCAGTTTCCATTTAAAGTCATCAAGCATCTTCTCATGATATGTCTTAATATAATCTATATACATAAGAAAGTCTGTGTGTTTGGTTGTCCTGTAATAACTCAAGTCACTACTGTCGTCACCAAACTTTCGACAATTCTTTTCTGGGTCCTGGAAAAGATCGATGTCCACTTTTTTTCCAAAAAAAAAAGTAGCTAAAATGAGAGGCATTAATTAAAAATTTAAAAAAAAAAAAAAAAAAGATAATTTTCACCCTCATTTTTCCGAGTGGCAACAGTCTTGTAAGCTGAAGATGAAAATCTGCTTTATTTTTTAAAGTTGTTCGCTTTTAAATCCTAGAGTTTGTCAGTAAAAAATTTCTAAGTTTTACGATGAAATAAAAATAGCATCGCCAAACATTAACATTATTCCCGATTCTAAAAATTCATAGAATTCATTTCGGCTATTCTCATCTTCATACAATTTTAATCAGCTAGAGATATTAATTAAAAACTCCGAAAGCGTTAATTTTCGCACTCGGTTTTTTCGAGTGGCAACAGTGTCGCACGTTGGATATAAAAATGTTGAATTTTGAAAAGTGTTGCTACTGCTTGCTTTCAAATCGTATAGTTCGTTAATAAAAAATGTGTAAATTTTACAAAATCTATACATATGAAGAAGAATGTCTGTTTGTGTGTTTGTTTGTTTGCATTATTGATTTCTGATCAATTATGGTAACTTTTTTGCTACATTTAATTGACTAAAATTGAATATAGGTGAAATATTGGATGTAACTTGAGCTTTTATGACCATTTTATTAGAAAAATAAAAATCAATAAAAACTGCATGCCATTGTTGATATAATGAGAGAGAATTAGTTTACTTTTCTATCAAAATTTATGTGGGATCCATATCGCATGAGAATGAAAATGTATGAATCGTATTTTTTGCATCGTGAATTAGAGATTCGTGAATTACAGCGGTATCATTCTCTCTGTTGTTAGATGCATTACTCTCAATCTAACTTAACTGTCATCGGGTACTTCGGCTAGTGTTCGAATAAAGCTTCCATAACTGTGTTTGAAGGTTTCTGTATATTTTGTCCTTGAATCGTATTATTTTCATTGGGGAAGATTTTTACAAACATTCAGTGTCTTCCTTTTCCATGGATACTGTTACATAAGTTCCTTGTTAAAGTCAACACTGGCAACTTATGACATTTTCCTCTTGTAGTGGTAGACTCACTTCGTTTATTTTTGTAAAATTTCCTGCCAAATGTACTAGTTTACACAAAGAGTCCTCATGATTTAAAAAAAATAAATAAATAAAATGTTACCAGTAGAGCATAATAGTTCACCAAAAATGCTGCCGCTACTTCATCCAATTCCATCAATTTTGGGGGGGGGAGGACGAGTCATTGATGTAGCATCTTTCTACTGGAAATTCATCGTAGTAGTAAGAGATTGGAAAGTATAAGTTCACAAAATTCTTTTTAAAATAATATTTACTAGTTACATAACTAAACCTCAGAAACAAGTGAAGCCTCTATTTAGTGCTTGTGCTGGCTGGCTGGCTTGATAGATGGGAAAAGCGGTACGGAATCAGGCAGTTAAATGTTTGTGGGAAATGCTATCTGCTTACTTGAAAAATGCTGCAATATTCAAGAATCATTTCCACAAACTAAGTGGAAAGGGAAAGGGGGTTATATCTGCATATACCCTCCTTTATATATCAAATTTCGAATGCCCCTTCGAAGACTCTGCCATCCAGGGAAGAATAATCGGCACTTGGCTACAAAAGAAGTAAGGTGAGAGTCACAATCTTTGCATACAGCAATGCAGTAGGCAGCCATAAGCTCAAACTAGCACTTATAGGCAAATCAAAAAATCCCCGGGCATTTAGACACATAAAAAAGTACACTAATGGGATTGAAACCAACTATAATCTTCCTGTTTTCTACCGGAATCAGTCGAACATATGGATGAATGGAGCAATATTTAATGATTAATTTCATCAGCAGTTCGTTCCATCGATGGAAAAGTTTTTAAAATTAAAAAATCTACCTTGGAAGGTGATTCTCATTCTAGACAATGCCTCATGCCATCCTGATGCAAAACAGTTATCTCCCTCTTAATGTAACTTAAGTGTGTAAGCTGTTGGAGTAGGGCATTTTGGAGGTATTGAAGAAAAATTACAGACATAAACTTCTTTCATCTTTTGTCCTAGCTATGGAGGAAGGCTGTGATACGATTGAGAAACTGAAGAAAATAGATATGTTGGATGGATAGCTCATTCTTGAAGTGAAATCGAGTAGATAAGCCTCGTTCATTGCTGGACCATTCAGGAAACTAATTTCATCAAAGAAGAGAAAAGACCGAAAATTGGGAAATAAATGACTTACTTAAAAAAATTCCAGGCTACGAAGAAATTACTGATGGTGATGTTGAAGAATGGATGGTAGAAGATGAAATTACATGCAAAAATAGTTGACTGGTGAAAAACAATGCAGATAAAAATAAAGATGAATCAGAAAATGAAGAGATTGAAGACAAATTTTGTGTTTTCAAGTGGTGCCATAATTAATTTACCCTCAGCACGGCCAATCCGCACTACACAGATAGCCTGGAATTTTCTCAAAACGAACCTGAAAAAGTCAAGAAATTTCATTCTCCTGTTTGAGTGGCAACCCTGAAATAAGCATTAAATATCCATTTTTTAAAAATCGCATGAGTGAGGAACTCCCATACTGCTGGATTGGGCTATGAAGATGATTTAATGCTATTTGCATAGCCTCTGTTATCTCAAGACCGCACAGTTTGTAACTCCCCCCCTTCCGCCCCCAGACAGACTTTTGGGAATATGGGTAAATATCTTTAACCATATCCCCGAAAGAACGGATATGGTTAGCCCTCATTTTTGAGAGCTGAGCTGAAAAATCCCATTATCAATGCATTTATGGCCATTAGTAATGTGGGTATGAACCAAACTTAAATACCATACAAATTGTGTGCCCAAAGGAAGCCACACTGAAAACTTTTCCGTCATATTTTGTATAACTAATGTGTTTGAAAATGATAGTGCAACCCTGTGTGTGTGGGGACATGCATTTGTGTTCATGCACGTGCATATTTTATAAAACATTTTATACATATTAAAGCCTGTATTGGTATTCCTGCAGCAATAAGAGTTAAAAAAAAGTAAATCGTCTTAATCATGCTGTTGACAGAAATGATCATGGCATTGAAATTTTTATAGTAATGTTATAGTCCTCTTCAGTTCTTCTCACTGTGGTAGAATGCTTTAAGACTGACTCCTTTTCAGATATGTTGTTTTAATCAGAGAGAGATTGTCACATTCATTTCAACAACAAAAATTTATTGAAATTCCTATGTATGAGCAGATAAATTTTCTAATCATGTCATGCAAAATTACTTTTAATTAAATACAGTACAGTACAAAGTTCAAAATCTCGATGTTCAATATCCAGAATGATTTAAAAGCCTGACCTCTGGATCACCAGCAAGCTATTTTTTTCTTTAGAAATTTTATATGCTTTGTACAAGCACACTTGGTAATTCCCCCCCCCCAATTAAATGTGGAGAGTTATAATTTAGAGAGGTTTTTGAAGCAGAATTTAGGACCTACAGAGACTACACCAGTAATGTGTATTAAGCTTAAGTATTTGCTTTTAAGTTTTCATATATTTGCTTTGCTACCACAAATTTCCTAACACACTGGGATTAAAAAATTAGAAGAAAATCTAAAAAGGGCAAAAGCAGTTGGAAAGAATTTTGTAAAATTTTGTGTAAGTTAGCAGGGAACTTAAATTTTATTGTCTGTTTCAGAATACCATAAAAGTGTTTTGCATAAGGAACATTTTCCATCAGATAGTTAGCATAGGAGAAACTTATTAAAAATCAGGAATGATAATTAATGTAAGTTAATGAGGCTTCATTGAAATGGATCATTTGTCAGCCATGTTCATTACTATTTATGATATTAACACTCAGCTCAGTATGAAATAACGACTATTGTTCTTTTAACTTCTTCACTTCTGAAAATGAAAGTTTCCCTATGTTTCCTGAGAAAATGAAGTTTCCCTATGTGCCCATGATTTTGGAGTGCTGAATGTTACTATGTGCCTAAACGTGTTATGTGGTTAAACCTAATATGAAAAAATAATTCATATAAATCAGGCTTTGTATCAAAATATTTGGATTCTTGCATGTGTTATTTAAATATGAGTGCTTATATTATAAACAAAAAATCTTAATATGTACAATTAATTAAAAATTTAGAATAAATTTAAACTGCTATAGTAGTAATTATGAGTTTATTTACAAATTATTTCAGTGCAATATTGAAGCAAAAAGCTTAAGAATTGAAATATCAGTGCGTATTATATCCTGTGGCCATACTTATGTATATAACAAGTTCTCATTTTGCATACTGAGAGCCTGAAATAATGATGAATTTGTAGTACCATTATTTTTGCTACTCTCCATTTATGTAAATTGATTCTTCTGTGATCAAAGTAGGAAAAGCTCATTTTATTTTTGATTAGGTTAACTGAATTCTTTTCTTAATGTGTAGAAGTTAGTGTGAATCCATGCTGTGCACCACCTCGTAATCAGCAGTATTATGTACAATCTTAGTCGTGTTAGACAGCTGTTATAAATCAGTAATCAGCAAATCTAAATTACTGAGACTTGCATCCCCACTTGATAAGTTGTTCAGTGCATTAATACATCTGCTGATATAATTTAATAATTTAAGTTGCAGTTTCATCTTCCATTGTGGCTAAGAAAACAAAACAGAGGAAATGCCTAATAATGACATTTATAATTTAACTTAATTAATAATCACAGATTGTTCTAAATCATAACTTAGTTCTAAATCATACCTTAATCTAAGACGGCAGCTAAGGCTTTAGCCACATCCTGAGCTGTACTTCTGATGACTAATTATGTTGGCTGCATAGGGATTTTTGGTTTTGCGTATGAAGAGTGGAAATTGAAACTAGTCCTCTATGAAGGCATTAGTCTCTTTTCTTAGACAGCTCATGTATGCTTTGCCATAATTAAATAACAAACCGTAACTGAGCTACCAAATAAAGAACCAGTACCTAAGGATAACCTGTTTTACATGTTACATTTAAGCTTACATTTTGAAACCATTTGTTTGTTTGTTACTTTTGCATCTCCCCCGCCCCAATTCTTTTCTTCATTTACTGCTGAGTAGAATGAATTAGCATCTTTCAAACTGCATCACTTTGACCAGCTGTCATGTTAATAATGACAGTTTATAAGATCTGCCTCTCCTTTTTCATATAAACTAATCTAGATCCTACAAAATGAACTTGGCGAATTCTCGCGCAGGCGTGAAGTTATACCAGCACAGAAGAAGGGTGAAAATAACCTTTTATTAATTCCAAGGAAAGGTGGGTACTTCATGCTTTACAATAACACCAACAATTTAAACATTATTACATCAATCAATTCAAGTCGAAAATTGAATAGTGCTGGATTAGCACATTAAGTTACGGCTAACTTATGACTCATCAAACCTAACAGGTGTGCGAAATTATCCGAAATGGCCAAGGATTGTATTAGCGTAACAGCAAGATCAGAAATGAAACATGCACTGACTAGTGAAAGCATGCTGTGAATAAACTCAGAGATTCACCCGTCTAAATACTCACTTAACTTTCAATTTACGTCCTGGCAAGGAAATGCGAGGGGAAGTTGAGGAGTTCATGAAAGATAACAAAAATTTCAATAAAAGCTTGGATAACTTAGGAAAACTCTACAAGTTCATTAATTTAATATTTTTGAAACTTCTCATAGGAAGTTTATGGGTTTCTCCGATACCTTTTTATGTACTGGATTTAAGAAAAGGGAGTGAAGGTCCTATGGCTGTAACAAATTTTATGTTATCAAGTGTCATATGTAAGCTTTCTTACTCTCTCCCTCTTTACATGTATAAATTCACACGTTGCTCCTGTTTTAAGGTGCAGGGTGAAATATGCATGAAGAATAATAAAAATTATTTGTTTTAAAGAAGAAAAATAAAAAAATAATTTGTGAAAATCATTTTCCATTTATGAATTTATCTTACTATCTGTAATGGTTTAAGACAGATTTTCGTAGTTCTGTAAGTAGCAAAATTATCGCAAAGTTCATGGAACATCAGAAAATAATTCTTTTAATGTTATTTATACGTGAATATGCGAGTATATCTTAATGTGGCTTCACATTTTTTAAGACCATTAGAAAACAACTCCAATCTTACTTATATATTCTTTTTTAAAATTATTGCCTGTTTCTTTCTTTAATAGTTATATATAATGCTGTTATATTAGCATTTATATTAGCTGTTATATTAGACTTTTTTTTTTCCTTTCGCTATTTGTCCTTGTTTATTTTGATCTCACCAGTAGATGCAAATTTAAAAATAATTAAGAAGTTTTCGAATATTTCAGTAATTTGATCAATGAAAAATATATATATATATATAAATATATTTTAATTTTTCTATTTTTATATTTGAATATTTCAGGGTATGCTTTGCCATCCATATTTATCCCTGCCTTTCTTAGACATTTTGAGTGATCTCTGTGTTCGTGGTTTTCTTGTTGGAGCAACTAATATTTTATTCAAACAGAAAAAACAGTTATTTGATGTAATTGTTGAGGTATGTATAAATATGTATTTACTTGTATATGAATTCCTTATTAAGAGTAAGGAATTCAACTATGTGCATTAAAAATTAATACATTTTTGTGATTAATATGAAATACATCAAAAGGCAAGTAACTGTAAACATACATAATACATAATGCAGGATTTGTATGGTCCTTAAAAACTCTGAGCTTTATGACTGCAAAAGATATTTAAAATGTGTACAAGAATAACTTCCTCTTCTCACGGAAACAAGCTTGAAAATGGTGCAATAATTAATTTATTGTCTAAATGAATTTTGAGTAGTCAAACACTGACATCTAGGCAACAATAAGGCAAATAAAACAGGTTTGAGAGACCTGCTGACACTAACCATCAAACAGTTTAAAGTTCCATGAAAAAATATCATTTTATTCTAAGTAATTTGCATACTACAGTATGTTAAAATTATGTATATTTTTTTAAATAGCATTAAAATGAGTGTTTTTTTTTTTTTTTTTTTTTTTTTTTAATGCTGGAAATTTTGGTGATTTGTGAATGAATGTCTTAATTCTGAGAAAATAAACATAGTGAAATAAATGCAGAGTTGCCAACTCTCCCGAGTTGCAACCGTCCTTCCACCAACCTGATTTATAACATATTTCTTCTATCTTCTTTTATTCTTAAAATTTGTTACGATTTTTATACAGCTTGGCTTAATACACAGGAAATTTGACCAAAAAAGTCATGGAATTTGAATATTTTAGTCAAAATTTGGAAAGTCGGGGAATTTCATATGGCGATCCCAAAAAAAGTGAGTTTTGTGCCAACATTGGAAGTGATCACTTTCTTCGTGAATTATGTATCATGTGAGCATCATTCGGGCAGGTGGCGTAGAGCCAATTTTTGCAGCTCCAATCAGATTGTCTTTTAGAAAGGCAAAGCAAGTTTCCGGTAACCTTGAGAATCAAGAGATTCGCATGCGCATGTGCAATGCATCTTGAACTAAAGAAAATACCTTCTCATTCTCCTATAAAGCAAAATCGGGTTAATCCTAGTATACGGTACACATGGGATTTTGTGACATTATAATAAGCAGTAAATGGGTCATTTCAACACCCCCTCGAACTAAACTCAAGGCCTTGAAGCGTGCTGCTCATGACGTCACTGCAGTAGGGATACTTTTGTCCTCTCTAATTTTAAGGATGCATTTATTTGCCTTCTTAAATATCCATTTAATAGGCTTATAAATAAATTGAACTTAAATTTTCTTATTTAATTCTCATCATTTCTGGAAAATAGCTTGTTTTCATTAGAATGTGAAGAACTGAAATTTTTATTTTTAGAATGTTTTTGATATGAATAAATAGAATTTTTAATACCATTAAAAATTATCATTACTGATTTTACTAAATTTCATCACTGAGAAACTCTTGTTAATGAAAGAAACTTCACACTTAATGAATCGTAATTTAATTAGTACGCAATAATTAACAGAAAAACAATTTAAGACATGAAGGCAGGACCTAGATACAGACCTTAAAAAATGAAGATAAATCCTAACTCATTTAAATTAGATATTTTATCTGAATTCATGTAGCAACATAAAATCATTAATTGAATACAAATATAATTAATCAAAGATGCTGTTAGTCAAGGCTCGTAGTAATTATATTTATCATGATTTATGACATGATTAATAAACATCTTTGATAAGTATAAATAATGTCTCATTTTTTACATATGTCGCCGATTAATAGTAGTAATAATAAATGCTCATATTTGAAAAAATAACGGTAAGCTTGCAACGATTTAAATAAGTTTTCATAATTAAGAGACATTAATTGCATAGAGAGAATTATACATTATTTTGCATTCTAATTGCAAATAGTAAACCTCTGATATAGATCTAAATAGCAAACCTTAGATTTCTATATGTAAATTTTATAACATGATTTAATAGTATTATGTGAAATGTAAATGTAACAGTTCCTAAACTGGCATATTGAACAGAACAAATGAAAAAGGAAATTATCATTGCATTATTACTGTTGAATAAAACTACTAAAATATATTGCCCTTAAGGTGCATTAGAATTATACATTACAATGCTGTGCAGTTTATACAGAAATATTTGAGATAATGTGTACATGCTTATTTTCCATTCAGTCAATTCAAAGAAGAAGGATTGTTCGAATAGAGGAAAAGAAAATCACCGAAATTGTCTTTGCAATTAATTCAGAATTATTCAAAACTATCTACAAACGATAAATATTCCTTCCCCCCCATCAAATAAAAACGTATGGCATGACATTTCATAAAGTCTACAATTTAAATTCCTTCTAAAGACAGCATAAGAAAGCAATACTGTGTAATAAAAAAAAGCACAATTAATCCATTCTGAAGCTGGAAAAACATGAAAAAAAATTTCATGATATTTAACGTACATATGTATATACGTATATATGTATGACAATGTACTCGATTTCTTTACAAAAAATTTGCTTTGACATACTTCTGTAGAAAATAAAATTGAAAATAATATACTTTGTGAGGGGGCAAAAGGAGAATTTCATGATTTTTAATCTTTATATATATATGAATTAAATTAAAATTAAAACAGAATTAAAAAATCATGGATTTTAACACATAAACATTAAAAAAAATTGCATTGACACTGCACTATACATGTAAATAAAAGAGAATACATAATAAATATGGTTTGCAAAAAAGAAATGTAACACCAAATTTCATAACTTGGCATGCAGATATATTGATATACATACATACTCAGAAGCACTGAAAAATTAAAATTTTGTTTTGAACAGTTTGTAATATGCGTCTTTTAACTATAGGTTTAGGCACATTATTCATTTTTTAATAATCATTTAATAAAGAATTTGCTACCGCCTTTACTAAATATTTTACTACCGTTTCAGCTGAATGACTGACTTCACATGCATCCATAAATATATCAAAGTCTTTCAAATTCTGTAAAGTTAATTTAACTGCTATTTGTCTCTGAATTTTACTTTGTAGAAATTTTTCTTCGTTATCCACTCAGACAAGTGTTTGAACTGTTATATAATTATACATTATTATATTAACAATATCGGCTGGGAGGCACAGTAAACCTCCTCGGCTCATATTTTCAATTAAGGAATAATTATGATTATGATCCAATACTTTAAGATTAAGTATCTTTAAGTCACCTTATTTATATAATCATTTATTATACTTACTATAAGATTAAATGCGTTTACTTTTAACTTATTCATTTAAAAGGGGGAAAAAAACTTACCATTGAAAATTTTATTGGCTTGAAATTTTTTCTGTGAATAGCATCAATCCATTTCTTTAACAAATCTTTCTCTTTCAGGAAAGAAAAACTTTCACTTTGGTAGCATTTGTACAGTTTCCTTTATAGTTCGGTACTCAACACTTGTACACCATATTCAAATTTTGAAGAACAAATAATGTGAAATTGGAATATTCTTAAAACATTTAAAAAATGCAAGAGAAAGTTCACTGTTCCAATGAAGGCGTAGTGACCAAGTGACAATCAAAACTCCAGAAATCCACACGCTACATTTTTGAGGGAGAAGAGTTAAGTGAAATATATTAGCAGTGGTGAAGCTAGGAGGAGAATGGCGTAGTTTTTTCTGCCAAGAATATTTATACTAAGTACGTGCAGAAAGTACTCTAAGCTATGATTGGTTAATCTTAAGTTGTTTTATAATCATTGAAGGATCTCATATTTCTAAGAACAGATGAATTTAGGGGGGAGCACCAAATCTAGAAACGTTAATTTTGAGGTTGCCAATTATTTTTTTTTAAATCAGCTATCTATCTCATTTTGTTACATCTTACATATTCCCCCCACTTTAAAAGAATGGTCGGGAGAGCAGGGTGGCATAAAAGCATTAGTGAAGCAAGAGAAAGTTTATCTTCTGAGGAAAGACATGAAGAAGCATCAAGGACATAGCCTGCAGATTTTCATCTGCCTTGTTATTATTCATGACCTTTCTCATACATAGGTTTTGTAATACTTAAACAACTAATTTACAGTTATTGCAATAACAATATAATTTCTAAATAAAATTAAGTAATAAACTATAACAAATTAATTAAAATATAGACTGTAAAATTAAATTAAAAAAAATCTGAAATGTTTCAGATTTTAAATTACGTCCAAAGGGACGTTTATTTAACATTTTGTGTGTTACCTTTATTTGTTAAATACCATGTTCTTCGCACTTAAACCATAAAATTCAGTTCAACAGCAATATCGCAAAATAATTTTAAATTGAGCATATCTTTAGAAATTTCGGTACACGCTCTCACGCGCTGGAGATAAAAATGTTTTTCTGTACAACGTTGGTATTGCTGGCTTTGAAATCTTTGAGTTTGTTAATGAAAAATTCGTTAAAGTTTTAGAGAATATTGTTACGAATTTCACATTTATTTGGCTATTTATTTAGAACTGTAATTAAAATTCCTTTTTATTTTCCCGTGCAACGCACGCAGACGATTTTTGAAGAGAAAGCTACGTCAAAAAAAAACAAAAAAAACATGCATACATTTATGCAGATTTTTCATTTTTTAAAATTTAATGCAGAGCGATAACATTTAGTGGCAACAATTTGAAAAGTGATTCAACGTTTTAATGATTCAACGCAAAACACCCAAACGAAAGTAATAGTCCTTCGGGACTAAATCCCTTTGGACTAATAAATTAACACAAATATAATCTTTAAAGTCCTCAAATTATTAAATATGTCCAATGAAAAAATTTTATAAAAGTTCCTAACGAAAACAGTTCCACGAGGTAAATATTCAAATGTTTCAACAAAGTAAATGTTCCCTAAAAATCTGTCAATGAATGCATTTCCATTATTATATATGTTGAACTGTGTACTTTCATATTCAGTATAGTTAAATAAAAAATAAAAATTTTAAAGCAAACCTTGCCGAGTATAATTTTATGTAGTCTATAATATCCTTACACCAGATATATTAGATAGAGAGTTCATTTTCTGCTTACTGATTCATTAATTTTTGTAATGAATCCTTTCTGATTTCTTTAGATTTCATACAACCCTTTTTCTCACTTGAATTTGGTAAATGAAACTTCTCCTATGTCATTTCATATATCTGTTTCAAATTCAAAATTTTTTTTTTTTTTGCTGCATATCAGCTCATTTTCATTATTCACCAGTAATAAAAGGTTCACTGGGGGAAAAAAATTAAATCTAGGTTGAATGTGGTTTTTATAAAAAGCTGTATTTCTGGAAAGTAATTGGTGCCAGTACATACTATGTGCATAATCCAGAAATAATAAAATATACTGTATGTATTATATGCAAGCATCTGAAAATAAGCTTGCAGGAAAATCTGATTTTATTTCATGGATATTTTGAATCATTTTTTTATTTTTGTTTCTTCTGAAGGTCGAAGATGGTAAGATAGAAATTTTAGATCCTGAATTAAAAAAACAGCTGAATCTAACTACTGAAGATCTGAGGTTTGCTGACCACCTAGTTCGTCATGTCATGGAAGACAGGCAAGATGTCTTCTTAGATGGCACTGGTAGGTTTTTATATTAGTAGGTAAAAATACCACACTAACCTGTGACTTTTAACAAATTTCAACGTTTTATTGATGTTAGTAAAGTCGAATAGTAATTTTTTTTTTGTAATACTACTAAGAAAAGGGTTTTCTTGTCATGCAATAAAATTTTCTGCAAAATTCAACATGAGTTTAATAGATTGTCATTACATTGTCAATAATTTCAGGTTTTTTTTGGCTTTTCTGTTATCAGGACATGATACAGAAATGCAACGTATGTATGTATACACACATACATAGTATACATGCACACATACATTCATACATTTTTTTAATCTGGTCCCAGTAATAAAAAAGAATCGTATTTTTTACCTTTTTTATACAATTGTTAAAGTTCAGAATAATACTTGAATTTTTCCCCATTCTCTCTCTCTCTCTCTCTCTGTGTATACAAAGAGTAGGGGGAGGAAAAAAAAAAACTTATAAGAGTATGCACTATTTGTAAATATATTTGTGTGGAAATTTGAGCTTGGTTTGCTTTTGTTTTTGGACTCAAAAGTCAAGAGGAAGGAAATGCGTTTTCAGTATTCCTAATTGTTCAGGTTTTAATGTTTTAAATTATTACCTCATAATTTAATCCTTTGACTACAAATTTAAAAAAAAATTACTCCATTTCTGATCCAAGCAAACAAAA
>KK112634.1:271706-282769 GCA_000611955.2 Stegodyphus mimosarum | reverse complement strand
CAGCTGCGCTAGATTACGCGGTTGAGGATCCATGGCGCGAACAACTCGATCGAGATGGTCCCACAGATGCTCGATTGGGTTTAAGTCAGGTGAGTTTGCTGGCCAGGGGAGGACGGTAAACTCATCCTGGTGCTCTTCGAACCACGCACGTACACTGTGATTGGTTATTTAACTCTGACATGGAAAGTACGTGGTGGTCACATTAATGTGACTGGACTGTGTATATTGCTCTTATTTGAAGAAAAAGTTATATGGCTGGCTTTTAAGCTTTCGGCAGTTAAGAAAGCGATTGAAATTGAAAATCGCGCTGTGGCTAAAGAATTTGAAGTTGACGAGCGATGCATTCGGCGGAAGTTCAAACAAGAAGAATTGGAGAAAATGCCTAAGAATAAAAGATGTTGTCGAACTGGTGTCACAGCCTGTCCTGTTTTGGAAGACAGTTTAGGGAAAGTAGATTATCAGAAGCAAATATTAGAATTGTTGAAGTTAGAGTTAGTTGCTTGAAGGGAAGCAAAAGTAATTGCTCGACAAATGGGCATTAAAAATTTTGTTTGAGGACCTAATTGGTGTTTTAGGTTCAAAGAAAGAAGTGAAAGAAATTATCTCTCAGGACCAAAACAACAGTTGGACAAAAACTTTCCGTAGACACTTAAAAAAGAGATACCTTTATTGAAGTGCACATCTAAGAAAATTAAAGAACAAAATTTGAAAAGAAGGTAAATAACTGATCTGGATGAAGTGCCTGTTACTTTTAAATGTCCTCTGAGCAGAACTGTTCATTCAATATGTGAGAAAACTATTTTATTGTTAACAACCAGAAATGAAAAGACTTCTTGTGTGTTGGGTTGTGCTGCTAATGAAGAAATTTTAACGCCTTTGATAATTTTCAAATGAAAACCAATTCTGAAAGGATACTTCCCTAAAGGAGTTGTTATTTGTGCCAATGACAAAGGATGGTTGTGTGAAGAAGTGATGTTATTTTGGCTGAAAGAAATTTATCGAAAAAGGAAAGGTGCTTTTTTCTAACCCCGAGGACTCATCGTTCTGGATTCAATGCGATTCCGTTTAGCAGATATGGTGTGATCCAAAGCAAAAAAAAACTTATCACCGATGTTTCAGTGATACCAGGTGGGCTTAAAAAATTTTACAGCCGCTGTATCTTACTGTCAATGGAAATTACAATCTCCCTTCCTGCACAAATTCTGGAAGAATGAGAAAAGCTTCATATGACCAGGTTCCCGTATGGGTCGATAAAGCATGACAATCAGCTTTCATTAAATCGTATCAGCTTTCATTAAATCGTATCAGCTTTCATTAAATCGTAAATCATCGGAAAAAAAATGAGAGTGGAGGTAGCGACATTGAAAGAAGTGATTTAGAACAGAAAGATGAAATTGACCTTGATGGTCATTTGTTAAATTTATTTAATTGTGACATTGATGAGTTAGATTTTGAAGGCTTTGTATAAATAAATGTAGTTTAAAATGTAATTAAAAAAATTATGTTTGTTTGTCTAACTTACATATTCTTTTTCATAATATGGTAATAACGAAGTTTATCGAACCCATAAAAATAATATCTATTAGAAATCATTAGATTTTGTTTTCGGTAAATGTTAAAGTAAAATGTTTCTTCCTTATTTATCTATATATTACTAATTATATTTATGTTGTAAATGTTATAAAATGTTATCAATGATGATTACATCACTATGGCAGGGAATTACTGAATGAATATTAAGTGCCATGTTTCGGAATGCTTTGCTGCAGCATATACGATGAACTTTCATTTTTTTATTAACTACTTATCATATGTGTAGCATACTATATATCCTTAAACATAAGTTTAAACAGTTATCACTATATATCCTTAAACAAAGTTTTTTTTTTTTTTTTTTTTTCTTTTCCTTTTTTCATTTAAGGTTGGGAAGGTGGTGATGAATGGCTGAGGTCACAGTTCAAATTATATCTTTTAAGTGTTATGAGGACATCTGAAATTGAAGGTAGCTTAATTGATTCTTTAACATTTTAATGCCAAAAATTTCAAAATTTATATTAATTAAATACTTTGAATTGCCTTTTAGTTTTGTATGATTATATTGCTTGTACTAGCCTAAGAATTTTTCGTTAATGAATATTAATGAAACACGAGATATATATATATATATTAATATTATTTATTTACTTGCTTACATTGCTAAGTCTGATCTTTTAAATATCTGTTTTTATTTCAACGTATACTATCCCTTGATTTTTAATGCTTTAAATATTTATTATGCTCATTTTATGTGTTATTTTTTATATTCATTTTTAATTTCTGAGGCAGAATAAAATTTTTAAACTGTAATAAAAGTTGTAATTTTCTGTGAATTGTAGAAAATTTAATACTGATTTTATTTATTTACATATTAATGATTGACGTAAATTAAATTCTTCAGAATGATTATATATGGAGTATATCTGAAGTTTTGTGAATTGCACACTGGTTTGTAAATGTAAATAGTTATTTTATGTGGCCTAAATCCTAATGTATTGAACCCAATTATTATTGTATTTTAAAATCATATATGCTAAAACTGAAGAAACTTAGTAAACATTTTCTAAGCCTTGCTTTTAATGCAAAGTTATATACATCTAAGTCAACAACAACATGCTCAACTGAGCTTCTTAAAGTGGAAATTTAAGTACTTTCTTAGATGTTGCCAAATAAAAATTACTGTACCTTCATTTCCTTTTCTTTTATAACATAT
This sequence comes from Stegodyphus mimosarum, assembly GCA_000611955.2. Lineage (NCBI taxonomy): Eukaryota > Metazoa > Arthropoda > Arachnida > Araneae > Eresidae > Stegodyphus > Stegodyphus mimosarum. The sequence goes on along the minus strand of KK112634.1, from coordinate 280,020 downwards.
ATAACTTCAACACTTCCCCTTGTTAAAAAGAAAAAAAATCACACTTTTAAATTAGAGTTCTAAATTAATCGTATAGTTTACACTAGTCCAATGTTTTCACATAGCATCAAGAGTCTTGGTTTGTGCAAGGGCTTGGTCAACAAATCTGCAACTTGCACTTCTGTTGAAATCTGCTGCACATTGATTTTTCCTTCCAGAACTTTTTCACGTATGAAAAAATGTTTCAGACTTATGTGCTTGGTCCTGCGATGAAACTCGGGGTTCTGAGCTAGTCTGACTGCAGCACTATTGTCTACATAGATGGTTGGCACTTGTTTCAAGGAAGAAACACCAGTAATCAGTCTGCTCAGCCAAATGACCTCTTTTGCAGCTTCATTTGCTGCAACTATCTCAGCTTCTGTAGTTGATGTTGCAACCATGGCTTGGCGTTGGCTCAACCAAGATATTGTTCCACCTGCATACAAACATATTACTCCACTGGTTGATCTGCCTGTTTGAATACATCCACCAAAGTCAGCATCACTGAAACATTCTAAAATTCCTGGTTTATAGCCTGATTTATAAACAATGCATTTTTGCTTGGAGTTTGCAATGTATCTAAATACACGCTTAACCTTGATCCAGTCTTCTTTAGAGGGATTTTCTAATTTACGTGACAAAACACTAATAGAGTATGCCAAGTCAGGTCTTGTCCCCATCATCAAATACATCAATGCTCCCACAGCTTCACGGTAAGGGATATACGTTTCATTAACTTCTTCTGTGTAAACTACTTTATCTTTCAAAATGGGTGTATGAACTGGTCTGCAGTCACTCATGCCAAACCGCTGAAGGATCTTTGTGGCATATGCTTCTTGCCCTATCTTAATACTTCCATCTTCAAGACGTTGTATTTCTAATCCTAAGAAATATGAAGCTGGCTTGCTGGTGATTTTAAACTTTAACTTCAACTGGTCTATAAAATTTCTGGAATCTTCTTCATCAGTAGCAGCGATCAGTCCATCATCCACGTAGAGTGCTATGAGTAGCTTCTTATCGTTTTCTTCTCGAATGAATAGACATGGGTCTGCTTCACTGACCTTAAACCCAAGGTCTGTCAGAAATTTTCCGAAACATTTATGCCAGCATCGAGGAGCTTGTTTTAGCCCATACAAGCTTTTCTTGAGTCTGCATACTTTATTGGTACCATCATTATATCCTTCGGGCTGATTCATATAGATTGTTTCCTCTAGATCACCGTACAAGAAGGCAGTCGAAACATCAAATTGCATAAGATGCATATTCTCACTAGCTGCAATGCTTATGAGTGAACGCACAGTTCCTAGCTTTATGACTGGACTGAAGGTCTGATCATAATCAATACCTTGTCTCTGATTGAAGCCTTTAATCACAAGTCTAGCTTTGTACTTATCCACGGTGTAATCTGGATTTTTCTTGATTCGAAAGACCCATTTGCAAGGAAGAGCTTTTGCTTCATTTGGAAGAGTTTCTAGTGTCCAGGTGTCATTTTCCTTTAAGGAGCTAATTTCAGAATCCATGGCCTTTTTCCAGAAATCCTGTTCTTTGCAATTAATGGCTTCTTTCTATGACTGTGGTTCATACACATCACACATAAAAACTTCAGATGTCACACATAATCTTCAAAACGTTTAGGCCTTTTTATTGCACTGCGCTTTTTTAAGTTCATAGCAAGTGATTCTTTTTCATCTTCATTTTCACTTTCAGAATTTGTTTGATCTTCTGAATCTTCTTGATCTTGCTTCCCCTCATTTTCAGTTTCAGGTAACTGTATTTTAGGTTCAGGCAAAGGTATTGCTACTGGATCTTTGCAATTTTTCAGAGGTTTTTCTTGAAATACTACATCTCGTGAGCAGATAACAGTATTGGTTTCTTTTATCCAGATGCGATATCGTTCATTTCCATCATATCCTAGTAGGTAGCCCTTTATGGCTTTCTTATCCATTTTTCTACGTCTCTGATCTGGTATGTGAGCAAAACAGGTGGATCCAACTATACGCATATGTCTTATTCTTGGTTTTTGTCCCATCCAAGATTCGTAAGGACTTACATTTGATAATGAACTTTTCCCTGTTCTGTTTAAAATATAGACAGATGTACTAATAAATTCAGCCCATAATGATGAGGGAAAATTAACTTCAGAATTAGAATTCTTCAAAGTTCTTGCCATTTCTACTAAGGTTCTGTTTTCTCGCTCACTCCCACCGTTTTGCTGTGGGGTATAGGGGGCAGTTAATCTTTGAAGAACTCCATTTTGTCTTAGAATAGTCCTAACATCTTCATTATCAAACTCGCCACCATTGTCGCTTAACAGCTCTTTAATGGCATGTCCTAAGTTTTTCGCATGTGCTAGCATATTTTTAACTGCTTCTGCAACTTCTGATTTATGGCGAAGGAAAAACACATATCTAAATTTGGTGAAATGATCCTTGAAGACTACAAAATAACGATACCTTTTGAAGGATTCGTCAAACGGTCCACAAACATCTGCCGAGATAAGTTCTCCAGGCTTTGTTTTCTTCTCTCTATTGCCAAATTTTAGACGATGTGATTTCCCATATATACAGGTTTCACAGAGTTGACTGTCTAGTTTAACCCTGATACCCATCTGTTCTTCAAGGACATTCTTAATATGACGTTTGTCCTGGTGACCCCAGCGCTCATGGTATAACTGCAGAATTGAATCACTTGTGACAGCTATGTTGACTTCTACTGGGTTATTCGGAACAAGTACTTCCATATGAATTTTATACAGACCACCACTTATGCTTCTTGTACCATAGAGTACAACTTCATTGTTGATTTTCAACCAACATTCTTCTGCAGTTGATTCAAATCTACTATTTTTGTTTTTATCTTGGGAAGCCAGTACGGAGAATAAGTTCTTACTAATACCTGGAACAAACCAAACTTCTTTAAGTTCTTTGAATTGTTTTTCTCCTTTTACTATTGTCATAATCTTCAAAGTTCCTTTGCCTACAGCTGGTAGTATTTTGCCATTTGCAGCAGTAATTCCATGTGGTGTTTCAAATTTTTCAAATTCTGTGAAGTAATCACTATTATTGGTAATGTGCTTTGAAGCACCATTATCCACAAACCAGTCATAGCAATTCTTTTCAGATGAAAAAGCTTCTTCGTCTAGAGCCAATAGGGACATATTGGCTATAACACCGTCTTTTCTTGAGACTTTATCATTTTGACTGGGCTTCGGTGGTCTTCCATCTTCTATCCATTTTCGACAAAATTTAATCCAATGTCCACTCTGGTGGCAATAGTTGCATTTTCCTATCTGCTTTTTACCTTTGAAATTTCTTTTTATTTTGCTTGCTTTAGCTTCTAATGCATCTTGATTTTGGACATCACCTTTAGATTTTTCTTCTTTATATTCTCTTTCTTGAGAGCATAATTGAGTAGTTAACTCATCAATTGTTCTTTTCTCTTCATTAAGCAGCAGCCAACTTGACTTAAAAGAACGGTACTCTTGAGGTAGTGTGTCTAAAATTTTGCAAATTAATAACATCTGAGGCAGTTGGTTTTCTTGCTTTCTTTGAAGACCTATATTTAATTCATTCCAGAGATTCTTAAGCTTTGATAAATGGGCAGCCATACTATCATTCATTGTCCACTTACACTGGAAAAATTGTAGACAAATATTATATAACTGATTGTCAGATGTTGCTTCAAAAAGTTTATGAAGTTCTAGCCATACCTCTCTAGCAGTATCAAACCTCATAATTTTCTGCATGGTTTCTTCTGTCATAGAATTTGTCAGTACCATCATGGCACAAGTGTTGGCCTTTTTATATCGTGAAACATCATCTGAGTATTTCTTTAAAGTTGCTTCAACAGCTCCTTCAGGTGGCTTATCTGGTTTAACTATTTTTCCTTCAACAACTTCCAAGGAGTCGTTATAGTAGTTTAAAGCGAACTTGATTCTATACTTCCACATCGGCCAATCCGATTCTCCACTTAATGGCTTCAACTGCAACTTTCCTACCTCCATTATTTACTCTTAGCGTTTCTGTAACGTACTTCACTTTCAACGATAAACACTTGAATATTTAGTCCACTTCAATCAAATACTTCCCTCTAGGGCTTTCTTTGAACAAAAATGATTTCAGGACTTGAATAATGAGGAGAAAAAACTTTGCCATTCTTGCCAATCGCGTGGTTAGGGTTAACGCTATTCTCTTAACATTATTAAAACTTCTGCATTAAAAATAAAACTCTACTATCATTTTTGCGCATGTAGCGTGCATGAAACCCATAACCTATTGTATTTTAAAATCATATATGCTAAAACTGAAGAAACTTAGTAAACATTTTCTAAGCCATGCTTTTAATGCAAAGTTATATACATTTAAGTCAACAACAACATGCTCAACTGAGCTTCTTAAAGTGGAAGTTTAAGTACTTTCTTAGATGTTGCCAAACAAAAAATATAAAATAAAAATTACAGTACCTTGATTTCCTTTTCTTTTATAACATATATAACTTCAACAATTATTTAGTACTATCAGTAATGATATATATATATTATATATTAGTCTGCAAATTTAAACGAAGTTGGAAGAATATGAAAGGTGATTAATGAGGAAAACAAATTTTGAGCCAAAAGAAGCTGCTTTTGTTTCCACAAGAGAATATGGAATTGACTGTATGCATGACATTTGAAAAAACAACTTTTAAATATTGTAGTTGATATAATGTAAATAATGCTTAATCATGTTAGTGAAATTAATAGTCTGCGATATTACCTTTTTTAGCTGGTGGAAAAGAAGGAGAATCATTTAATATTAATTTTCTTAATGCATGGAAATCAACTCATAATTATAAGATGTGGAGTAGTTCCAGCCATTTGGGTATTTTGGAAGTTAACCCTGGGTAAGAATATATCATTATTTTAGTTCCACATGTGTTTTGTTTAAATTTGAAGCAGTCATAATAGAAGGCTCCTACTGAAATTAATTGATTTCTGTTTTAAAAGTTTTCCCTTTCACTTATATAGTTAAGGCATTATAATTTTTTCATTGACAAGATTTTCCTTGTGATATGGCTAAGAATCCGATTTCCAATAATTGTTTAGAAAATTCTGTTATTCAGTTTACAGATTTATAAAGGATTTTTGAAATTTAATTTCTCTGGCAAAAAATTTTGTGTTAAACATCACCAATATAAAATTTTAACATTTTTATTATTTAAAAAAAAAATTCTAATTTACAGAAATGAACTGAATTACAGAAAAGAGAAAGCAGTACTGTAGCTATAAGCTATTTATTTTACTCCTTTAAATGGTCAGTGAATACATATAAAAGTATAATAATATAAAAATGGCCAGAGAATATCATTTTGTTTTAAAAGATTTTCTTCGTAACTTGCTGTTTTACAGATAGTGTTTCCGCGCTTTTTGAATGAATTCAATAATGAATTTAAAAGAAGCAAATATTTTGAATAAAAATTTCTGGCAACAGCTTCTTATTTGAAATGAGAAATATCGACTGCTACTTTTACTGTTTCGAAATATCACATGTAAACAAGCTGTAGAGGGAAGTACATGTTTTTGTGCTTCTTGAAGAGAAATATTGATATTCCATGGTTAAAAAAAAAATGCGAAATTCATGGTATTAAAATTTCCAAGTGCATAAGAAGCAACATTATTAATCGGAAAGGGAAACACTGTTATTCATTACTTCTACATGGAAAGAGGACTCCAAATGAATAATAATAATAATAAAAAAAAAAAAATCTGATGTGTACACTACATGACTTGCTTGTATGCAGGGTTGCCACACTACCTGGAAAACCGGAAAAAGTCAGGGAATTCGAATATTTTAGTCTAAATCTGGAAAAGTCGGGGAGTTTCATACAGCGATTGCCCCAGAAAGCGAGTTTTGCGCCAACGTTGGAATACGATCACCTCGAGAATCAAAATACTCGCATGCGCATGTGCAGTACATGTTGAACTAAAGAAAATATGTATTCTTGTATCAAACAAAATCGCTTTAATCCTAGTATAGCGGTACCATGGAGGTTAGAATAGCCTCGGTGTACGGTACACATGGGATTTGGCGACATTCCGATGAGCAGCAAACAGGCCATTTTGGTGTTCGCGGCAATTTTCAAAATCATGCCAAGACCGTAGCGTATAGTAGTATTTTACCGCAAAATCGTTTAAATACTTTTCTTTCTTTTTAAGAAATGCCTTATTTGTCATTTTGCAGTAAAATAAAAAAAAAGTAATCAGTCATCTAGGCTAACCATTTAATATAACTATATTCGCCAAAATATCGTTGATTATTGTAATTCAGTTTTTTAATTATTTTAATGTTATTCGTATCATTTAATGTTGCTTCTTCCCCTTAAATTTATTTATTAGTAGTAAAGAATACTTTCAAATTTCAGGAAATTTTCTCTGGCATAATCCTGAAACTACTTCTAGCAGTATGATGACATAATATCACGAAATTCAATGCACACATTTTCTGCTTATGTATTCAGCTAAATAAATATAAAATACATAAATTTATTTTAAAATATCATTAAATAGATTTCTTTCTTTCGTTTAGCTTCAAAATGTCAGGAGAGAAAAAAAAAAGATATTTTTCATCCACATTGAATAGATTCTGATCTCAATTCTTCAGTGGAGAAAACAACTCCTATTATAGTTATAATAGTAATCTTTGAGGATAATATATAAGTCATATCTAATTGGCAAATTTTTGTTGTTTCAAGTGGTACCATAATTAATTTACCTCTTAGCACAGCCAAAGTGCATTACACAGATACATTGGAATTTTCTTAAAACACATCTGGAAAACCTGGAAAAGTCAGGGAATTTCATTCTCCTGTTTGAGTGGCAACCCTGTGTATGGAACATTAAATTATATGCATTTTGCATTACATTTTAACTTATTTGATTGAATTAAATGTACTTCATCAGTAGTGCATAAACCACAATAGAATAGATGCACTCTTTAAAATTTACTATATTTGTTTACCACAGCGACGCTCTGGTCCAAGTACACTTAACAGCGTTACATCTTGTTCATTTAATAACCCATCAGAATGCACAAAAATTATGTATATCATGTGGAGAATTACCTAATCGTTGCCACATGTTCTATTCAAATACCATAATAAATCTAAAACGATGTGTAAAATAAATTAAGGGAGGGAAAGGAAACAGCTTTTCACAGACGATTCAGTATTTCTCATTCAATTAGTTCAATTCTCACTTTGCAACAAGGCTAAAATACATAAAATCTCAAAATATCTATATTAATCTTATTAGTAAATCTTAAACACCTATTTCCTCAAGTAAATTCGGGAATGGATTAAGCATGATTTATTTTGCAATAATAAAAAGAAGGTGTTATCTTTGTTGTTGCGAAGCGTAGTTTCTCCAAATTGGCAACAAATCCAATATTCTAGGTTTCAAATGTAAACAAATATGTCCGCCATGAGAAAAATGATTAGGCTTAGCCGCACTTAAACAACTTTTAAATTGTTGATAATTCTACAAATTTTCCATGCAGATTTACTAAGAGCATAAAAACATTAATGCTGTAAATTATATTTAAAATGTTAACTAAAATTAAGTTGTTACTAATTAAGTCCTCAAAGTGCTTCAAAAAATGTGTAAATGCTCTGTAGTACAAATCAAAAGTATTTAATTATTGTAATACAAACAATTTACTTGTTATTTCTTTTCCTGGTAATTTCTTTCTCACTTGACATAATGAAACAGATTTTCATATTTGCGCTCAATAGTAGTTGTCAAAGTGCAAGGCTTAAAGTTTCATTCCAAATTTTTAAATTGAATTCAAGAATTAATGTTACTTCATTTTTAAACTTTTTAATGTGTTTGTCTCTTTGGAAATTTTCTTTTCCCCCCCTCTCTCTCTCTCTCTCTCTCTTCCCCCCCCCCAAGTATAAATTATTCATACTTGTTTTGTCTTTGTAATTGATGCTACTATGTGAACTAGGATTGTAATTTTCATTTTCACTTTTGTTTAATTTATTTATTGTTTATTTCTTTTTTTTAGCCATCCTTTTCAGGGTCAACTGAGCATGTCTGATATGAAATTAAAGTTTTCACAGTAAGACTGTTTTCTTTTTAATTTTAAAAATATTTTGAATTATATGTTAGCTGTATCTGTATGCATATATTCACATACACATAAGTAAATGTCAATATTTAGAAAAATCACCAAAAAGATTTTATTTCCAGAATTCTTGAAGGTATACCTCTTCCTAAAATAAAGTAACATATATTCAATAGTATGTTATTTATTTC
>KK112634.1:258898-271472 GCA_000611955.2 Stegodyphus mimosarum | reverse complement strand
ACTATAAGCCAAATATATATATATATATATATATATATATTTAAATACAACAGGGTGCATAGGAAAGCCCCTTTAACCTGAAAATCCTTCCGAGTGGAAAGAGCTTCAGCTATTCAAGTTAGGTAATGGTATAGCATAGCGATTGCACCTGATCTAATGCAAACAAGTTAAGTCCCCCTAGTGGCAAAATTTGGAATATTGGATTTTTGAATTGCAAATCCAAAACGAAAAGAGATAGAGGAAAATTTCCAGTTAGAAAGTTTTAGAGCATCAATTAACTAGTATGAAATGACATTTGGTTCACATGAATAAGTTGTCGCCTGTATACCCAAAGATGTCTGCAATCAGTGTACTCTATTTTGTGTAAATGCTTGACAGGAATAGCCATAGGTATTCAGAAATATGCACCTTTTTATTGTATACCTAAAATATGCACTTACATCAATCAAGGTTGGCACACTACCTGAAAAACCGGGAAAAGTTTAAAAAATTTGAAAATTGACCAAAAAAGTCAGAGAATGTAAATATTTTAGTCCAAATCTGGAAAAGTCTGGGAATTTCATGCTGTCATCCCGAAAAAAGCGATTTTTGCGCCAACGTCGGAAGCGATCACTTTCTTGGTGAGTCGTATTGTGTGATGTCATTCGGACAGCTGGTTTAGAGCCAGTTTTTGCAGCGCCAATCAGATTTTCTCTTAGAAATGCAAAGCAAGTTTCCAGCATCTTTGCTTTCCAGTAATCACGAGGATCCACAAATTCGCATGTGCACCTGCAAGTGCATATTGAATGAAAGTAAATTTCCTCCATTCTCGAATGAAACAAAATCTTTTAAACCTTTTGTCCTCACTTAAATGCTTTGTTTGTCATTTAGCAGTAAAATAATAATAAAAAAAAATACTAATCAGTCATCTAGGCTAACCATTTAATGTATCTATATTTGCCAAAGTACCATCGATTTTTGTCATTGACTTTTTAATTCTTAAGTAATTAACTTTATTTTAATATTTTTATATTATTTAATGTGGCTTCTTACTTCTAAATTTAGTTATTATTAGTTAATAATACTTTCAAATTTCATGCAATTTTCCCTGGCATACTCCTAAAACTAATTCTAGCAGTGTGATGACATACCATCACGAAATTTAATGCACATATTTTTTGCTTATGTATGCTGCTAAATAAATATAAAATACTTAAATTTATTTTTAAATATCATTAAGTAGATTTCTTTCTTCCTTTAGCTCCAAATGTCTGCAGGAAAGACATTTTTAAATCCGGATTGTAGAGATTCTAATCTCGATCCTCAGGAGTGAAAACAACTCCTATTATGGTTATAAAAGTAATACTTTGGGGATTACATATATGTAATTAGAAAATTTTTCAAGTGTGTTTTTTTCAATTCAAAAAATTCAAGTGGTATCATAATTAATTTACCCTCAACACAGCTAATGTGCACTATGCAGATAGCGTGGAAGTTTTTTGAAACAATTGGAAAAGTCCTGGGAGTTAATGTAGAGTATGTTTGAAAAATTCACAATTGCTCATGATACGCATTTGTATTCATAATAGTAATTCTGCGTGCATGTTTCTCAAGCATGGAATGTGCCACAAAATTCCAAGCATTTGTAATACAACGACGTAGATCCAGCAAACTTGTATATGGAGTTGCATAAACCTGATCTTTTATGTGATCCCACAGGAAGAAATCCAACGGAGCGAGGTCCGGCAGTCGTGAAGACCATTCAACACTACTACCATACCCAATAATTTGTTGTCCAAAACAATGTTTGAGAAACTTTATACTCCAGCTGCCTGATGTCCATCATGTGGACACCGTCATGTTGAAACCACAAAGACCGTATTGTGTACAGGGGAATATCATCTGAAAAGTCAGGTATGATATCCTGTAATCGTGGAAGGTACCTCTGTCTGTTTAATGTGCCTTCAAAGAACACAGGTCCCAGTAAGCAATCTTTCCAGAAACCGCACAGCACATTAATGGACCAGTGTACTTAGTATCTGTTGGATAGTCCTCATAAGTGCCTCGTGTAACCAAACAATATTGGACAAAAAAATCTGAGTTACGTACCACATTAATCAACACCAGTTGCACCAATCAAATCGACACTCTTTATCCCTTTGCAACAGTGCATGCTGCAGAGTGACATGATAGAAATATGCATGTTGACCGCATTTGCCATACTCAGGCCCTTGTTAACCCCTTGAGGACCAGCACGCAGAGAATGAAGCGTAGCCATGGGAACGAACCCCTGGAAATGAAACGTCGCCACCCGCCCACACATTTTCAGCAGTTAAGCCTACTTTTACAAAAAAAATTTATTTAAAATTAGCATTTTAATATAATGAACTCAATTTTTGAAGTTATGTACTTAATATACTAATTATTAATATGTATTGATATAAAGAATATCACATTAATAGAAATAAATGAAACATATGAAATACTAAATTTATAAGCATGAAGACAAATACTATACACATGAAAACAAAATAATAAAAGGAAATATAAAAGAAAATTAAGCAATAATAATCTGTAGGTCCAATTTAATAATTCTGCTGTTTGTGCATTAGTTCAAAACAAGAATCAACATGCAGGACAGTGATAGCTTTTTTTTGCGATCAAGTAACAAGCATCACACATTGGGAAAGCTGATGTCTTTCCCTTTCTGTAATAATGCTGTAAAGTTACTTGTCAATAAACCAAGAAAGTCTATGTTAAGTTTCAAAATAAATATGAAAAAGGACAACTGGTCTGAGTTTTTCCATCACGGAAGTTCAGCGACGTTACACCCAGTATAGTCAGCTAGATGCATTTCCCCACGTTCGAATAACGAAAAACCCAAAGAATAAAAACAAAGACAATGAAATTCCTAATGAAATAAACGAACATGCTGGTGTCTCTTTAACTTAAAGAGCTGCAATTCCCAGTTTGTTGACACCGGGGTTTCCTAACCCAATGCGCATGCACCATGGTGCCTATCGATCGTTTGATGTGTGCCCGTCACTGTGTGATCACAATAAAAATGTTTTAGTTTTCAATAAAATTCTATGTGGATCTTCTCATTTTGAATGAAATAGAAATTGCGTCCAACACAGATATCAACACAAAACGTAATGCGACCGATCTTTTTTTATGAGCATGTATCAAATATCTATCTATCAAACTAAAAATTCACTTTTAAAAAGTTAATGTTGTCTGCCATCCAACATATATTCTAGAATGTGTTCTTAGAGAGAAAAAGGTTGGGGTCCCTGGTTTATACCAATAAATCTATCAAAACCAAAAGCACAGAACAGAAACTGATGCTCATACATGAAGGTCAAAAGCCACATAACTTATGTGAAAACCCTTACCATTTAGCACCATCTACTAACATTTAAAAATTTTTTTAAAATCGTTCCATTTTCAAGTTACGTATATGAGACGCTGGGCTGAAGAGATCGATTGGAGCTCTTTATGTATATGGGATGCTGGTCCTGAATAAGTTAAGCCAAAAGCTGTGCTGATATTTCTTCTTGTACTACTGTGTGGATAGGCTAGTGCATATGTCAGAATACTGTCTGGCATCACACGCATACCTGCACTCACTGGTCTGCCAGGATGCGGATGACTTCTTGTGCTTCCTGTCTTTATGAACTGACACACTGCATTTGAGATGGTAACCGCACTTGGATGTGGCCCGGCTGAAAAATGAACAGCATATTCACATGCAGCAGGTGTCATTTTCATTCATATTCGCCATAAATAAGCATCATCTCGCAAAGCTCACCATTCTCACACAGCTCCAAAATTCTAACTCCAAACTCCAAGAAAAGATTATTTTTAATGCACTACTTTAGGAAATGTACTTTTTGTGGGATCTCATTCATTTAGGATCATTCAGAATTCCATTTATTTTGTCATTCTCAGAAAAGAACACAATGATTGAGATTGCCACAGTACAGAAAGCGCTCATGAATTCGAAATTAAAATTATCGCCTGGCATTGAGATTATAATGAGCTTTGAGATTATGCTGTTTTTGTGAAGCGAGCCTTTAACTAAACACCTTTTAAACTAAAATTTTAAATGCATTGGAAATTAAAGTTATTGTTACAGATGTAGCAGTATAGAACAACGTCACAATCTGCAATTGTGCACTGCTACAATTCTGAAATGTGAATATGCAAAACAGAATATCCATGCATTGATTGCGGCCATCTTTAGGTATATAGGCGACAATTTATCTTAGCTGTGTGAACCAAATGTCATTTTGCACTAATTAATTGATGCTCTAAAACTTTGTAATTGAAAATTGTGCTCTCTCTGTCTTTGTAGTCATTTTACTACCTCACTTGCATAGCTGTAGGCTAATGCAAGTGAGCCATTACCTTACTTGCATAGCTGTAGCTCTCTCTGCTCACAAGAATTTTCACGTTAAAGGAACTTTCCTGTGCACCTTGTATAGGTGAGATTTTAATTTATAATATAGCTGTTAGTACTGAAAAGTATGAAATCATAGAGTTCATCCTAAGAAATTTTACTAAACACATGTTTTCATTGCAGTTATATTCACCAGATTGCACGGTATTCCTAAAAGAAATAATACCTTCTAATAAATGCCAAAAGTAAGAGTCATGAATATTGAGTGTTATGTGAAAATGTGTTGAGACCTAGGAACAGCAACTTTTTTATTGGAATTACTGATGCGTCCCATTGTGGTTTCCCATTGCATTTTTTCATATTTATGTTAGAGGATCAACATTTGTGAACATTAACATTTGATGAACATTTGTGAAGTTCTGAAAGCCCCATAGTAAAAAATTACAGGTTTGTGTACCTTAGGACATCTGTCACTCTTTATGGTGAAACTGATGAGTGATCACTCTATTTCAGCACAAGCTGAGAGCGAGAGGGATAGACCATAGAGTAATCATGATGCTTAATCTTGAATGAATGTCAGAAAACTCAGTGCTTTCTTTCATTCCATTTTAGGAATAATCATGTTTTGTAACAAGTTAACATTGTTGTTTGACTTTTGTTACTGACAGTTGAAAAACAGATCTATGATTTAGAGTTGATCTAAAGTATAGTATGATCTGCTGGACATAGCTGCAATTTAAAAAAAAAAAGTATAATAAAAATTTCTTTTAAATAAAAATATTCGTATATGTTTATTCTGATTTCATTAATTTTATATTGTGAATTCACTGAAAATCAAATTTTTAAAATGTTGACTGACTGAGAAATTGCTTTGCATGAAATAACTATCTAGTGTTTAATTAGAAAGAAGTAGAAACTCATAACATGAGGTTTGTGAAATGAAAGCTTCATTAATTAAACTCATTTCTTTTCTAGTCTCGAAGTTTTTTAAACTAGTTTTCTAGTTTCTAGTTTTTTTACAAAATAACTTCCACTTACAGCATGCAGTTTCTAATTTCTTCTTTTCTCACGTTAATTTTATGTAATATTTAATTTTTTTCTTTGGTAAATTGTCATTTTTTTTACTGCCAGAGAACCATATTTGTAACTTTACATGTGTGCCTGGTGTGCTAGAGGATTATACAATCCACAAAGTGAATTTGTTTTAAATATTTTAATTGTAATATCAGCAATTTCATATTAATCTGCTATTACCTCATCAATAAGAATTGTGTATTTTTTTTATTATTATTATTATTTTAATTTTTTCCCCTGTGCTTTAAAGGGATAATTTTGAAAGGAAGGTAAATAGTAAGTACATTATCTGAGAAAGAACTTTGAAATTTTTTTAAATTTTGGGCTGAGGAAGTTTTTGTTGTATTAATATAATCCGTGTAAAACTGGTGTTTCTTGTTTTCTGACATTCGTACTTTTATTAAAGCAGAAGATAGTCACCTGTTTTGTTATAATTTGGCTTAGTTTTTGCCATTACTTTATTAAAGTTTATAGGGCAGTATCAAATTTTTCTATGGGGAAATGTTTATTGGATGAAATAAATTAGTTTGTTTCATCAAGGTAAATCTTTTATTGACTAAGATTGAATAATTTTCTGGTTTATAATAAACACAAATCAAAATTTAATTTCTCAAATGTATAAAATATGAATGTGCAAAAATTCTAGTTACAGGCGTTCTAGTTGTATTGCATTTATTAATGAAACATAAATTCTTAGTTAGAGAGATACATAAATTAATAATATATTGCATAGAATTAAATTAATTTTGGTCATTTGTAGATAAAAAGTGGGATAAACAAAACATGGTTTCATTAATTTAGTTTATGAACATTGTTAAGGCATTAAAAGCAGATAAATTACATTTTATGTGAACGGAGAGATACATGCAGCATTTAAAACCTGACTTATTTGGAGACCTTTATGTAAGTTTAAGCTGAATTAGATTGAATTAGAATAGATCCTAAGTTTTTTTAAACTTCGTAAATTATCTAGAATGAAAATAAAATTCTGGAGTAACAAGAGGAAGTAAAATTAATTTCTAAATAAAATTATTACGATATCTTAAAAAAAAAAAAAAAAAGGATTACAGGATCAATTGTTTTTAGTGCTTTAATGTTGAACTATTTAAAAATGCTGTCAATGCTCAAAACAGAAATTTGCTTATTTTGGAAGCAAATTATTGAAATATTATGACCATTTCTAATGAGGTTATTTTGTATGAAATGGAAAACCAGAGAGGTGAAATGGAAAACCAGAGAGATTCTTTTGGGGGGAATTAATGTTCATTACAATTTTGGAAGGGGGGAGAGAAAATTATTAATTTTGATTTTTATTGCTTATGTTATGTTCTTCTGTTTATCAAAAATATATAAACATGTACAGTAGAATGCCTATAATTTACAATCAATTTTGGATAGGAAAAAAAAAAAGGAGAGAGAGAGGAAAAAAAACTTGTGTGTGCGTTATTCCAGAAAGCAGAAAAGTAGGGAAAATTACAGTTATGCCGCCTGTCTCATTTTTGAAAGATAGTTGCATTGAAAATAAGAGTATATCTTAAAATTGAAGAATAAGTAGTACGTCTGTAATTGGTTTTTAGTCAAAGAAATGAAATCTGACCAAGATGCTATTCAAGTAGCGTAATGTAAAATACTGCCACAGAAGCTCTTCAAATTTCCATTGTTTGAAAATATTTTACACAAATTCTTTTATCTTTTTTGTTAAAACCTTCCCTTTTTTAAAATCTGAAGATTTAAAATTGATTTAAAAGAAAACTTATCAATATCCCTCATAAATATTTTTCCCCAATTTAAAATGTCTTAATTATGCCTCTAAAATGCCTAATATTTACGGATGAGAAATTTGTTTTAATCTATTTCTCATAGACAAAAATGTAACTGAAATGTTAAAAAGTAGAGGTAAATTTCTTACTTTCAAGCTTATAAAAGCACTTTCTGATTTTGAAATATTTAAATTATTTTTAATAGAGAAGATTTTTTTTTCACAGACAAATAAATTTATCTTGAAAAGTATTATGCAATCAATATATAGGGGCAGTGTCTTTGTTAATATCCATACTTTATGTTTAAAAAGCTGATTTTGTATTTTATGAATTTGGTCTGCTCCAAAGGGTTTCCAAATTTAGTCTGCTCTATTCTGTATACAATATCATGCCATAATGTTAATGCTAGATATTTTATTTTCCACCTTTTTTGTTTCGAATTTAACTCTCTCTCTCTCTTTTTTTTTTAATAAGATAATTGAGTATGATCTTTTTTTTTTGCTTTGTTAAAAGCAGGGTTGCCACGCTACCTGGAAAACCGGAAAAAAGTCAGGAAATTCGAAAATTGACCAAAAAATTCAGGGAAAAGTTAGGGAATTTAAATATTTTAGTCAAAATCAGGAAAAGTCAGGGAATTTTATACAGCGATCCCTTTCTTGACACACGTTAGCGTCATACAGCCAGTTTTCGCAGATTCAATCAGATTGTCTTTTAGAAAGACAAAGCAAGTTTTCAGTAGCTTTGGTTTCCAGTAGCCTCGAGAATCGAGAGACTCACATGTGCATGTCGAACTAAAATATGTATTCTTTTATTAAACAAAATTGGTTTAATCATTGCATATGGTGCGATGGAGGTTAGAATAGCCTCTGTGTACGGTACACCTGGGATTTGGTGACATTATGATGAGCAGTAAATGGGTCATTTTGGTGTTGGCAGCAATTTTCAAAATCGGGCCTAGGCTGTAACTTATAGTAGGATTTTTCCGCAAAATCTTTTAAACATTTTTTTATTATTATTTTTCCTTTTTAATAAATGCCTTATTTGCATTTTGCAGTGAAATTAAAAAAAAAAAAAATAGTAATCAGTCATCTAGGCTAACCGTTTAATATATTATATTCGCCAAAATATCGTTGGTTATTGTAATTCAGTTTTTAATTATTTTAAGGTTATTCATATATAATGTTGCTTCTCCCCGCAAAATTTGTTTATTATTAGTAAATAATATTTTCATATTTCTGCTCTAGCATAATCCTGAAGCTAATTCTAGCAGTATGACATAACACCACGAAATTTAATGCACATATTTTTTGCTTATGTATGCGCTAAATAAATATAAAATACCTAAATTTATTTTAAAAATATCAATAAATAGATTTCTTTCTTTTAGCTGCAAAAGACATTTTTTTTAATCCAGATTGGACAGAGTCTTAATCTCAATCTTCATTGAAGAAAACAACTATTATAGTTAAAATAGTAATGCTTTGGGGATTATAAGTCATATGTAATTGTCAAATTTTTGTGTTTTCAAGTGGTACCATAATTAATTTACCGCTTAGCACAGCCAAAGTGCATTACGCGGAAAGACTGGAATTTTCTTAAAACGCAGCTGGAAAAGTCGGGGAATTTCATTCTCCTGTTTGAGTGGCAACCTTGTAAGTTTGTAATTTTTATGACTTTAATGTAGGCATTAAAAATTTATTTTAAGGTTTTAATTTTATTTCGATTTCATATATATTTCATCATTCATTTTTTATTAGCTTATATTTTTTATCATTATTATAATGCATTTCTAGTAAATCTGACGTCTTATATTTGATACTGGAATTTTTCTGCTGGCATTATCCTTACAAAGCATGTCCCGTCTTATATTTATTTATGTGCTTTTTTTTCTCCTGTTTTACATTATTTTGGGTTTATGTATATCATATAGTTAGCATGATATTGGTTAATTTTATACCAGGAAACTCCAACAACCAGCCTGAATTTTGCCTGCTGTTACTTTGTTTTATTGATTCTAGCTTATCTGTGTATATTCTTATTACCAAAGTGTATTTAATCCATTAACATCTGCATTGCTTGTGTAAAAATTATCTTAATTATGTTTGTGTTGGTTTGGTAATCTTAAAAAATTGTGAATTATGCTTCAAATAGTGAATTTTTATATACCTAATTCCTCACCGATGCCTGTAGGGTTGGGAGGGTAAATGAAGTGTTCAGATGCATTTATGAGTGGTAGCTGTATTCTAGAGATCTTTATATAGGCTTACATTTAAATCAAAGCATAATATTATTTATTCTATTAGGTTCTTCTTATGTTCATCCTTAGTGTTTTATAAAGAAATTGTAAGACAGACTGGTATGTAGATCTTGAAATTATAGTATGTATTATTTAATCTATGGTGGCAAGAAATAGATGACTGGCCCGAATTGGTTTTTCACATACACTGTCTTGGAGCAGTGACGTACCCCTTGTGATTGTCCAACATTTTCAGTGACTTACCATTAAGATCATTAGATTTTGACAAAATTATAGTTAAGTATTTTGTACTTGCATCATAAATATGAGTTATAAATGTATATTTCTTTTTCTACAGTATTTCAGAGTACCAAGTATGTAAAAGAATACATTTTTAAACAAATTTAATTCTGAATGGAATTAAATACTGTACTTTTCCCAAAAAAGTTTTAATTTGAATAAAATGTATTGACAAGTTTTTTGCTAGCAGTTTTAATTCAATTTTCGGTTAATAAAATTTCAGTCTTTTTTGTGTTATTAATATTAAAATCACACATTTCTTTTCCATTTATGGAGCTTCTGTCTGAAATGTTTTCTCAAATATGAGATGATTTTCAGTTTCTGAAGCATCTTCAAAAATCAAGTCACTGTGACAACTCCATATAATTAATGCTTTTTGGTTCATTTTAAATTAGAGTACCTTTTATTTTTATAGTGAAATATGTTAAGTATTACTATTGATTTTTAATTTCCATATACTTAACTTCAGAAATGTATTTCTGAAAGGGATAAAGGGAGGGGTTAATATTATTCAAAACTTGTAACTGAATTATTATAGTATGTAAGGAAATAATTCTCCTAGTAGACAAATAAGTTGTTCAAGTATCAAAAATTGTTTTTACCCTTGACTAACCGAGACTAACAATTTTAGCGTGTGCAAATGCTGCAGGAACGCATAAGTGCAAACTTTTTGTAATCGGAAAACATGCAAGGAGTAACGATTTTCCCCGTTATATACCGTGCAAATAAAAGAGCATGGATGACACAAGCGTTGATGGATGATTGGTTTGAAAATCATTTTATACCCAAGTCTCGGCGACATTTGAATTCGGTTGGTTTACCTGATGACTTGAAAATAGTCCTGACTGTTGACAACTGTTCGGCGCATACTTCACTTAAACTTTAGTGAAAGATAATGTATCCGTATTATTCTTCTCTCCAAACTGTATGCCTGTCATTCAGCCTATGGATATGGGAATAGTGCACGTGCTGAAATGCAAATATAAAGTAGCATTTTTAAAATCTATGTTAAATTTCATTAACAATGGCAAGACTATTCAAGAATTTTTGAAATATTTTAGCATAAAATCTGCTGTGTGGAGCATCGCAAGATCGTGGGTGGATGTGTCTCCAGATACGTTTAAAAATGCTTGACGTCATTTATGGCACCATATTTCATGGTGACGATGAAGACGATAGCCGCGAATTTGAAGGTTTTCGGACATCGCAAACTAAAGGTGAAATTTTCCAGTTATTGGATTATCTAAAGAAATGTGGAGAAGTGGTAATAAATGAAGATGATATAACAGAAGTTTTTCATTGCGATGACAATCATCATATATAGAGCCCATTTCGATTGGCAAGTTAGTTGGTATTCTCGACACAGCAATTGCAGGACTTGAACATTGGAACTTTGTAACTGAACAAGAAATTATGTCTGTTTATAGAATTAAAGAGAAAGTATTAGCACAAAAAACGAAGCAACTAAACAACTTACATTGAAAAAAATGTTTAATAAAGTAAACAAATAAATAGTAAGTTTTTTTTTTTTTTTTTAATTTGATACCCTTTAGATCATAATTGCTCTTTGTTTCATAAATTACTGTTTCATATTTTTAATTGTATAATTTCTGCATGTCGTCTTACCAGATTTAAATTGATGATCTATAATCTGGAAAAACCCCTAATCCGAAATCGCCAAGATTCCGACAAGTCCAGATTACAGACTTTGTATTGTATTTTGGTTAACTGTAGTCGTGAAAAAGCAAATCTTAATTTTCCTCTTTTTTAGAACTTGCTCAAAATAACACTACTGTTATCTGTAGCCCAAGAACATTGTTATTGATTCATTGTTACCTATATTTTTTTAGGAATATTGGTAACCGGTATACTGGATACAGACCTAAATTGCAATTGTTTATGTTGATGTGGCTATTATAATAAGCAGTATTTGTGCATTATTCAGTATATAAAAACATAATCATTGTACACAGTAAGTAAATTAAACTCTTTCCTCTCAGTCTGCAGTTTTATTTATCAAAATACCCAGTTTCAAGAACCTACCAAATTTTAGAACAAATATATAGCCTCCTGGCCCTAAAAAAAGTGTATTACATGTATAGCGGGAAGTGAATCTGCAGATCGAAGCAGCTTTACTGTGATCTAAAAATTAAATAGCTTTCTTCACATAATAATACTAATAATAAAGCCTATAAAATTTATAACACTATCAAAAGTTGCATAACTAGACAAAAGTCCATATATTTCCCAACTCTAATCTGTTAATAGCTGTTGTTATTCTGGTATGCTGATAGCTATTTATCCATGTTCATTTAATAAATGATATCTCACAATGCGTTTATTATGAGCAAATTAAGAAAAGGAGCTGCCCATAATGAAAGATTTATGTTATGATTAAAACTAAAAATAATACTTTTCCACTGAATAAGAATGGCATATTCTAAACAAATTCAGATTGTCCTGCAAGTTATATGTGAAAAATGAACTTTAACAAATTTGTGGGACTGATCAGGACCTAATGATTTTGTATAATTTAAGAAGAAAGAGATACTTCATATACCATTCTAAAATTTTAAAGCAAACTTTCATTAATAAATATTTGATTTTTTTTAAGTTTTTAATCTTTTTTTCTTTTTATATCAAATTAAAATATATTTAATACGTATTTATTTTTCTCTCACCCCCCCAATCTTGTAATTCTATTTTATCGCCTAAAATTTGCAAAACCCCAGTCTGAGCAATCTCAAGTAAGAAGTTAAGTGGACATTTTAAGGTCTTTCTCTTGGGGATCTTATTCAAAATTTTTTTTTAAATATTTTGAAG